>SJYO01030260.1:30430512-30608238 GCA_006410555.1 Capra ibex | reverse complement strand
TGTCAATCTTGACCTGTACCTTGTTGTCGGACCAAGGTTTGTCCTTTTCCTCATACAGTTCCGACATATAACAGTGGGACGAATAAATTGAAGATACGTCTCATGTAGTACTCTTTGCGACCTGACCTTCTTAGTGTTCGACCTTAGTTCTAACGGCCTTCTTTATAGTCATTGGAGTCTATACGTCTACTGTGGTGAGAATACCGTCTTTCACTTCTCCTTGATTTTTCGGAGAACTACTTTCACTTTCTCCTCTCACTTTTTCAACCGAAGTTCGAGTTGTAAGTCTTTTACTTCTAGTACCGTAGACCAGGGTAGTGAAATACCCTTTATCTACCCCTTTGTCACCTTTGTCACAGTCTGAAATAAAAAGACCCGAGGTTTTAGTCACGCCTACCACTGACGTCGGTACTTTAATTTTCTGCGAATGAGGAACCTTCTTTTGAATACTGGTTGGATCCATCATATAAGTTTTCGTCTCTGTAATGAAACGGCTGATTCCAGGCAGATCAGTTTTGATACCAAAAAGGACACCAGTACATACCTACACTCTCAACCTGACACTTCTTCCGACTCGCGGCTTCTTAACTACGAAGACTTGACCCCACAACCTCTTCTGAGAACTCTCAGGGAACCTGACGTTCCTCTAGGTTGGTCAGGTAAGACTTCCTCTAGTCGGGACCCTAAAGAAACCTTCCTTACTACGATTTAGACTTCGAGGTCATGAAACCGGTGGAGTACGCTTCTCAACTCAGTAACCTTTTCTGAAACTACGACCCTCCCTAACCCCCGTCCTCCTCTTCCCCTACTGGTTCCTACTCTACCGACCTACCGTAGTGCCTGAACTACCTGCACTCAGACTCACTTGAGACCCTCTACCACTACCTGTCCCTCCGGACCCCACGACGCTAAGTACCCCAGCGTTTCTCAACCTGTGCTGACTCGCTGGCTTGACTTGACTTGACTTCTCCCTTTTATTCACAAATATAGGTTTGAATAATTATACTAAATATTACTTTTTTCTCATTTACTAGAAACATTTATATAAGTTTATAACATTTATGTAAATTCAAAAACATAAACACATGACTTTTTCTGAGATTGGGTCTTTTCTACATAATACTGTTTGGATCAAGAAAATAGTTTTATAAATNTCCGGACCCCACGACGCTAAGTACCCCAGCGTTTCTCAACCTGTGCTGACTCGTTGGCTTGACTTGACTTGACTTCTCCCTTTTATTCACAAATATAGGTTTGAATAATTATACTAAATATTACCTTTTTCTCATTTACTAGAAACATTTATATAAGTTTATAACATTTATGTAAATTCAAAAACATAAACACATGACTTTTTCTGAGATTGGGTCTTTTCTACATAATACTGTTTGGATCAAGAAAATAGTTTTATAAATCTATAAAATTTTCAGTAAACTAGGATAATTATAAACATAATAAAGTGGAACGTAAGTGTTTAATTTTATTACTCTAAGTTTAATAGTTTTTATCCACTCATTTTAAACAATAATAGTAGACTTTACATATGATAAAATTAAAAAAATAATTTTAATCATTTGTATCCTTTTTTAAGAGTTTTTTATATTATAAAAACCATTTCCTGTTCAGTCTTAGTTAAACTTATTATCTCTTATAGATAAGGTTCGTTTCCTTAAGGTAACCAAAATTTTTAAGTAAAGGTAAGTTGTATAAGAGTGATAGATAATGTACATTCCGTTATACAATTAGTGATATTCCTTATGTCTATTTCTACTTCATCTCGGGGATGTCATGAGACGACGACGACGATTCAGCGAAGTCAACACAGGCTGAGACACGCTGGGGTCTCTACCGTCGGGTGGTCCGAGGGGGCAGGAACCCTAAGAGGTCCGTTCTTGTGACCTCACCCAACGGTAAAGGAAGAGGTTACGTACTTTCACTTTCACTTCAGCGAGTCAGGACAGGCTGAGAATGGCTGGGGTACCTGACGTCGGGTGGTCCGAGGAGGCAGGTACCCTAAAAGGTCCGTTCTCATGACCTCACCCCATGTAAACAGATCAAAAGAGAATAAGTCACTTTTGTTGTTTTATGAACGTTTGTAGTTAGTATCTTAGGGTGATTAATATTGTTTAACGGTTGTTTTTACTTCTATCGTCATTATAGTACAAAGTATCACAATTGTGTATTTGAAGTGTACTCCTGGTACTTTTACTATACTACTTTCCTTTCAGTATTTTTATGTTTTATAAGTACTGAAATATATTCTATTTTAGGTTCCATGTAAAAACAAAAATATTCGATAACTCAAATAACTTCCGTCCATATTATATAAGAGATTGAATAATTTCCTTGAGTTACAGTCTTACGAATTAATATTTTCAATTTCTTATGCTGTAATATATACAACAAAAGTATATCTAAGAAATGTCAACTTAAAACAGGATTCCTTTGAAATTTCCCTAATTTATTAACGACTTGGGGACTAATGAAAGGAGGAAGTGAAAATATCCGATATTACTAAGTTTATTCCTACTGATATTACCCATTTTATCAGAGTAATGATTTTAATCATTATGATATAAGTTCATCATAATGTATAAAAATTACATATAAGTATAAGAGATTATTGTACAATAATTTATTATGGGAACTTGTATTAAAAGAATTTTATTATGTAAAAGAGGTTCATTTATTATAGGAATTCGTATTAAAATAATCTTATTATTTAAAAGACGTTTAATTATAAATTTGATGTATATACTGTATATATACATAATGACAAATCAGAGAACTCAGTACAGGTTGAGGAAACGTGGTGAGACCTGACATCTGAAGGTTCGAGGAGACAAGTATCCGAAGAGTCCGTTTTTATGACCTCACCCAACGGTAAAGGATGACGTAGGTAACAACAAAATCCTGTAAATTGTACCAGTTGTCAAAGAAAGTAAAAGTACATATTTATTCTTACGTCCTCGATAGAGAGACAGAATAGTGACACGTGTGTGTGACTTTCGTCAATGGATGTAAATCACTCATTTAGACAACGACAACAAACTTTCTAGGTACGGATCAGTATAGAAACTCGTTAATACGTAAAGGACTTCTTTTATTAACATAAAAGACTTTCGTTTTAACCAAGACTCTCGTTTTAGTCGTACTGTTCATCGTACTGACCAAGTTTCCAGAAACCCTCGTAAGACCTCCCTGTGGACTTAGTTAACTTTATTCTGTTCTTTCCACAGTACTCTTTTCACTCGTCACTCATTTTTGTTTCAATCGTGGTTTCTCTTTACCCTTCAATCTTTACAAAGGTCAACCCTTTGTCCCTTATCTATTCCTCTCTCCGTCCAGAGATGTCTATTACATCGTATAACGTTCCTTTCCTCACGTCCCTATCCTTTACTGTTATTCAGACGGGGTTTCATCATTTTCGTTCGGGGTACCGTGACCCCATGTATAAAATCGTTTCTCTTATACCTGATCTACTTACTGATATATAACCTGTAAAGTTAATATTAGTTTCCGTATTGATGAGAGTGATAATGGTAGAAACTTTTACTTTCTGTACTATATAGTAGTTAAAGTGAAAGAAGTTTATGTAACCCCTACGATAAAAAGAATCTATTTCTCCTAAAACTCGGTTAACGAAAAGTTCTGTTTGATATTTTATAACATCAAGTTTTGATACCACGATAAAAATTTATAGTAAATAAAATATGGACTAAATTTTTTTACTAGGAGTTTTCGTAACAAAATGACATATGTGTGGTTTATTCAATTAAATAGTTCCTATTGTAAGACTTCTAAGACGGTATAAAGTTATGAGATAGACTTTTTACTTTTTTAAATGTCAGAAAGTACGACGTAATCCTCTAAATGAGACTCAATTGACGATATGTCTTCGTCAAAACTTGTCTTCTCTTTCACAGTAACAGGATTATATGTCAACTATTAGTAAAGATCGAAAACCTAATAACTTTTAAGACTATGTAATTATGAGTCTTTTTATTGTAATATCAACGTGATATCTTACGAGAATACCTCAAAAATACATAAATACTCTCAGACTACTTTTAAGAGACGAACCTTTCTATATTCTTCATAACATTTCTGGATTGCCTACCAGAAGCACTGTGAATAAATACACAAATGAACCGACCCGAATACCACGGGTCAACAAAACAGTTTGTGATCCTACCCACAACAACACTTCCATAAAAAAATTCACATCTCGTCTAATAGACAGTATTACAATTACCCGAAATGGATTAGCCAACTCCGGGACTTAAATTTTCTGACTTTTTCTTCCTTAAGACAGAGGTCTGACGGAAACCTGAGTTCTGACGTTGTGGTTGTAAAGAGACCCAAGAGATCGGACTGTCGAACGTGACGGCTAAAACCTGAATGGAAGGGAGTTGACACACTCGGTTACGGAATTTAGAGACTGAGACAGATAGAGAGAAAGAGAGAGACACACACAACCAAGATCAAGGAAACCTCTCGTGACCGTTTATTGTCAGAGAGGATGTTTTAGGAACAAATAATAATTCAGATAAACTGTACCAATAACTGGAAGATGACATATGAAACGAGACATGAATCAGAATTTTTATGTTATTATTCTCTTTCGATTGTAACTGAAGTGGGAATACCTCAAATTTATACCACCAATCAGTCGTAGAGTATTTGATCAGTAATAGTTTTGTTTGTTTGTTTGTTTGTTTGATTAACATTGCACCCGAGGGTTGAGACTGAAGTTCGTCTAGTCAGGAATAAAAGGTGTTTACAGCAACTCTAAAGGGTCCAATCTAAGATAGATACCTCTTGACCATTAAGAAGTATACGTGTGTAATAGAAGAAGACCCTTTCGTTCTTGTGTGAGGGACCACCACTCACGACGACCTTAGGATGGGTCTAGTGGAAGTGGGTCGACGTTTGTATAAAGGTTCGTAATAAGGGTCGTTCGGATTCCCTTTAGTGGAAGGTAGGTCCTATGTGAGAAATATTCAGTTGTTTTCGACTTTTTATTACTGCGTTCTTGTGTTTTCGTGTCGGGGGAAATGAACCTTAGTCACAAAACCTACTTCCAGTACGACGTCGTGAGTGACACTCTCCTCCGACCTCGAAAGTCTGTGCAAACAAACTACAAGAAGGTGAAGGGATAGAATACAGAGGGTAAAGAGAAAGGGGGTTTCATGAGGGAGTTATTCAGTAATATTATTTTTAAACGTAAAGTCAAGATGAATATCCTCAGTATTGGATTCTGTATTAGAAGAACTCTTCTTAAAAAGTATGACAACCTGTTCACGGTCCTATGTATAAGATTTCTGGACCCACAGGTAATCTCTACCAAGAACAGACATGGTGTACGAGAATCCTTGTGAAGTTCATACTCCCTTCTCTCACAGGGAGTGTCACTAAAAAGTAGTTCCTGAACATTACCTCTTTACAGATCTCAAGTTATCGATGCCGAAATTAATGTCGTATATGTTGAACAGGTGTATGACACGAAAGGGAAATTATAAGTGTACACTGGTCCCGTGGTCCCTGTATTAGTTATGAGGAGACATTTCTAGATTTGAAACCTCACCTCCGAACCGGGGGTAGATTTACAGGGGAAATACACACCAGGACAGAACAACGGAGTCACTAGACGAGGATTGGTCAAAGTGAAAAAAAGTAGAATACATAAAACTAGTGACTTAAAGTTTCCCTTCCCTAGTATTACACCTACCTGTTAATAGGTACATAGATCAAGTACTAAACATTGTATACCGATATTAATTGTGTACTCCCTCCGTGTGGTGGGATCTTGTAAGTCATCTTGTTTCTAGGCTCCTAGGTTTCTGGGCTCTTATACAGCCTTATGGTCACTATGCGGTAACGGTACGATTTTTTACAATATCATGCAAAGTAGTTTTTACAATTTAGTCCTGATTAAAATTTCGAGAATAAGTTGTGATCGGTGGAGTCGACTACTACCTTCACTTTCATCGTTCGTTCCAGATAATCTCTGTCTCTCATTTAAATTCTTCATTGAGATCTTTTGTCGTTACAAATGTACTTTTAAATACTTAATTTTGTCAGTAGATTAAAAGTTTTCTGTTTTTATGTTTTACTTTTTAATATTTAACTCATCGATCGAACTTTAAAATAAACATTCCTCAAAGTCCGTAAAAATCGTAGTTCCACTATTATGACACGTATAAATATGAACCCACGTAACTACACCCACTTTTTTTTTTTCCTCTAACACAACGTTGAATATTCCAGTGTCTCAAATAATATGTTTAGTTAGTTGGTTAGTTTTTTATAACTCAAGATTTTCCTCTCTTTCTTTCGTATATTTTCTACTGGAAAATCATTTAAAGACTTAATAAAATCAACGTCTAACTATTTTACTGAACATAAAATACCTACACTTCGAATGACGGAGTTCACAAGTTCATAGTATTTAAAATCAGACTCAAGACTCTCCGAACTCTTTACTGAGTGTCAGTCTAATTAGCAATTGATTTAGACTTTCCCTTACAATACACGTTGTTATTCCTACATACTCTCTTGTCTAGAGGAATCCTTTTCTCCTTAGCAAATTATACTGACGTTGTCCCTTACATCCCTGTAGGACTCTCCTCTACTCCGTGTCTTCACTGTGTAATATTTTCCACATGTACGGACGACTCTTCTGAACAGTCAAATAATTATAAAGAAGTTTCACCGTAGTCTTAGTATAACCCTATAAGAAATTCTTACGTTTAACAGGGTTGTTCTCTAAAATACCAGTTATTACTAGTTTTTTTAGTAATCCATTTACTACTTCTTGGGATCTCCCCTAAGTTTGTCTTCATATAATGTCTTCACTCCCTTTTTTATTCTCTATTCTTTCTTCCCCTCTCTGTAATTGTTTACGTTTCTTTATATCGTATATACTCGACGTTAGTTCAAGATTCAACCTCCTATACCTAAGGAATAACCTTGACATCTAGATAGAGTAGGGAGAAAAGGTTAGACACCACCTATCTTTCGATATTTTTATTCCAGTCCTTTCGTACAAACCTTTTTAAGGGGATTACTTTACTTCTTAGCGTAGTCATTGAAAAGACGAAAGTTTATCGGCAGAGTCCTCCGTATAATAGAAGATCGGTTAAAACTAAAATGTTTTAACGTTGAATTAACTTTAATTACAAATGAAGGGAAAACAACTGGTCTCCTCCGTCACTATAACAGTTATATAAAAACCTCTACACTAGTCCTTATCTCTTAATTCAAAACCAATAAGTTATCGATTATGAAACTCGTATGTTCTACTTTAATTGAAAACCTCCTAAAAATGAAAAATTCTAAATAAAAATCTTTATGGTTTTCTCGTTTACATTATTTAGAGTCACACAAGGATCACCTTGTTTATCGATGATTTTTATGTGAAAATGAACAGTAACTTTTGTATGTACGGTTTTGGAAATAGAGTCTACCTGCGGTTCAATTTTGATCTTGATGTGTCTCTTAAAGACATGTGTTTTGGAGAAAGGTGGTTTATTATAGTCAAGATATCAAAATTCTTTAAACCCCTATAGACCTGTCGATACTAAGGATCTAAATTTAAATATATAAACCTATTATAACATATATGACATGAAGTAAAACAGAATAATTCAAAGATGATCACAGTCTACTAGACATCTCCTCAGTTCTAACGTATTTTCGTGATGTAAAATTGTTCTCGGTACTTTTAGTTTACACATTATCATATAAAAGTTCCATTAATTTGAATCATGAGGTAACGAATACTTAGAAATTTTTACTGAATCCGTTGATAAAAAGAACTATTTTCCTCAACCATTGTAAATAAAGAACTTTAAAAAAGACAAGTCAAGTCAAGTCTAGTTAGTGAGTCAGCACAGGTTGAGAAACTCTGGGGTACTTAGTGTCGTGTGGTCCGGAGGGACAGGTATTGGTTGAGGGTCTCAAGTGAGTATGAGTGCAGGTAGCTCAGTCACTACGGTAGGTCGGAGACAGTAGGTGAAGAGGAGGACGGGTGTTAGGGAGGGTCGTAATCTCAGAAAAGGTTACTTAGTTGAGGAACGTAGTCCACCGGTTTCTTGACCTCAAAGTCGAAATCGTAGTAAGGAAGGTTTCTTGTGGGTATCGACTAGAGGAAATCTTACCTGACTAACCTACAGGAACGTCAGGTTCCCTGAGAGTTCTCAGAAGAGGTTGTGGTGTCAAGTTTTCGTAGTTAAGAAGCGACGAGTCGAAAGAAGTGTCAGGTTGAGAGATAGGAGTGTACTGGTGACCTTTTTGGTATCGGAACTGATTTACCTGGAAACAACCGTTTCATTACAGAGACGAAAACTTATACGATAGATCCAACCAGTATTGAAAGGAATGTTCCTCATTCGCAGAAAATTAAAGTACCGACGTCAGTGGTAGACGTCACTAAAACCTCGGGGTTTTTTATCAGACTGTGACAAAGGTGACAAAAGGGTAAATAAAGGGTACTTCACTACCCTGGTCTACGGTACTAGAAGCAAAAGACTTATAACTCGAAATTCGGTTGAAAAAGTGAGAGGAGAAAGTGAAAGTAGTCCTCCGAAAAATCAAGGAGAAGTGAAAGACGGCATTCCCACCACAGTAGATGTATAGACTCCAATAACTACAAAGAGGGCCGTTAGAACTAAGGTCGAACACGAAGGAGGTCGGATCGTAAAGAGTACTACATGAGACGTATATTCAATTTATTCGTCCCACTTTTATATGTTGGAACTACATGAGGAAAAGGATAAACCTTGGTCAGACAATAAGGTACAGGTTAAGATTGACAACGAAGGACTGGACGTATATCCAAAGAGTTCTCCGTCTAGTCCACCAGACCATAAGGGTAGAGAAAGTCTTAAAAGGTGTCAAATAACACTAGGTGTGTCAGTTTCCGAAACCGTATCAGTTATTTTGTCTTTCTCTACAAAAGATCTTGAGAGAAAGAAAAAGCTACTAGGTCGCCCACAACCGTTAAACTAGAGACCAAGGAGACGGAAAAGATTTTGGTCGAACTTATAGTCCCTCAAGTGTCAAGTGCATAACGACTTCGGACCGAACCTCTTAAAACTCGTAATGAAATGATCGCACACTCTACTCACGTTAACACACCATCAAACTCGTAAGAAACCGTAACGGTAAGAAACCCTAACCTTACTTTTACCTGGAAAAGGTCAGGACACCGGTGACCACTCAAAAGGTTTAAACGATCGTATAACTCACATCGTGAAAGTGTCGTAGTGGAAAGTCTTAAACTTTGTCGAGTTGACCTTAAGGTGGTGGAGGTGATCGAAACATCACTATGAAAGATTCCAGACGAACTGAAGTGTAAGGTCCTACAGACCGAGGTCCACTCACTAGTATGGTAACACTAATAGAACCAGTACTTCTAGAAAAAACATGTCAAGAAAACACATAAGAAAGGTGGAGAAGAATTATAGAAGACGAAGACAATTCAGGTATGGTAAAGACAGGAAATAGCTCGGGTAGAAACGTACTTTACAAGGGAACCATAGAGATTAAAAGAACTTCTCTAGAGATCAGAAAGGGTAAGACAACAAAAGGAGATAAAGAATGATATTTAATCATTAAGTACTTGATCTTTAAGGAATGATAATATGATAATGATAATGATCATTATCATGATAATGATGATATTTAATTAAACTTAAAAACAGATTATGCCATACGTCTGAGATTCTAATGAGAGATGTTAAGTATAGAGGAACATCAGTGTGGAACATGAAAGAAGAGAACTCACAGTAGACATGAATACTAGAACAATCATATACAATCTTCCTTCGTTGGTTTCAAATTCTTTATACAACGAAAAGAAACGACGGTGTTGTTTAATCGTGTTTGTACCGTCAATTTTGTTAAGTCCACATAAACTTAAAGGTACCCAGTCTTCAGTAACCCAGAGTGGTCTGACGTTAGTATCACTATAAGTTTGATATCAAGAGTTGACCAGGAGTAAGTCTGCCAACCCTTTTAAGTTAAAGAACATCGAATACCGACTTCCAGGGACAAAAGAGGTATCATCAACTAAATCATTTCAGAATGGTCTCCTAGAATCCTTAAGATTTCAATAAGAAAGTAATAGTTTTAAGTTCTTGTGAAAGGTTTTATACTTCTTATCATACTAGGATGTTAAAGCTCAAAGATTCATCGGTAAGAGAATAAAACTGTATTAAAATTTACATGTATATAAATGGTTTCCTTTGATTTCTTCCTGAAATCAAAACAAATTGTCTTCTCAGAAATGAAAAGTTTTTTATAGTTAAGTTAAATGTATTGAAATGTTATTTAAATCCCATTTATGAAAAAATAAAAGATTTTTATATTTCCTTAAAATGAATCTCCTTTCATTGACGACGACGAAGACGACGATTCAGCGAAGTCAGCACAGGCTGAGACACGCTGGGGTATCTGCCGTCGGGTGGTCCGAGAGGACAGGGAAACTAAGAGGTCTGTTCTTGTGACCTCACCCAACGGTAAAGGAAGAGGTTACCCACTATCACTTTTCACTTTCCCTTCAGTGAGTCAACACAGACTGAGAATCGCTGGGATACCTGACGTCGGATGGTCCGAGGTGACAGACACCCTAAAGGGTCCGTTCTTATGACCTCACCCTACGGTAACGGAAGAGGTTCCTTTCATTTATGAAGAATGATTTAGGTCATTATACGTATGAAGACATATGAACACCACATGATGTCATTTTAAGGTCTAAATATTTATTTAATCCTCACTTATTAATGTTCACTAATGTTATAAGGGACCAGTTTAAGAATGGGACTTTTATTTCGGTCAGACTAAATTGGTCTACACAGGAACGTCAGTCAACGGATCTATTGATCTTACAATTTTATGGTCGATCCGTTTACACTGATTTTTTCGTCTACACGACTGAGGAACGGATTACTGAAGAATTTTTAGGAAGAACCTACACTATGATAGTAATCACCAGAACAGTGAAATGAAAGGATAGTTAAAAGACTTATAATAAAAGAAATTAAATTTTCCAGTCACTCTTTGTGTCTAATACCTATTATGACTTACTCAATCATACACAGGCACACACACAACCAGTATGTCGTGCATTAATAAACTTGTTTTACGACTTTTACAAAAGAATTAAACTTAGATAGTAAACCGGTTTTATTTTGTGAAGAGGACCAGAAACTTAACGATAACGAGTATCTTCAAACTTAAATTTAGATCATAATCCCTTCTTATTCCGAGTACTTACAAAGATGTTTAACCACCACCCACCTTTCGTCTCAAACTGAATAAATTTGGTATTAATCGAATACAGAGACTAAGTTACAAAGACATGTATTTCTTTTAATTAGGAAACATTGGTTTCGTCAAAGTCATAACTAGTGTACACTCTTGTAGAACCGAATACCCTTCTACCTCCCTTGTAGTAAAGACAGTATCTCCAGTTATAAAGATTAGGGTTCGAACGAACAATTTTCAACTTAATTTTTCTACTACTGTGTTGAAAATAAAAATCGTGAATAAGAAAGTTGAATGAAAGTGTTAAACTCGTAACACGTTTTTTCATGGTACAATCAATAGCCTTATTTACTTTTAAAAGTCACTCAGTCAATCCTCCCGTCAAAGAATCAGAGGAAGATACGTGTTACTGTGGATTCAGGACCCATAGTTATTATATCATCAGGGGAGTTATTTTGGAATTATCATATCTTACTGGTCACTCTCCTTCACTCATATATAAGAAAACTCGACTATGACCAACAGTATACTGTACTTACGGTACGTCTGGAAAGATAAAGGAAGATTTCCCTTCCACGTCCAATCGACTCTAAAAACCGATCACTAATACGGTCTTTCCCCGTTTATGTGAAACACTGGATATCAACTTTCATTAGATGGTACCGATCTTAGTCCGTCTCCAAGAACCCCTCAGGTGCCGTGCTCGTTCCCATCTCCATCCGACTAGGTCGACCCTTTAAAGGACTTGGGACATTTTCCACAGTCTGTCCCGACACGTATTAAATGGATAAAGGCACCTGGAATAAGAGTAAAGGACACGTTCCGACTCCTTACGGTTAGTGACTATTCTGACCCTTCAGTTACAAACACACCCATGTCAGATTTGTAGAACCGACAGAGAACACGTTACACGAACGAGGTCTAACATAACGAAAAGAGAAGTGAGCTAAAAGAGATACTTTATATGGTCTTAGAAATACTTTATATGGTCTTTATATCCTCTTAGACAAACGGTCGAGAAGACAGGTACTAAGTTCCCTTGAAGTTAATTTCTCCAATTTCTCATTTTTTAAACCGGGAACCTGTTTTTCATAGTGAACTATTAGGTAAAAGGGTGTTAAACGACCAGAATAAGGTGAGGACCGTATATAAAAAAAGAACAAAATATTAGATCCTTAGATCCCATCTTCGTTCTTCACCAATAGTCGGATTTTGTGGTCTCTAATCATTACCTAATGAATAACTAAGTAAGTAACTAAGTGAGTTGTTTAAAAATAATTCGTGAATTTTCTAGGACTTCTGTTTCATTATTTGTTTTTGAAGATACTAAAAGTTAGAGTAGGACAGATACCGAATCATCTCTCCTAACTATAATCATTTTGACGGTATCATTGTGTACTCAAAGTTTGACTCTAGTATATAACAGTCGTGTAATACTTCCTTTAACTGGAACTAACTAAGAATTCCCCTTTCTCACATTAAGGTCCCTTCTAAATATATATGTATATGTATATATATATATATATATATATACTAGGAACTCCTATAAGGGACCACCAGGTCACAAATCCTGATATGTTAATGTGACGTACTCCGTGTCTACACTAGGGACTAGGTCTTTGATTCTAGGGTGTTTGACTCCCCGTGTCAGTTTTTTCTTTTACTCGGAACTCCTTTTAAAGTTCTACCCATCCTTTGTTTCATTTTCTGACCTCCCTCTCTTAAGATTACTTTTTTAGTCGTTCTCAACCCAGGACGTTTATCGAGGACACATGTCTAAAATCCGTCAAACACAAATGGTCCCTGGAACTTTTATAACCAAAAGTCACCCTGGGTTTCGACACAAGACACCGGAACTGATGCTAAACTTTTGTTGTCCTAAGAGTTCTTAGTGTCTCTACCGACTATACCAACTTTTGGTCTCTGTCGTTCTTTCACCCTTTCTCTGTACTCTCAATCTCTGTCGTCTCTACTCTTTACAGAAGCACTCTTTATCAGAAAAAAAAAAAAATTAATACACTTGTAAACCTCCATCAACTTCTTAAAATAATAGTCTTTACACAAGACTTTTACAGTAAGATTAACGTCACACCTGTGGTCATACCCGTCACTTCTCAGTATCAACTAATCTGTGATTCTCTAATCCCATATCAGGTGTACTCTCTACTATTATTTGATTCTAATATCGTACATAAAATCTCTCTATAAATCTTGAATTTCTCGAAGTTTCGATTCTCTGTCGATATGGTACGTCTTATCGGTACGTAGACTAAACCCGTTAAATTGACTACTAAAATTGATAATTAAGTCTTAGAATCGATATCTGTACTAAATCTCCTTTACTACAGTTATACCAAAACTTATATAAATCTAAATTAACATACATACTATACATTCTAGTTTAAAATATCTCTCGGTTTCGAGTTTCCTCTTATATCTTCAAACGTATATTTTGACTCAATAGTATATTGTTATCTTTACTTATACTTACATGTACATTCAAAAGAATGTCTTTATGGAAGTTCAGTTTTTGACTCATGAAGGTTCTAAATCACCAGTCCTCTACTACCTTACGTTTCCTCTTTCTTCCTAAGTCGTCTTTTTTTTTTACGTCCTTCTTTTATTCCCTGTACACCTACTTTTCGCGAAGTTTTCCCAGTACCAGCTATATAAACTTACTAAAATCCGAATTTTCTACTCTTCACTTTTTAGAAGTAACTTACATTACCGTACTTTGAGTATCCTTAAGAATCGTTTTTAATGAGAACCTCTTTAAGATCTTCCATATCTTCTGACTCTCCCACTTCTTCACTCCGTACTTGTTCTCCATTGTTGAGTATACGTCACTCATCTCTGTTGAGAAATTTTTTTCTAACCGATTTTTAACCTCCTCTCACTACTGCCCCACTCTCGATCTCCCGTTCCGTCTCACTTCGACCTCGTCAACGAAATAATAACAACAACTTCTACATCACACCTAATTAAAGTGTTTTCCCTTGTATGTAAACTAGTTACAACTTCTCTTTCTAACTAAAGTGTTCACCAACAACTGATAACTCTATTTCTCTCTCCCTTCGTGTTAAGTTTCTCCTTACTCGGTGTATTCGTAAAACAGTCTGTAATTTACTCATGGATGAATTACTCGTATAGACTCTTTACCCTGGGGGTCCATAACCACTTGTAAAGATGACTCTCATTCGAACTGACTCCGGTGTCTTTTTATTAGACAGGAGACTCTTGTTTGAAATATTGGAAAAGTGTAAGTTGAAAATCTTCAACGTACAAATAATAAGATTTCGATAAATGATTTCAATTGAGTAGAAAGTAAATATTAGTCTAAGTAAATTTTGTATTTTGGGATACACTATATCGGAAACGATTTCACAAAGAAGTTTTTCCGTCTACTCGATTTACATATTTGTCTGTGGATTAACTTGACACTTTAAAACGATAACGACAACACGAGTTAAATGAAACAACTTAAAATTACAATCTTCTGATAGTTTCGTATCGGTGTCCTTTTCCGGGACGTAATGTTTACATATATGCCTTAAGGTACTTACAAGTAATAAAATAAGTGTGGTTTAAGAGATAAGAACTGAAAAAATAGGAGTATTGACAAAAGATATTTTTACATAATTTCGTGATATCTATAAATGAGACTGGGGTTTAAAATTATGTTAATAGAAGCATAGAATGACTTCCTAATTTTACTGTAATAACGAGTTAAATAATTGTTGTTGTTGTTGTTTTTTTTGGAAGAATTCATTGTTATTTCAAATCTAAAAAAAAAATTTAAAGTTCCCGTGAATCTGAATAGACAGTCATCTTTTAGATCAGCTATAAGTGTCTTCCACGACAGATAATATATAACTTTCAATACTACTTTCTCAGACCGAAAATCGTTCACGTTTTCCCTTTTAAATTTACGGTGTTTTACATACCTTGAACTTCTGATACGTAAGATCGAAGTAAACTGTTCCCTTTAAACAGTTTGAGAGATAATACGAATAATAGGTACACTGAAGTATCATGCTCTGAAATAGAGAAGAAAATTCAATGTAATATTTAAACAGAAAAACAACGTCCTTCCCCCTGGGGAAGGTCCCGGGGTTTGACCCGAGAAAAGATTGTAAACCTTTACTTAACAGGTTCCTTTGTGTACACGACTGTTTCGTTCTCTAAAATAACCCTTTCCCGTGGGTCCACCTCTCGTCATTCCATTTTCTTGGGTCCTCTTGTCGACAGAAATACCACTACCCTAATCGAAGGTCTAACAGAAATCGGTTAGTAAGACTGAGTCTCAGGAAGGAATGCCACGTACGGAACAAGTCGGTTCTACCTACGGTCTCTCTTCCTAAGACCCTCCACCAGTCTGCCCACCACAGAGGCAAACTGGAAGGAGTTTGAGAAAACCAACCACCTCCGAATAATCAAAGGACAAGAATGGTCCTGGAGGACAGCATTTTGTTTGCCAATGATACCACGGACCGGTCCCACTCACCAAAGTCAGTCACACGAAGGGGATTGTAAAAATAAATTCTTTTATAGAACTGTGTTATTTTAATATGTGAAAAGTAAATGATCGATTATGAAAGTCATAAATCGAAATTAAACATAATAAGAATAACATGAATATTCAATGACTTTTGTTCGAATCAAGGATTCCAATCTCAATCAATCCACGGTAGATTTATGAGTAAAAACTTGACACATAGTATTGACCCTTTAGACCTTTACGGTTGTCTTTGTCCACCATAAAAGTTTGTCTTTTGTCGGTGGTGACTTAAGTAAATATAATCCATTAATGCGAAGAGTAATTGAAAAGGACAACTACGGTCTAACCAACAATGAGATGTCCCTTATGTATTCATTTTTGACGTAAAAGTGTTAATGGACTGTGTATAAACCACCGTTTTAACTTCGGTCCTATATTTTTAAACGTCTAACACTAGTCTATACCAAAAGAACGTTGATTTTCACACGTACTTTTAAATTTATAAGAGTGAGTTGTACACTAGTGAGAAAAAAAGGGAATTAGTTATTCTTACAAGAATTCATCATTCTTTGTCGTTTAATATTTCTTGGCTTGCACAAAGATTATGTTTAATACATGATAAAAGAATTTTACTTTGAAACCTATCGTGTTCGTTTATAATGTCAAAAAATATTTCCATTTAGTTATAAAACTAACTAGGTAGTTATCTATAAGTTGGAGTCGATCGATCATTGAGACTCGAAAAAAGAAGTGATTGTTATTATACTCCATAAAAGAAAACTTTCTCGTTTTACTACTTCTAGGCAATATGACTCTCACCTATCTGTACAAAGTCCTTTATTACTCCGGCTTGACCCGAAATGGAATCTGTGTATGTCTGAGGAGTAGTCAATTACATAACAAGAGGTAAATTTTCGATAACTTGATTTCTAATAACAATAAGAATTTAAAGTAAGAGTACAATAGTAACATACAACCCAAAAATACTCTTTTAGATCATATAAATTAAACGTTGTAACACCTTTTATTAGTTCTCTCTTTCATGTGTTTTTCTCTCCTATATATACGACCGTTTTCATAGTAAAGGGAGAGGGTGTATTTTTACGTTTGAGAAAGGGTAAAGATTGAGGAAGGTGATGAGTTTGAGACAATCTAATCGAGAAATTGATTAATTGGTTAACGTTCTTAGTATTAAAAAGAGGGAATTATGTTTAAAGGAGCATAACGAGTGTAAAGATAAAGTCTATCCGTACGTAAAGAATGTATAGGGTCTGTCGAGTGTCTTAATTTCGAAAGTCATAAATTCCTTCCGAAAAACAGGACTACAGATCGTCAGAACTGATGAAGTACAGGTTTCCGTCGTCGAAAGTAGGTATTTCGTAGTAAAACGATCGTCATGAACGAGAAACAAGTTTTAATACGAGTAAGTGAGAGAGAAGTTTGAATTAATATTGATAAAACAAATGGAAAGTGTCTTTAAACCCCTTTTTTTATTTTCTAAAAGGTGACATACTGAAAAAAAGGAGAAGGGTTGTTTGACAAAAAGTTCACAAGAAGGGGTATCCGTGAAAGGAAGTAAAGATAAAGATAAGAACGAATTCAGTGGACAGTCAAGTAAATTATAAAAGATAATAGAGAAGTTGTTTCCCCGGAGTCCGACATATCGAACCGTTTCCGTGGGTTTCCATAACTTCATAGTTCATCTGAGGTCGACAGTGGTAGAGGGGTCAGGAGAACAAGATTTGTCCTTTACTAACTTCACAAACCAGATTACTACAAAAATGTAAATAAATCCCGAGTAAAACACAGTCCAGAAATTGTACATTTTCTATGACCAGGAAGGAGGTTCCTCGAATGTAAGGTTCCGTAAGTTTCTTTTCCTTATACTTTACCCTGAAAAACACTTTACATAAAAAGGGTTCACGTTCCCTTGTGTGTACTTTTTTTTTTTAATCCCTTTGTAATTTCCTTTTAAAAACTGTCTTCGTCTTTTCTAATGAGAGAGAGATAACGGTAAAATTAAAATTACTGTGTATCGGAATTTGTTATCTTTACTTAAATACAATCTCTTAGTTTGATTAATTTTATTTTGAGATGAAATTCAAACATAAGAATAAAAAGATATTAAGAGTCACATTTATAACTAAACCTCTATTGTATACTACCGAATAAAGTCCTGTTTAGATCCAACCTTTGTAAAACAAAAAACTCGTCAACCCTTCTGAAGTTACAACAAAGTGAACCCTTACTTAGAATTTTTTTCTATTTATGACCCTAAAGTCCACCGAAACTTCAGATCTTTCGTTTTGTCCCCACCTAAAATTGAGAAGGAATTGAACATAAGTCTGATATCTTGTCTTCCGCCATACTTCTCGAAACCGGGAATTCTATCGCTACTTCTCGTCGGAGACAACATAAATCTCGAGTACTAAATACTATTGTCTAAATATCCATTATATGTTCTTAAAGGGGGATGTGATCCCTTCTTCTCAACAGTCCTTTTAGATGATAGACATTTCTCTCGATCTTTTCTTTTGTACTTCATGTCCTTTTTTTAAACTATTTTTGGTATCCTTCTCTCTCATACTTTTTTTTTTATAAAACACTGTTTTACAATAAGAGTCACAATTTTTTTTCTTTTGTTTTCTCCTCCTTACTTTTATCAAGGATATGGGGATGATATATGTATATATATATATATATATCTCTCTCTCTCTCTCTGAGTTTAGAGATCATCCGAGGTCGACATTGGTGGAGGGGCAGGAGAACAAGATCTGTCCTTTATTAACTTCATAAACCGGATTACTACAAAATTGTAAATAAATCCCGAGTAAAACACAGTATAGAAATTGTACATTTTCTATATCCACAGAGGGACCCTCCTCTCTGAAGTCAGCACAGGCTGAGACACACTGGGGTCTCTGCCGTCGGGTGGTCCGAGGGGGTAGGGACCCTAAGGGGTCCGTTCTTGTGACCTCACCCAACGGTAACGGAAGAGGATTTATATACAATTTTATCGTATATATATATATATATACACACACACACACACACACACACACACATATGTATATGTACAGTTGTGTGTCAAAAACAATTTTTACGAGGTTTCTATCTTAAAATTAGATCCCTTCTTTAATACTACTCCAATAGATCTTGTCTCTAGTTCTTTTAAAAAGGGGAAACACCAGTCTAACATATAAAAATTCTAAACGATTTGTATGTTCAGAGAAATCGTTTAGGAGTCAAGTAGGGAATCTTTATCAAGATTTGTTTTGTATTTACTTTCACTGACANTGTGTCAAAAACAATTTTTACGAGGTTTCTATCTTAAAATTAGATTCCTTCTTTAATACTACTCCAATAGATCTTGTCTCTAGTTCTTTTAAAAAGGGGAAACACCAGTCTAACATATAAAAATTCTAAACGATTTGTATGTTCAGAGAAATCGTTTAGGAGTCAAGTAGGGAATCTTTATCAAGATTTGTTTTGTATTTACTTTCACTGACATGGTTTGAGTTAGTTAAGGAACTGAGTAAATAGGGGGTAACACTCTTCTCCAATAATCCTATATGACCGGTAATTCAGACGAACAGAATCAGACCGTAAGGAAGGTTTCAGTACCTGTTTATGAATTTGTTTTTCGTACGTGTAAATGGTCATTGTATGTTCCATAAATTTCGCGAAGTGTCCGATTTTAGTATAAATTCTCTCTTTTTATCTAGGGGTTGTAAAGTCTCTGTACCTAGATAATTATTTGGACTAAACTCAATTATTTAAGTCAAATTACCACTGGAATGTGAAAGAACATTCTTGTTACTTCGATGACTAAAAACATAGATACGTTGATTTCCCTGGGATTAAACTCTGAAAGGAGTTTGTTTTCCTTTAGACGGTTTCTATGTAACCGATAGAGTGACGGAGATTTCTGTCTTTGACACCGTTGAAAATTTATGTACACCAAATCGAGGTATTTCTAATTCTGAGTCATAAGTGGTCCGTGGGTCAAGGTTATGTTAATCTTATTTGTTCATAACTGTCGTCTAAAGGATTACATTAGAGGTTGCTGTTTGTCTTTCGAAAGTTCCCTTCGATCTTAACTTCGTAGACCTTCGTTAGTGACGTCATTAAGGAAATTTTCTACTTTTACGGAATGTCTTTCGGTTTACCTTGATTATTTATCAAATTTGTGGAAAAGTTTGTTTTAGAGTATACAAATGGGAACGACAAGGGAGACGAACTTTAAGGGAGGTAGGGTACTATAGACGTCCCAAGTGAGAGAGTGTAGAAGGTCCAGAACAGAGTTTACTGAGGGACCACTCTGGGAGAGATATATGAGGTGGGACTCGGCTTTAGGAGGAGGGGGGAAAGGAGGCGTGAGGTGAGGAGACGGAATAAAAAGAATAATCGGAAATAGTAGTAGTTCGAAATGAGACAAATCATATACCAAAGAGGGTGTTGGGACTTCCTTTCGTTCCTGAAGGTAGAATGTGTATCGTCTACACGCTATTAATAAGTCATTTATTTATTTACTAGCTCACTTACTTACGTATTTATTCATTGAGAAAAAGTGTGCCTTGGATTTGGTAAGGTAAAGGGTAGTGGTTTTAAATTATCTTTAAATCCTAAACACCTCTGTACGTTAATTCTTTATCTGTAAAGAAGATGATGTTCAAGTATGCGACAAAAGAAGAGAACCGACTAAGTCTAAAAAGACTTCGAAAGAAAACGTAAATCACGAACTATTACTATGATGTCTGGTGGTGAGTCTATATCACCATAATATAGCCTCCAGGTGTATTCAATACATTTTTAGTCGAAACAGATTACCGTGCCTCTCTTTCTTCTTTTTATGAAATAATCGGATTCAGTAAGATGGTTGTAATGGAATGAGACAGAGTTAGAAACGTGACGGATATTACATACATAGAGTAGAAATTTGTGTCTCCCACAACCGTCATATAGATAGATATAGATAGACAAGACAATGTATAATACACATTGAATTATGGAATTATATTGGATCTTTACTCCTTTTCGTAACGTTATTTTACGAAATTTTTATATTTTGTGAAGTCCTATATGTAAATTATACTTTCTGGCCCTTAATATGATATCTTCATATAACTTATAGAGTTTTATAGACTTACTTACCTTTTCATAATACACAGAAAAAACCACCTTTCTGAATCATTTTTACAGTCAAGAGAGTTTTAATTATATCCTTACACTAGGTTCAAATTAATCGTAGGGTTATCAAAAATTAACCTATTTCATTAGACTTTTCAATATATTTTTTAATTACGGATTTTAACAGTCCCTTTACATATTTACTTCTTGTCACTCTTTCTTAAAGGAGACTAAAACGACAACTCCTTTTCTACAGAAGTATATAATAATAGACTTTATATGTCACGTTATCGAAACCCTTCTCTCATCTGTCATATCATAGACAATTTTAATTTTTGTATACGGGAAACTAAGTTGATATGAAAGGACCTTTAGTCGGATATATTCCCGAAACCATATACCTTATATACATGATCCTATCAATAATATCATAGTACGTTTTCTTTTTATTAATTATGAAAAAGAGTGTAGATATCTATTCCCGTACACACCTTTTTAATACCATTTAAGTTTGATACTTTATAGTACTTCTCTGATTTTTATTACTCAAATAAGGTGTAGTTAACTGAACCTCTCCAAATATAATCCTTAGTAAATCATTTCTTTGATTACCCGTCTTTTCGTATGTATATGTACACAAATATATATTAGCATATTTGTTTATACATACATATATATGAAAATACACCTGTATACTTGTCCATTATTTATACCTTTCTATATAAGATTATCCGTTTTGACTCGATAGAGTCTGTGACCCGTCCTACTCATCCGTGCCTAAACCCCCGTCTTGTCTCCTTGTCACCTTGCTACATTTCACCTTTTTTTTCTACCATAATTTTTACTTTGTAGATATGATACTTACGATAGTGCGTACGTATATTTTAGTGTGTGTGTGAGTAATCGATAGTCCCTTTACGTGTAGTTTTGGTAGTACTTTATCGTGAAATATGGGAGACCAACACACGTATCAACGAGTCAGTACAGGTTGGGAAACGTTGGGGTACCTGACATTGGGTGGTCTGAGGAGACAGGTACCTTAGAAGGTCCGTTCTTGTGACCTCACCCAACGGTAAAGGACGAGGTCCCCTAGAAGGGGTGGGTCCCTAACTTGGACGTAGAGAACGTAGAGGACGTAACCGTTTGTCCAAGAAATGGTGACTCGGCGGACCCTTCCTACCGATATAAGTCTTTTGACTGGGGTTTTACGTAACAATTCCCGTACCTCTTTAACCTTGGGAGTGTATGACGACTATCCTTACATTTTATCATGTCGACAAAACTTTTTGTAGAGTTGTCAAAGAGTTTATCAATTTGTATATCAATGATATACCAGGTTAAAATGAGGACTCATGTATGAGTATTTTTTACTTTTGTACAGGGGGATTTTTTTCAAGTATCACGTAATAAGTATCATCGGTTTTCAACTGTGTTTTACGTACAAGTAGTTGACTATTTACCTATTTATTTTAAACTTTATCGGTGTGTTACCTAATAAGTCGAAGGTTTTCCTTGTCTCCCGACTGTGTACGATGTTGTAACATATTCGAAACTTTCGTACGACTCACCTTCTTCGGGCAGTGTGTCTTACAGAACATATTAAAGTAAATATAAAAATTACAGGTGTTATCCTTTGATATCTCTCTGTCATTCACCTAATCACTAACGGTTTCCAATCCCCTCTACCCCTCTAGCCCCAATAGTGATTCCCCTTGTCTCAAACGAAACTCATATAACTTTTATACGATTTTAACTAACATTACTACCCACGTGTTCAACTTTATATGATTTTCGGTAACTTGACACGTAAAATTTACCGACTTAACATACCATACACTTAAGATTGAGTTATTTTTGATAAGGCAATGTGTGTATCGTACATATTTAGAAACAATCCGGTTGGTATCCGTATCTAATACAATTTGATAATGATTGCTTGACATCTTAAAACACAAAATGAACGTTCTTTTTTTTAATCAGTTATAAAGAGAACGACAAGTTAAAAGTTTAACAAAAATCAAAATACATTTCTTTACGATTAGTTTTAGAAATTCTAGGATTGGGTACTCGTTTGTGTTATAATCTCGGTAACTGATATGTCCTTGTAGAACCAAACAAGTAACCTTAGTAACGAATAACTTACACATTGTATTGACGTGTAAAAACGACAGGGTACCGACATCCGTTAACTTTCTATTACAACGTTAAAGACCAAAGATTTCGGTTAACACGTAGAGAAAAGGGTTGAGATAAACCACTGTAGTTGAACTATCGAACTTTATCCGGTAACACCGTGTATATGTGGTGTTTTTAGGTGTTTATGGTACAGAACGAGGGTGGAGGGTATGACCAAATAGTCGTGTCGTGACCCATATTCATTTCTCCGCGTCCCAATTCTTCCTTTTCAGTAACTCCCGGTACTTCTTTGGTCAACGTACACGTTAGGGGACCTACCCAAACGACTTGAGTGAGTAAAGAGGTTGAGCGTGAGGTGGTGAAGGAAGGTCACCTTCTCTGTTGACGTCAGAGTCCCGTTTCGTCTCCCGGAGTGAGATGAGTCTTTAGGTAACTTCCTTCAGGGATCTCTTGGTGACCCTGTAACCGACACGGCGACGATTTTCTCTTCCAGGTGTATAACAAGATACCACTGTCGACCGTCCTGGTGCCCCACGAGTACCGGTGGAACCACGGTGGTGACCTCGTCTCACTCGAGCCTCCTAGAGCCCTTCCACAAGACCTTCCGAGGTTCAGGACGTGTCGAAGGAAAGTCTGTAAGGGACTTATATTCTGTCTACACCCCACAAACAGGGACCTAGCGGATTCAAACCCCACTTATGAACTTATATTGTTACCTTCGGATAAAACCACCTCTCCAGACTTAAGTTCGTCGGAACACGACAGGATTCACGGTCGTCTGGAAATTCCGAAATCCTGATTCACGAAACTATCTTCAATCCTGTTAGCGACACGGTAGAGGGAGGATACATTGGTAGATTCCCACGTCTTCTGGAGTCTCAAGGAAGAGTAAAGGACCTGATCTTGTTACTCGTTGTCCACTGGTACCCACGTTTACTACCCTACGGGTTGGTTCCTCGACAACTCCCCTATAGAAGTCGTCCATTCCCCTCAGTACTGACCAGAAGGTGTGTAGGTATGTTCGTGTCAGGAGATCGTAGCCGATCTTCCTACGGAGGGGTGACGACATTACCGTACATCTTCAGGACGTTCCCCTGTGACGGAGAAGACACGGAGGACGGAAGGACGGGGGACCGTTATCGTCTTGATCTACTTCGTCCTCTGTTACCGTCGTTATTGGTCGGGTGTCTACTCGAGCCGTCCTCATTTCGTTTCCGGTCTTAAACAATTATACAGTTCACACATTGACTTCAAACCCTTTACTTATGCTGACTCCAAATTATCATTGACTTTCACCGTCCTTTACATATCCTAGACTCTTTCGATGGATTCAATTCATTGGAGACTGGGTCACCCTGTGGATCTAAGGAGTATCAAATCACTTTTTTTTTTTTTTTTTTTCCGTAACGGACCCGTTTTATTTTACTTAAAGACAAACATAGGGTCACTCCAGAAGGTATTTGACCGGTGTAATAAACAATAATAAGAGGAAGGGACGGCCTAGGAAAGGTAGTCGGGAATTTCTACGAACTAAGAAAAAAGAAAAAAATGATTTTTGTATTGTTTTACTTATTTTGGAAATAAAAAAGAAGAAACCACGACTCTCAAAATAACTCTCAAATACAGATGAACGGTCAAAATCAATAAAAAAGAAGAGTAAAAAAAGGAGGATGAGGTTATAAAAAGAGAAGAGAGAGTAGTAAGGTGGTTTAGTCTAGAACTCGAGAGACAACAACTTGTGTTCTCTGATAAGTTATTAGTGAATTGAGTCTGAGTGTCATGTCACACTATATTGGCGCGTAGGGGAATTAAATTGAACAAATAAAATATTATATTACAAGATTTTATGGAATTTCATGAGTATGGTTCTATAAGGTACCAGCTTAGGAATTCGTACTAAGAAAAACCCCCCTCTTAGAAAAAATTAATTTCATATCAACTAAATATTACAAGACAATCAAAGACGATACGTCGTTTTACTGAGTTAATAAATATGTATAATAAAGTATAAAAAAAGGTAATACCCAATGGCCTCTCACTTATTTTAGGGAATAAGAAATATTCTCCTGGAACAAAAATAGGTAAGAAAAGATAACCTTATCTTAACGAAATGTTATAACCCGATCAAAGACGACCTTTTGTAACGCTTACTCGATAAGTGTTTCAATAATATAAGTGTTTCACATTCAACGAGTCAGCACAGACTGAGAAACACTGGGGTAGTCGACATCGGGTGCCTTAAGAGATCCGTTCTTATGACCTCACTTAACGGTAAAGGAAGAGGTCCCCTAGAAGGGTTGGGTCCCTGACTTGGACATAGAGGGTGTAACTGTCCGTATAAGAAATGGCAGACCCCGTGGTCCTTAGACGACATGCATATGTATATAGGAGAGGGAGGACTCGGAAGGAGGGTGGGGATGTAAGATGGGTACATCCATTAGTGTCTAGTTATAATGATTAATATACCTCACGATGTCAGGACAAAATCAAAATATTCCTAAACACACTCATACATATATAATTTTTTAGTACGAGAGACGAGACATTACTGGATCTGTCGTACTAAGAAATAATTTGAGTATGTTCAGGAATGTTTCGATTTTGTCCTGACGTTGTGAAGTATGTTAATCATTATTACAGTATTTAGTATATTATGAACCGGGTATTAGTTTAGAGATGTTAACTAGGATTTTATAAGAAATACTAATTCGAAAAAGAGATCTTTATGAGAGTAGAGCTTTGAAAGTCCTGAGTTCAAAGGGGACTATAAGGGTTCCAGGGAGTCTGGTCTCAAGAGGGGACTCAGGACGGTCCTGTAATGTACATTCTAAGGAATTATATGAAGGGAGCTCTGAAAAAAGAATGGACCAGACACTAGAATGGGTGTAGATACTGAAATAGTGGAATATAATATATTATGATGTTAAAAGTAGGAGGTTATAGGTTAAGTAACTTCACATACTATAAATGAAGGATTTGTTAAAAAGGAAAGGGTGAAAAGAATACAGAGGTCGGTGAAGTAATGTATAGTCGAATATAAAGAGGAACTGGAGACGATACTTCGGTAGAGGGACGGTGTGACGGTTGACCGAAAAATCTAAAACGAATGGATAAATAAAAGTATAAACTATAAATATTTGTTATAAAAATAATCGTGAACCTGTTCACAAACGTAGAAAACGGGTTCGCCCATTCTTTAACCATCAACTCTTTGACGCTTAGACACCCACATATCTCCTCCCGTTCCTTCAAACTTTTCATCGGTACATTTACTCAACGACAAAGTAACGATTTAGGGCAGGTTGAGAGAACACTGGGGTACGTGACATCGGGTGGTCGGAGAAGACAGTTACCCTAAAGGGTCCGTTCTTATGACCTTACCCAACGGTAAAGGAAGAGGTCCCCTAGAAGGACTGGGTCCTTAGCTTGAAGGCAGAGAACGTGACCGTCCGCTTAATAAATGGTGACTCGGTGGACCCTTCGGGTACATTTCCNCTGTTCACAAACGTAGAAAACGGGTTCGCCCATTCTTTAACCATCAAGTCTTTGACGCTTAGACACCCACGTATCTCCTCCCGTTCCTTCAAACTTTTCTTCGGTACATTTACTCAACGACAAAGTAACGATTTAGGGCAGGTTGAGAGAACACTGGGGTACGTGACATCGGGTGGTCGGAGAAGACAGTTACCCTAAAGGGTCCGTTCTTATGACCTTACCCAACGGTAAAGGAAGAGGTCCCCTAGAAGGACTGGGTCCTTAGCTTGAAGGCAGAGAACGTGACCGTCCGCTTAATAAATGGTGACTCGGTGGACCCTTCGGGTACATTTCCTCTTCCCTTTTATTTACTGTGTCCGTTCTTGTCTGATTCATTAAGGGGTTCTCAAGTTGCGACTCGTCCTCTTACTACTTTTACCCACACCCCGAATGATCCCCTTCCCTGAACAGTTTCTGTCCCCGATTTCACTGTCGAAGTCACCGTGGGTCGATGACTCTGTCTTGTCTTTCTATCTCTTCTAACGAGGAACTTCTACAGTGGTACTTTCCTTTCTTCCTTCTTTACTCCTGTAAGTCTTCAGACGTCTTTAGTTTCTTTTTGTTCTTGGAGGGTTTGAGGAGAATAAAGAGAATAGTGGTGGTAGTTAACGTAGTCAATTCTTCTGACTTGTAGTGATGCAGTCTATTTCCCGGAAGAGAGATGGTGTACACATCTTAACCTTCTTTTTAAATTATCTTTTTTTTCATGTCACGATGACATCTTTCTTTTTATCCTTTACACAGTATTGTAAAATTAACTATTTGTAGTGGAATATATTGGAAGGTTTCTTTATATTGTCCTCATTTTCTTTTAATATTCTAGTGTCTGACTTAGTTTTGGAAGTTTGTTTACATGTCTCTATTTCTGCGGTTGTGTTTATTTTAGTCTATACGTTTTTTTTTGTTCTAGTCTTTACCTGGTTTTTTCTTTTTATTTAGTTACTTTCGACTAGTTTCAGTCCTTTCTTTAATTTCTATTTCTGTTTTAATAGAGTCTGTTTCTCGTCTAATTTCAACTGGTCCTTACTAGTTTATAATCTATATAGAATCGTTTTAATAGTTTAAATTACTGTCCATTATAGAAGTCCCTGACGCCCTTTTACAAAGTTTGGTGAATATTCCCATTTTATTTGTGCGAAGTAGTGACGAAGAGACGAAAGACGAAGAGGTCACGACGACCCCCAGGTCAGGTGACCCTTTGACCAGGAAGAAACCCGTGAACTTTGACTTTTCTGACACTACGAATGGTATCGGTTACCTTTTGTTCCCTCCCAAGTTCTGTGTCCTTAGGTAGTATAATTGAATGTCCACAGTCCCATCTTACCAAGGTGCCGCGTCGAATTCTGATTCTCGGTATACGGTGAATCATTTGATTACCCTGAGGTAACACTTACTATCAAACGGTTACTTTGTCTAGTCTAAGTCTGAACTACCCGTCGTTTAGTTACTGTGTCTGTGTAGTTGTGTCGACCTTTACCTCCTACTTCTTTTTTAATTATACCGTATGACCTCACCCGACGGTAAAGGAAGAGGTCCCCTAGAAAAGCTGGGTCCCTAGTTTGGACCCAGAGGACGTAACATCCGTCTAAGAAATGGTTGACTTGGTAATCCCTTCGGGTACAATATGATTGACTGTCAAAACTTATGACTTTTTTGTCCTTGTCCTATAAAATATAAAAACAAGGGTGTCTGTTCTGTACAGGAGTCAATTATTTATAAAAACGTGGTGATGTAGGAATGATGAAATCATTTAGGGGAGGGTTAATAAAGAAATTATGTTATATTGACTACATATCCGTTTTCATATTACCAAAAAGTAACAAAAAATGATGTGTTGAGTACCGTATAGAACTACATGTAGTGTATATTTAACCTACTCTTCCTTTTCGTTGGACCGAGATATTTTTACAGAGAGAAAGAGGAAATCACGGAAGTTCTGGGTTCCTCCGGTAGTATGTAACAAGAAGGAAGAAGCATCATCTATGCCCTCAACTGTTAAACTAAAAGAAACTTTCCATCTAGAACCATATGAGGGTTGGTGAGCGTACTTTTACTGAAATGACTTCACTGAATAAGACTTAGAAGAGCTGGTGAGGACAGGAGACTTAGGGACACAGGATCGTTCGAACGTCGTTTGTTCGGAGGAGAACGAGTAGGATGTGTTAGTCGTACTGCAGTAGTTACGTTACTTAGTTATACTTTAAGATGTACGACAGGTCTACCGGAACTGTGAAGTGTAAAATAATCTTGTGTACTCTCAACTATTTCTAGACCTATTTTGAGACTCATTTATAGAAACAGATATAAGGTTCCGTATAAGGATAGAGAAAACTGACCTTATCTTTTCTTAAAAAATTTCACTTTTACAATCAGAGAGTCAGTACAGACTGAGAAACACTGGGGAACCTGACGTCGGATGGTCCGAGAAGACAGGTACCTTAAGAGATCCGTTCTTATGACCTCACCCATCGGTAAGGGAAGAGGTCCCCTAGAAGGGTTGGGTCCCTGGTTTGGTCCCAGAGGGTGTAACGTCCGTTTAAGAAATGGTAGACTCAGTGTCTACCATTTCGGGTATCTTTTATTATACAAGTAAGTCAACTGCTAGTTTTATGGTTCATAGACTTCGGAACACTTAAACGGGTCGTTGCCATGGTATATATCACACCATCGATATTAGTCCTCATGATAAACCAACTTGAACGTCATTAGATATTAGCAAGAGGTACTAGGTAGATCTGAAAAGAAGACCACAGTTTGTTCACTTAACGTGTCGATATATTCCTAGTGGGTGGGTACATTAAGTAGGATCTCGAAATTCCTATCGTTATTGGACACGGAGAGTTGTAGAGGTAGACGGTTGTGTGTGTGTGTGTGTGTGTGTGTGTGTGTGTGTGTGTGTGTGTGTGACCGAACGTTGTAACTAAAATATAGTCACAAATCACAATCAGTGAGTCAACACAGACTGAGACTGAGAACCTGTTCATGTATATACATCAATACAAGTATATCGGAAGGAGAGAATCGCAGAGAAAAGTCACTCTTGTAGAGTCTAGTCCAAATATTTCGTTTTCAAAGGTAAGGTAAGTATATGGACTATTATGAGAACTGATACAATCTCTATCGAATATGATTTCTATGGTAAATAATACGTCAAAGACAGAGAGAAAAAAAAAAAATTCTTTATCGTTATACCTCGGAGACTTGTTTTTGTGGAGTTTGTATAAAATTTCTATTGAAAATTACATACGACATGGACATTTCAACATAGATATAAATATGATGATATCCATGACTAATCTCAGTTCTTAGGATGACGGTTACGTCCTCTGTCTTCTCTACACCCAAGTCTGGGACCCAACCCTTCTAAGGGAACCTCATCCTTTACCGTTGGACGAGACTATAAGAACGGACCTTTTAAGGTACCAGTCTACTTGGACCGTCCTATGTCAGGTAGCCCAGTATTTCTCAGTCTGTGTTCACTCACGTGTTCGTAGGTTTCATATAGATCATTTACTACAAGATTTCCATATGATTATATGAAGTTGTAAGGATGTAGTCTTATCCTAATATATACACGTATCTCTTGTGTATATAATTCCATTAGAATATTGACCAATATGACAATCAGAAAGGAAGTACAAAGATACGGGTGGATTTACACTCTAATTTCTGTCTTTATATTTTTAACGTGTAATCAATTTATTGACTAATATTATTATTCGTTCTTCTACTATATGTTACAACTGTACGTTGTAAAGTCAGTGATCAAAAATAATAATAAGACTTATACGTTTATTTTCTTACTATTAGTGTCTCCTAAGAAAACCTTTTTGTTTAAGATTTTACTTCTTATTCACAAACAGGTAGACACGTAAAACATCGGTATTACTGTTTAACAACTAAAGTATGATACCCGTAAAAATTTGAGGTTTAGGACGGTTGGGTCGAAAGTATGAATTGTCTAATATGACTAATAGATGACCCCGGTTTAAGTACGAGAACGATAATTGAGAACAAATGGACTCATCTATTTTAGTTGATGTACTTGATATTTTCGTTCATTACATGTTTTGATTTTTATTAACATCGTCTTCTACGGTAATTGACTAAAATATTCATTTAACTTTGTTGTAACACACTGAGACTTGTCCGAAAAGACGGTGAAAATAGTTTAATATAGTTTGTGTGGACTTTAACAGACCTAAATTTTTAAAAATGAAGAGGTAATTATAAGAAAGTAAACAAAACTAGTAAATGAAAAATGGGGTCAATCTAAAGAGACGAGAGACCCATTTTAGTCTTTTCCTATCTAATTCGTAAGAGAACCCCTAGTTAATTACTGAGAAAGGAAATTGTTGATAAATGGTCCGTAGATGATGAACAGACTATCAGAACTGAAATAAGAAATGTGTCAAATAAATCTAATAATTACTTTAGTCGGATAGGACTTTAGGATACGAGAAACAACATTCTTCAGGTAACAAAGTCATGATGAGGATAGGTTGATGAATTATATTTAAGGTACGTACAAACGTAATTCTTTAATGTCTTCCAGGGGTTGAATTCTGACAAACTAAATATTAAAATACTGAAGTACTATCATACTTTCACCATGAGTAAATCATCTTTGGAATGGATTTTAAAACTTAGAACTAGAAAAGGTTCCGACTACTATACGTCATTCTATTAAAGAGTATTACGATTACGTTTGGCATCGAGGACCAGTCGGGGTACTAGTGTCTCCGTTTGTTACCTATGAAGTGTCACAGGACACCAACCTCGTTCTACTTCTTCTCTCACCTTTTCTATGCTCATTCAACTATCCGAACCTGGTATAGTACGAACCTGGTACTTTTTCTCACTTAGAGGAAGGTCCACTTTACATTTTAAAACTACACAAAATTCACTTCCGGTAGTGTTCTATTCTGAATGTGATAATGACGAAAAGAATACTTCCTTTTATTTTTCAGACTTTTCCTCACTTCTTTTATTCTATTCAGTTTTCGATACATTATGAGATTCTCCTATCAAATCTAATCCTACCATCGTTACTTTTACAGTTCTACTACCATCTAAATTTTATGTATTATTTATTTCTAGATTCTGATTTAACCTTATTTTTAGTACTCGATAACAGAATTCACCCCAAGGAATCTTTCTTTCAGACTATATCTTTAAACATAAGTCCGTTAAAAGAACCTTACACGTACACGCTTTTTGTTGAGACTCCTTCATTTCCTTAGTCCTAACCCGTTTCTCTCTTCGACTTAAAATTACGTCAACCGTCGTAACTACAACAAGTCAGCGATTCAGTACAGACTGAGAAACGGTAGGGTACCTGACGTCGTGTGGTCCGAAGGGACAGGAAGTGATAGAGGACCTCAAATGAGTTTGAGTACAGGTAACTCAGCTACTACGGTAGGTTGGTAGAGTAGGAGACAGCAGGGTAAACGGAGAACGGAAGTTAGAAAGGGTCGTAGTACCAGAAAAGGTTACTCAACCAAGAAGTGTAGTCCACTGGTTTCATAACCTCGATGTCGAAGTCGTAGTCAGGATGGTTACTTATAAGTCCTAACTAAAGGAAATCCTACCCGACTAAACTAGAGGAACGTCAGGTTCCCTGAGAGTGCTCAGAAGAGGTAGTCAACGGTGTCTCTGGAGTCGTCTAAAGTATCCACGGGGGTTCGACCTATTAGGAAACCTTAACAGGTTTACCTCTACCAATCTTGACTGTACGTATAGAGACTAACTGACCAGTAAACTATGGCCGGCGAGACACCTGTCCCAAAGTGGAACTCACTTCGTCGATGGAACCCACCTTCAGTTAAGGGTCTTTCTCTACGTAGACATCGACAGTCGTTGTTTATGACGTTTATCTTCGACCCCCTTGTTCACTGAGTTTCCCAAATCTTTTCCCCTAGTCCTATCAGGTAGTGTAGTAGGTGATATATAGACATTGTTTTTGGTTTTTTTTGTGGAAACCGATTATGTTCGTTCTAGATAGAAAAGCCTTTTTAAGAATTCACACAAAAGATCGGTTACGAAGATGTACCCAGTGGAGTCTCTCTACAGGAAAGTAATCACCTATGTCCTCCTCTCGGACTTCCACAGGATTTAGAAGTATGAACCCCGTTTGAGGAAACTAGTAAAAGAGTCTCGGGGAAAGAGGTGTTAGACTTTAAAAGAAACTAAAGGTGATAGAAAACACCGGTGTGGATTTTACGTATAACCTCCTATATGGGAGAGATTCCCAAAATATCGAAAGTCCCGGATTAAGGACGAACCTGTTCCGTCTTCCCATCCATTACTCCTATCAAAAATCGGAACTTCTCAGTTTCCAAAGACTCAAGTCCTGGTACAGTCAAATTAAATAAGTCTTTGACTTATCTGTAGACTAAATGAGGTGAAACCACTCATCGTGATCACTAATGATCGTGAAAGATACACGGTCATTAGTCGTGTTCCAAGTAAGAGTCTGTAAAAAGAGTTTGGATGAAATAACATGAAAGACGAAGTAAAATGAAAAGATAAAGAGAGAAATCAATCACCATTGATAGGACTCTGATATACTTCCTTTTCCTTCTTTATGGAATAAGACTTGGACTGGATAACGAACTCAGTGAAATAAAATGACTTTACAAAAGGACCCGGGATCAGTGATTTAAGTGTTAGGAATAAAAAAATCTTAAATAGTGGACAGTGGAAAAGGATGAGACGTTCCGAAACTTAAAGACCCAGGTGAATGTTAAGGAAATGTAAAAACGGACGTTCGACCGGTTAAGAAGAGATTCGAGTAGAGACAGACAATTTTATCTTGGTTATTATTGGTTTGTTATTCGTATGAAAATTTCAGAAGGATGAAAACGAAATATCTACGATCGTCATCCGCATACAGGTCTTCACTGTCAAAATATTTTGTGACGACAACTGGATTACCAGTAGAAAAGTCCAAAACTATAATCGGCGAAGGATCGGTAGATGGTGTGTCGTTTCAGTTACACTATATTCATCAATAAATGACATGATTTCATTCATGTTAGTTGATGTAAAAGTTCCCTGGTTGTGATCGACGATATTATTTGTCGTGAGTTTAAAATCACGGAGTTATGTAGTTTCCAGACAAAGAACAAACAGTTACTTATACGGACAAACCTATCTCTGGAGCGTCTTGAACATATTTAATATTGACTTTTAAGATCCGTCAAAGGAAAACCCTCAAGATTATCATGACTCTAAAACTATAAATAAATTAAGTTACTTATTTCAGTTTACTCACTATTTTTGATATACACACACACATACACATCATATGATATACATGATATATATATATATATCATATAAAACCTTGTTATTTACCTTTGACCTTATCCTTTTCGTAGTTTTCGTTTTTTCTTTAGAGTAACCATTTAGAATGTTTCTCTACAGTGAGATTTAAACTATCTACACAACCATACAAACTGTTGAGTCATATATGAATAAATGTACGTAGAAGACCGAAAAAACCTTAAACACTAATAGTTTTCTCTCCTCCATAACTAGAGTAGTTTCGGTAACAGGTTTATATAGACACTTCGTATCTATGGATCTCAGGTAGGTCTCCTGATACTACCTAACCTAAGAGAATTTTAGGACTGTATAGTCCAGGAAGATCTGTATTCATTTTTCGTTTCGTTCAAACTCCCTTTTCTATTTATGTTGTGTATTTGTTCTTAGAATATCAAATGGACTTGAAACAAGGACGAAAAATTTGGAGCGATCTGTTACTGTTTAACCTTTCTCCATGTACTTTCCCTCCTTCACTATCCTACTTCTCCCCTTTCTATATCAAACTTATGGTATTGATACTTTAATCCGTTCGTGGTAAAAGTAAAACACCCTGATAAAAGTTTTTTTCATTCTTTTAGTATTGTTACATTTACTTTTACTGTTACTACCACTACTATTTCCAATTGGGATAAATGACGTACTATCTGTAACAAGATTCACGAAATTAAAATCATTAGGTAAATTTAAAGTGTCATAGTACTCAATTCATATGATGATGATCGAAGTAAAATGTACCCGTTATTGACCTGATGTTTAAGATAGATATATTTGTAATCTTAACACGAAGTAGGTCGGACCGTAAAGACATAACTCTTTATAGTTATTGAAGTCTATACGTCTACTGTGGTGGGAATACCGTCTTTCATTTCTCCTTGATTTCTCGGAGAACTACTTTCACTTTCTCCTCTTACTTTTACAACCGAATTTTGAGTCGAAAGTCTTTTGATTCTAGTACCGTAGACCAGGGTAGTGAAGTACCGTCCATCTACTCCTTTGTTACCCTTGCCACTGTCTTAAACAAAGACCCCCCCCACCCGAGGGTTTAGTGATGTCTACCACTGACATCGGTACTTTAATTTTCTACGAACGAGGAACCTTCCTTTCGATACTGGTTGGATCTGTCGTATAATTTTTCGTCTCTGTAATGAAACGGTTGTTTCCAGGCAGATCAGTTTCGATACTAAAAAGGTCATCAGTACATACCTACACTCTCAACCTGACATTTCTTTCAACTCTCGACTTCTTAACTACTAAAACGTTACACCACAACCTCTTCTGAGAATTCTCAGGGAACTCTCTACAACACCCCTCCCTCCACCCTCCCTCCAAGTACAAACCCTTGCGTACATTCTTAATTACTAAAATTTTAAATTTTTTTTTTTAATTTTTAATTTTTTTTATTTTATTTTTTTTTATTTTATTTTATGATTCGACATTTATGACGANTTACACCACAACCTCTTCTGAGAATTCTCAGGGAACCTGACGTTCCTCTAGGTTGGTCAGGTAGGATTTCCTCTAGTCAGGGCTTATAAGTGACCTTCCTGACTACGACTTCGACTTTAAGGTTATGAAACCGGTAGACTACGCTTGTTGGTTGAGTAACCTTTTCTGGGACTACGACCCTTTCAACTTCCACCCTCCTCTTCCCCTCCTGTCTCCTACTCTACCAATCTACCGTAGTGACTGAGTTACCCGTACTCAAACTCATCCGTAGACCTCAGGCACTACCTGTCCCTCCGGACGTCAGGTTCTCTAGCGTTTCTCAACCTGTGTAAACTCGCTGACTTGACTTGACTTTGTAATCTTAATGAAATGGATCTCATTTTATTTATTTATCTTAGAACTGTTTCAATTAGATACCTAAAACTCGTTTGTAAAATTTAACGTTTTTAGTATCATATAAATTTATTTTTATTTAGTTTATATTACTTTAACGTTCATAGTCAGTCAGTCAATACAGGTTGTGAAGCGCTGGGGTACCTGACATCGGACAGTCCGAGGAGACAGGTACCTTAAGAGGTCGGTTCTTATGATCTCACCCAAAGGTAAGGAAAGAGGTCTTTAACTTCACACGAGGTTAACGAGAAAGGGAAATTGTGTCTTACAACACCTCTGGAATATCAGGGAACTTTTAGAATGAAACATTTCCGGTATTCACAATTTTATGACGTGAAGATTGGAGAGTCTCTATTTCAATAAATAAATTGGAAGATTTATTTATGGTTATAAAAAAACATCATGACCCGTAACTGTGTAGAAAGGACACTTAAATATTTTAGTCTCTTAGAATCTTGACTCTATTAAGTCGAAATACGTCCAAATTTTCCGATTTCCGTATCTTACTAAATTCATCATAAATCTTCCCATTTCATCACTAAAGATTTCGTTTCTTTAGTGAGACTCAATAAGTTTCCAAAAGAAGAGGAGTCCCGTCGAATTTATTAACCTAAGTACCCATAGACTTAATGACCTTCCACCATCTTTCATGAGTTACAGTGAAGAATATAAGTAGACTTTCATAAACGAGGTAAAATGATACAGTAAATTTTTATTTAAGAACTGTATTAAAAATTTGTGGTTTATACATTTGCTCCTAGAGTCCGTTCTATAAAACTGTTGTTACATTTCCTTTGGTGTATTTAAGTATTTGATATATTTGTATGACGACAAATTGTTCTGTTATAGTATAAATTGTTTTAAGACTCAAGAAGGAAAACTACTTACAGGGTGATTCAATACACGATTGATTACTTCTTGTAAGATCAACAGTATTCTATATTACTCTTGACCCATTTGTTAATATTCTAATTCGACTTTATAAAATATCTTAGTCAAGTTTATGGAATCTCAAATAAAGTTATTGTCTTATTGTCCCCTTCTATAGGTCCAAATACTTATACATAAAAACATTTCCAATACAATTATATAATCTCTAACAACTACTCTAATTTTTTATACACCTTATAACTGAAAAAGTAGTCCTTATTTTCTCCGTCAAACGGAGTCACTTTTCTCTAAGAGTAACTAATCAAGTCATTTTATTATCAACCATGATTAAGAGTTTACCTTTTCTATCCGGTTTTACTAAATTTTTTTTTTTTTTTGGTATTTTCTCAATTGTTTTGGGGGAATTTGATGACTTATCTGGTTCTCCAGGAAACTCTACTTACACACACGTACAATTCAGTGTAGTCAGTCCAGACTGAGAAACGGTGGGATACTTGATACCGGGTGGTCCGAGGGAGTAGGTACCCTAAGAGATCCGTTCTTATGACCTCACCTAACGGTACGGGAGGAGGTCCCCTAGAAGGGCTGGGTCCCTAGCTTGGGTGTAGAGATACAGAAGACGTAACCGTCCGTCCAAAAAAAAAATGGTGATAGTGGGAGACCCTTGGGGACCTTACTTGTATACCGTATATTATTAACAAGTAGGATAAAACAGAATACAGAGTTCTATTTTAACGTCTTAGTACAACTGTATCCAACTCTAAACTAGGTTTCTAATTTTATCGTTTAGGACAACCGTATGGGGTCCCTTGTACGTAAACCAAGAATTGTCATTTTTCAGTTTCATAAACTCGTAGTAGGTCCCTTATTCGAATCATCTCTTTCTTAGAGAACTTGGGTTATAAGATACTATATTGAAGGCGAGTAGATTATAAACTCTTTTTACTTGAACTTAAAGAACTTTATTTCGTGTTAAAGTTTTGAATACTTATGTTCAGTTTATATTAACATTGGGAACCTGACGTTCCTCTAGGTTGGTCAGGTAAGACTTCCTCTAGTCGGGACCCTAAAGAAACCTTCCTTACTACGATTTCGACTTTGAGGTCATGAAACCGGTGAAGTACGCTTCACAACTGAGTAAACCTTCTCAGACTACGACCCTCCCTAACCCCCGTCCTCCTCTCCCTCTACTGTCTCCTACTCTACCGACCTACCGTAGTGATTGAGCTACCTACACTCAAACTCACTTGAGGTCCTCAACCACTACCTGTCCCTCCGGACCGCACGACACTAAGTACCCTAGCGTTTCTCAACCTGTGCCGACTCGCTGACTTGACTTGACTTGACTTCCTAGAACTCTCTCTTTTTTTCAGGTGAGACAAGTTCTAAGGTTAGTAATTGAATTTTTAATTATCATTAACCGGTGTTATGAATCCTCCTTTACTACAGTTTTAGATGTCGAAACTTCTCATGATGAAACTCGACTTCAATTCAAGTTCTCCAATCAATCCCTAGACATTATATAAACCTTTCGGTTTTACGGAGGTTGTATTGTATATTTGATCAAATTCTTACCTCATAATGAGTCGGTAATTTTTCTTATGTAAACTTAGTCAAGACTACTCCACCTACTTTGACCTCGGCTAATATGTCTCACTTCATTCGGTCTTTCTTTTTGTGGTTATGTCATATGATTGTGTATATATACCTTAAATCCTTCTACCGTTTCTGCTGGCACATACGTTCTGTCCTTTTTTCTGTGTCTACACATATTGCCTGAAAACCTGAGTCTCCCTCTCCCTCTCCCACCCTACTAATCCCTCTTACCGTAAGATTGTACATATGATAGTACATTCTTAACTTAGCGGTCAGATACAGACTACGTCCTATGTCGTACGAACCNTACTGGGTCTCTCTACAATACCCCTCCCTCCACCCTCCCCCCAAGTACAAACCCTTACGTGCATTCTTAATTTCTAAAATTTTAATTTTTTTATTTTTATTTTTTATTTTTTCTAGACACTCTCTAATATAATTCTTTCTTTTTTTTCTTTTTCTTTACATACCCGACTCTCGGATCTTTAAACTACCTTCTATAGTTCCTAGTTTCTTAACAAGTCAAGTCAAGTCAGCGAGTCAGGACAGGTTAAGGAACACTGGTGCACTTATTGTCGTGTAGTCCGGAGGGACAGGTAGTGGTTGAGGGTCTCAAGTGAGTTTGTGTACAGGTAGTTCAGTCACTACGGTAGGTCGGTAGAGTAGGAGACAGCAGGGGAAGAGGAGGACGGGGGTTAAGGAGGGTGGTAGTCCCAGAAAAGGTTACTCAGTTGAGAAACGTACTCCATCGGTTCCATAACCTCAATGTTGAAGTCGTAATCAGGAAGGTTACTTGTGGGTCCTGACTATAGGAAATCCTACCTGACCAACCTAGAGGAACGTCAGGTTCCCTGAGAGTTGTCAGAAGAGGTTGTAGTGTCAAGTTTTCATAGTTAAGAAACCGCGAGTCGAAAGAAGTGTCAGACTGAGAGTGTAGGTATGTACTGGTGACCTTTTTAGTATCGGAACTGATCTACCTGTAAACAACCGTTTATAGAGACGAAAAGTCATATGATAGATCCAACCAGTATTGAAAGAAAGGTTCCTCATTCGTAGAAAATTAAAGTGCCGACGTTAGTGGTAGACGTCACTAAAACCTCGGAGTTTTTTATATCAGACTGTGACAAAAGTGACAAAGGGGTAGATAAAGGGTACTTCACTACCCTGTCCTACGGTACTAGAAGCAAAAGACTTACAACTCGAAATTCGGTTGAAAAAGTGAGAGGAGAAAGTGAAAGTAGTTCTCCGAGAAATCAAGGAGAAGTGAAAGACGGAATTCCTACCACAGTAGACGTATAGACTCCAATAACTAACAATGATTTTTTATTAAAAAATTTGTAACAGAAATAACGGGTATAGAACCAGAACACACACATATATATATATATATATTTTCAAATGGTTTCGTCTTTAAAATTTTTCTGAATTTATCTTTGTTTTGATATCGAATGTATAAGTTTAAACATAAAACAGGTATTTTGTATTTATTAATACCCTTCAGAATTGGTATGTCGAACTAAAAGTCCTATACCGTTTAATATATGAAAACACCGAAAACAACGGAGACCTAAGGTGTTGTGTCGAGTCAATTCTTTTATTATTTAATATCTTATTAATTGTCTAGTGATGTATCTGTCATCCGTAATCTACGATTCTACCGTCTGTGTTTGTTCAATGAAATTCAATGTAAATAAAATTAAACAATGAAGTCAAGATAACAATAATCACGTTGACATAAGACCATAAGAAGACGACTTATAAATGAAGGAACCAAATATATTACGATAAAATGTTCTCGTAAATTTACAAGATAAGTTCAAGAGTCCTATGTTTTGTTTTCTCTGTTCTTCCGTTATCGACAGATAGGACCCTCTCTTTCCTAGTCATTGATGACCCGGTCTTAAACATTTCTTTGTCTGTTACGCGTCAAAGTAAAATACAAGATAAGTACTAAGGTTAAGAAATTATTATATAAATGGAAAAAATTTTTTTTTTTTCTTAAAAAAAAGGACAAGTAATAGAAACTTTCCAAGATTATGATATTAGTATTCACACCAAATTAGAGGGTATATCATTGGTCAGGTAGGATTCCCTTTAGTTAGGACTTATAAGCAACCTTCCTGACTACGACTTCGACTTTGAGGTTTTGAAACCGGTGGACTACACTTCTTGACTGAGTGACCTTTTCTTGGACTCCGACCCTTTCTAACTCCCACCCTCTTCTTCCCCTTCTGTCTCCTACTCTACCAACCTACCGTAGTGACTGAACTACCCGTACTCAAACTCATTTGAGACCCTCAACCACTACCTGTCCCTCCGGACCGCACGACGTCAGGTACCCCAGGTTTCTCAATCTGTACTGACTCGTCTGATTTGACTTAACTTGACTATCATTGAATTTTATTATAAAATTAGTACTATTCGAAGGAAAACTAGGTGACCATCTAGAAATAACCGAGAATAAAAGAACTTCAGAAACTTTAACTTATGGATAAGTATTCATTAAAACAAAAGATCTTTAACACTCTAAGTTTTTAATTTTTATAGATTAAACCACTACCCGTCGTTAGTTTTAAAGAAAACTCAGATGATCCGGGAGTAAATTCATGTTCTTGAAAGGTGGAAATTTATTTTTATATTGAGTAAGACGAACTTCTCCCTAATCCTAAATATTATAATTTAAATTCTTTTTTATTCTTACCTTCACTGATATTATAATCTTACAATAACATAGTACTGTATGCCTATATTGTACTTATATTCGTAAAAAAGTCTTATTTCCAATTTTCTATAGATATATTAATTTTTAATGTTGGACCTTTGTCTAACTTTCAAGTTTTCGTCTACAATTAAAAACCACACAAACGACTTCCTTAATAGTCTATCAGTAATTACTTTAAGGTACTTCTATAATATAAACTTATAACTCACTGTAAAAATTAAGGAGACCTAAATTTCTGATCCTCGATCTTGTTTCGTTATATTTCAGTGAAGTGTAAGATTTACTCGGAGTCCAGTTGTCTCGGTCAGGGACCTACCACGTCGCGTTGCAAGGAGACCCTAATGTCTACTCCCCTGTTTCTGAACAAATCTCTCACCTAAGGTCTTACGGTCCTGTATGGAACCTTAAACCTTAACTCGTCGTCAATCCCGAAGGAACTATCGAGTCGACCATTTCTTAGACAGACGTTACTTCCTCTGGGGTTAAGTTAAGGACCCAACCTTTCTAGGGGACCTCTTCCCTTTCTGATGGGTGAAGTTATAAGAACCCGAACGGACCACCGAGTCTACCATTTCTCAGACGGACGTCACGTCCTCTGGACCCAAACTAGGGACCCAATGTTTCTCCCGTACCGTTGGGTGAGATCATAAGAACGGACCTCTTAGGGGTACCTGTCCCCTCAGACCGTCCGATGTCAGGTACCCCAACGTTTCTCAGTCTATGTTGACTCGTTGATTCGTGTCGTGTCGTTGTGTTGGTCGTCAATTCGACTAATACGTTCCAGATGAGAAAGATTTAAACTCATGTATACATTTACAGACGTGAATCGTAACTTTGTACATATAATTGTATACATTTTATCTAGGTGACGGTCAGTCCCACGAGTCCCGACCACGTGACCCTACTGGGACTCCCTACCCTACCCCTCCCTCCACCCTCCCCACAAGTCCTACCCCTTGTGTACATGTGGGTACCGACTAAGTACAGTTACATACCGTTTTGTGATGTTATAACATTCCATTAATCGGAGGTTAATTTTATTTATTTAATTAAAAATTTTACTTATAAATTTAGTGAAGTGGGAGTCAAAACGGTAAATTCTACAGGTCACCGATGAATAAGTTTATAAATGGGAGTGGTGATAAATTTTTATTACTTTCATCGAATCAACGAGTCAGTACAGCCTGAGGAACGGTGGGATACCTGACATCGGGGGTCCGAGGAGACGGGTACCCTAAAGCGTCCGTTCTTATGACCTCACCCAACGGTAAAGGAGGAGGTCCCCTAGAAGGGTTGGGTCTCTGACTCGGGGGCAGAGAACACCGGGGACGAAATCGTCCGTCAGAAATGGGACTCGGTGGACCCTTCGGGTCATCTCTACTACTTCGTTAGAAAAAAAAAAAAAACCAGACAAAAGGTTTATTGAAAAGAGAGTCAAAAAAGAAGATTCTCAACCGGATTTAAATGTCTTGTCAACAAAAATTAAGGAGTTCCTTAACCCGACGTTGGACTTACGATAAATTTCGTGACTGTGTGGGTAGGTTGATATAATAGAAATTAACGAAGAAACATAGTCCCTTTCCTAGAAATCCATTCTACTTTAACTTTTGAGGGGGACACGATTTAAATCCTCACAGACAGACACCTTACAAAATGAAAGGGAGACTCAAATATCCCTTCTTCCGGATTCTTTCAAGGATTGACCGAGACTAAACCGGTGGACCACGGTAGACGAAGATTAAACCGGTTGAAGACCGGTGTCCCGCCGACGTTTTTTTGTTTTGTTTTGTTGTTGTTGTTGTTCTTTGGACAAGTTATAGGGTAGTCTAAAGTCGAATTCCTGTTGGTCATTTGTAAGGACCAGTATGAATAATTAATTTTTTTTTTTTTAATGGGAACGCATTGTCTCGCCGACACGACACCGACAATCGGCTTGGGCAATGATCCGTTGTCAATGACCGCCGACCAATCACCAGGACAAGTCGGTAACCAACCACGGTCACATCCGAGGTGGGGATTTATTCGTTGACAACTTCTCTCGCTGGCAATCGACAGGACGAGTCGGTAACCGGCCGCGACGTCATACGGGGAGGGAGTTCGCTGGCTGACAGTGACTCGCTGGTAATCACCCGGGATGTCTGTTGACAGTCACCTTGCCACCAAGAACCCGTCTCTTACTCCATTCTGCACCTAGGACCGGAAGCAGGGGGCCGGGAGGTCGGAACCCGGTCGGCCACTCGAGTGTCTGGGTCCCTTGTCCGACTCCCGACACAGGATGTCCCGAGGTCTCGGAAGGGGTTCCACTGAGTGACTGGCCCGAGTCCGGAACTCCGCCGTTATTGGGAGAGGGCGAAGGGGGGGCGGAGACACTGAATTACCGTCGTCTACGTCAGACACCCCGGACCCTGTGGCGACAGTCCCGTCGGACCCTTTGGACTCCCGGTAAACCGAGGACCTGCGGACCGATGGAGTCCCTACTGTCGACCTGTTCTAAAGACCCCTGGGCTGGGACTTCTTCGACGGTTGACTCCAAACGGAGGAGAGTCGTCCTGAACTTGGAGCCTCTCAAACCAACTCGGAACCTTTGAAAGAGAAAGAATAGTCTACCTCTTTTTGTGAATAAACTATCTAAATGTCCTTGTACCAATGGACTGGTACTGGACTGACTTCTTGTTTCCGAGACTTTGGTTCTTCAGACGTTGTTGAGTGGTATGGGTAGGGTGTGGTAAGGATCTTTTCCCGTAACGACTCTCGAAAACCACTCGGATTGCAAAAATTATGTATACGATGGGTAGAGAAATCAACTGAGAGTGATTTGGAAAGAGACGAGGTGTGAAACTGTAAAACTATAACAAACCGGACTAATACGAAGTCCGTGTACCTGAACGCAAAGTGATTGTGAACCTATGTTATTCTCAGGGGTCTCTTCCACATTTTCGGGGGGGTTCTAGGTGTCGGAGAGGGTTTCCGTTCGTTTCCTTCCTTTCTGTCTGTTAAGGAGACTGTCGACCGTTGCGACTGTCCTGGACTCCACGTCTTTTACTTCACCCTCGGAGTGAAGACAGACGGATAGTAAAACTCCGGGGGTGGGAATACTAACGGTTCGGCCCAAGAGTCCTATGTTTTGTTTTCTCTGTTCTTCCGTTATCGACAGATAGGACCCTCTCTTTCCTAGTCATTGATGACCCGGTCTTAAACTTTTCTTTGTCTGTTACGCGTCAAAGTAAAATACACGAACTAACTCGTGACGTCTGTCTCTGAACCTTGATGAGACTATTCTTAAAGTGAGAAGTGACCGAGGACAGGTAAAGGGGTCTTAGGACTCATTCACCCCAAATTTCATCTCTCACATCGAGGTCATAGCTAGTCTTAACCTTTCCAAATGGGTAGTAAAATTAAAAGGGAACTTCCGGAACTTCCCTTATCGACCACCGTGAAGTCAACCTCTTAGGATTCTCGGGTGTCCCTGTGGGAGGAACCTTCCAACCTGGACCCCCACAGTCAATCCGGTGATTGAACCACCTGAAAATAACTACCAAAACACCAGATGAATCTCATCTTTTCGTTAAAACTCTCTAACAATCATGAATTCACGAGTTCATTTCCTCCTGTCTCCCCTCAGTCTCCTCGGTACAGTCATAATATCACAGCGTGACCCAAGAAGGATACAGATTAAAAAGTAATGGACAAGTACTTGGAAGTTATTTCGATAAAGTCTTAAAACTTCCCAAAATCTACGAAGACGTAGAAAGGATCAATCTTGTAAGGGGTATTACTGGTAACCTTAAGATCATTCTTAACTCATTCTAAAACTGGTAAAAATATCTATGGATGTGTCGAAGGACCTGGTGTCAAGAATTTATATTTCATTCACTAATAAGACCTTCTACCACACGAGTTAAGAAACTCTGAACTCCTAAGATAATTAAATCTATTTGAAATCTAAAGAGTCTTGGTTTAATTATGAACTCCCGACACGAAGAACCAATACCTAAAACACAACGAAATGCCATATGGAGAATGTGTCTTTAAAAGAACTTCAACCGTCCGTTGAATCACAGTTAGGTTGTGTGAAGTACCATTCGAGTAGAGTCGTACCCTCAGAATCTCAATTCCCTTCTCGAGATCTTCAAAAATTCACGAGCTCGGTCGGTACGAGTAGTTAAAACTCCGAAACTAAAAACTGTCAGAGTCATCGTTGTCTAAATAATAAGAAAAGTACTCTGGTAAAGAAATATCGACAGGAGAGAACCAATGTAAATTGTACTTAGTCATACAGTCTGAAAAAATGGAGGAGAACACACACACGAGTCAATGAAGTCAACACAGGTTGAGAAACGTCAAGATACCTGACATCGGTGATCCGTGGAGACACACACTTAAGAGGTCCGTTCTTATGACCTAACTCAACGGTACGAGAGGAGGTCCAATAGAAGGACTGGCTCGCTAGTTTGAGTACAGAGGACGTAGAAGACGTAACGTCCGTCTAAGAAATTGTGACTCGGTGGTCCCTTCGGGGGAAATGGAGGAGTTATATATATATATATTTTAATAGGTAAAGTGGTACGACGTAACGGTCGGAGGAGCAATATCAGTAACAACGATAAGTGGAACCGATACAATATCAAACTATTAAATAGTGAGTGTAGAGAAGAACCAAGACGAGATTAGTAAGAGGTGTATGTGACTTTCTTCATTAAAGGGGCGTCCTTAAATAAGTGGTACAGTGAATATGATCTCGAACACTAAGGTTCGTAAGGGAAAGGGATANAGGAGCAATATCAGTAACAACGACAAGTGGAACCGATACAATATCAAACTATTAAATAGTGAGTGTAGAGAAGAACCAAGACGAGATTAGTAAGAGGTGTATGTGACTTTCTTCATTAAAGGGGCGTCCTTAAATAAGTGGTACAGTGAATATGATCTCGAACACTAAGGTTCGTAAGGGAAAGGGATACCCGATGAGTAGTGTATACACCCAGTTCTTTGTTGTCAATCTTGACCTGTACCTTGTTGTCTGTCCAAGGTTTAGTCCTTTCCTCATGTAGTTCTTACATATAACAGTGGGACTAATAAATTGTATACGTCTCATATAGTACGCTTTACGACCCGACCTACTTCGTGTTTGACCTTAGTTCTAACTTCCTTCTTTATAGTTATTGGAGTCTATGATACGTCTACTGTGGTGGGAATACCGTCTTTCACTTCTTGATTTCTCAAGAACTACTTTCACTTTCTTCTCTCACTTTTACGACCGAATTTCGAGTTGTAAGTCTTTTGATTCTAGTACCGTAGGCCAGGGTAGTGAAGTACCGTTTATCTAACCCCTTCGTTACCTTTGTCACTCTCTGAAATAAACCCCCCCCCCGAGGTTTTAGTGACGTCTACCACTAAGGTCGGTACCTTAATTTTCTACGAACGAGGAATCTTCTTTTTGGTACTGGTTGGATCTGTCGTATAATTTTTCGTCTTTGCAATGAAACGGTTGTTTCCATGTGGATCAGTTTCGATACGAAAAAGGTCCTCAGTACATACCTAAACTCTCGACCTGATATTTCTTTCGACTCGTGACTTCTTAACTACGAAAACCTGACACCACAACCTCTTCTGAGAACTTTCAGGGAACCTGACGTTCCTTTGGGTTGGTCAGGTAGGATTTCCTTTACTCAGGACTTATAAGTAACCTTCCTGCCTACGACTTCGACTTCGGGGTTGAAACCGGTTGACTCCGTTTCTTGACTGAGTAAACTTTTCTGAGGCTACGACCCTTTCTGACTTCCACCCTCCTCTTCCCCTGTTGTCTCTTACTCTACCAACCTACCGTAGTGACCGAGCTACCTGTACTCAAACTCATCCGAGGCTCTCGACCACTACTTGTCCCTCCGGACCACACGACGTCAAGTACCCCAGTGTTTCTGAACCTGTACTGACTCACTGACTTGACTTGACTTGAGTATTACATGACAGAATAGTGGAAGTTCCTCGGAAGTACTAGAGAGGGTGAGACGTTTAGAGAAAGAGTCGAGAATCTCGTGGTTAGTAGTCAGAAAGTCTGTTTAAGATTGTACCGATAACATAAAACTGACGTATTAATGAATCAACTATAAATTGAAAGGGTAATGTAGTTCGGATGTTTCGTCCCGGTACAGATACAATGTATAAAATAGAGTCGAGATTCTTACGGACCGAGAGTTATCAACAAGATTGTTACACAATTTATTACAAATTACAAATTAATTTGTAATTACTAATAACAATATAGGACATAGATCATAGTCCGGGGTGTCCAGACTGGTAATAGATTATAGTCGTGTACAGAGATCTAGGTAGGATGATATCAGTGTGACTCGACGAAAGTAAACCGACCTTCCAAAGGGGTGGAGTTCTATAAGGTTTCGTACAATTGAAGATGAACTTTAGGAGAGAGATATCAAGAAAAAACTAAAAATTAACTTCATATCAACCAAATGTTACAACGTAATCAAAGACGATAGGTCGTTTCACTTAGTCGGTGTGTATATGCACATAGACGAGAAGGAATTTAAAGGAAGAGTAAATGCAGTGGTGTCTCCAAACTCATCTCATGGGACACAATGTGTCAACCAAGAGCGATCAATAGATAAAATACGTATCATCACAAATATAAGGTTGGGGGTTGGATACCAAGGACTACATTATCGAAGAGGAGTAGAAAGTTATCTCCCATTTTACATTGAAAGAGTCTAAAGATAGTAGACTGGAGGAAACACTTAACCATTTAGACGAAATACTAAGATTTAATAACTATTTAAAATTTTAGAAAAAGTATAAAAAGTATTGTTATTAAGTATAAATAGACAATATGTACATAGTAAGGAGTTATTTTTATAAAATAAACGGTTGTATATAAGTCTTGGATCGTCTCAGGGTTCGTGTTTTCTTAAATTATTTATGAGATTGGTCCTCCAAAGACGTGATTTCGTGGACGGACGTTATGTCCTCTGGACCCAAGTTAGGGACCCAGTCCTTCTTGGTACTATCTTCTTTTACCGTTGGGAGAGGTCATAAGAACGGACCTTTTGGGGTACCTGTCTCCTCAGAGCACCCGTTGTCAGGTACCCCAGTATATCTTAGTCTGTCCTGACTCGCTGATTGTGAAACAAAAGTAAAGACATTTTATTCCATTCTAACGAATGACGTAAAAGTAGTAGTGTAGGTTAAAGATTGGTATCGATAACAGGGGACGTATATCTTATGTAGATTTGAAAATGAAGAAACTTTTCTGGGTCCATCTCTTCCTCATCCGATACTCAGTCAATCAGTTCAAGGATCTTACGGTTGAATGTTTACCATGACAAAGAGACACAAAGGTTTATGATGACTATCACATCTTCTGTCTAAAATAGTCTTGTGTAGAGTTCAGACTTAGGAGACACGTTCCTTTACAATTTAAAAAGAAAATTGAAAATATACATGAAATAATTCCTTAACGAATTTAAGGAGACGTATTCCTTATGTTTGCACCATATGTGAAACGAGTCGGTAGACTACGGACGGCTTTTCGGAAGACTTATTTCGAAAGTCGTTTAACGGTCCAAAACAACGCCAACTCCTCTTATACTTTCAAATCCCACTTTTCCCTTAAGATCCCTGTTGTTCAATTCTCTCATGACTGTGATCACCAGGATAAGATGGGAAGGGAAGGATACGGTATAACGTTTAAATAATACTTTTGTGGTAAATTCTATAATATCGTGACTCCTTAAAATATTTGATATCAGAATAGAGATCTATATTACACATCATTTATATAAACACGATACTATATACGTATAGTCAAGTCAAGTCAGTGAGTCAGTACAGGTCGAGAAACACTAGGGTACCTGACGTCGTACGGTCCGAAGGGATAAGTAGTGGTTGAAGACCTCGGATGAGTTTGATACAGATAGCACAGTCACTACGGTAGGTTGGTAGAGTAGGAGACAGCAGGGGAAGAGGACGACGGAAGTCAGAAAGGGTCGTAGTCAAGAAACGTAGTCCACCGGTTTAATATATATTTAAAAATATATAATAAAATAAGTATAAATGTATAAACTAGGAAGAATCATTAAAGTAAATAAAATATTCATACACGATTCGTGTAGGTTTGAAGGTCGGTTAGACGAACAAGAATAAGAGTACGAAAAACTCTTATTTATATAAGATATTTGAGTCTTCTATGTAAAAATTTGTAAAGGAACTAATTTGAACACTTTGTAAAAAAATCGTTTATGTGACTTTGTAGATAATTGATAAACCCACCAACAACAATGTTCCGACAGATTCGTGAATTCAAAACACCCTTTTCATAAGTGGCTTCAAAGTGATGTGTATGATAGTCCGGTAAACAAATAAAAAACGATGAGGAACAAACAAAAGTAAATATTCATTGGTAGATTCGTTTATTCTCGTCCGAATATTCTATACGTAATATTTAATTTCAGTAGACAAACTTAGAGGTTTATAAATCTAGTTTCGTTATAAGAGAGAACTGTATACGTCTATCTTGTTTTAACAGAAAGACACGAGTAGTACTCGGGACGAAACGTTTACTCCTGACATACGAAATTTTACGTATGTTAAAACTGGAATTTTAATGTTTGACAATCGAAGTTCTCGATATTAATATTGGAGAAATATTCCGAGAACTTATTGGAGAAATCTCAGGAGTCGTAAAGACACGTAATAGGTCTTTTGGTTGATTTTTACAGTATACGCCCCCATCCCTTTATTTTACGACAATTTTGGAACCGGTATTCCTACCCTCTGCAACCGATATGACTGATATTGGAATGTATAGGAATCATGTAAGTGGAATCTTTCAGAGGAATTTACGTATTATTTTACTAGGCAAAAGTAATAACAATTAAACACATCTAAGTAGTGACGTAACGAAAACTCCCAAAACCATGTGAACAACTTCAGTATCTTAATATCTTTAATTTTAACAATTTTCGGGTGGTTGGGTAGAATGAGTTAAGTAATCACTTCCTAATAAACCACCCTGAATCACAAATCAGTATAAAATTTACTCGAGTCGTTATCGTAAAAACCCTTTACTGGAGTTACTATTTTTCGAACCCTGTACGTAAAAGTAGTAATAGTGAAGTTTTTTTTTTTTTTTTCTCGCAATCGGTATAGGATCGGTAAGCGGATCAGCTCCGATACCAAAAAGGTCACCAGTACATACCTACACTCTCAACCTGACACTTCTTTCGACTCGCGGCTTCTTAATTACGAAAACTTGACACCACAACCTCTTCTGAGAACTCTCAGAGAACCTGACGTTCCTCTAGGTTGGTCAGGATTTCAAGGTCCCGACTAGAAGATTTCCTTTAGTCGGGACCCACAAGAAACCTTCCTTACTACGATTTCGACTTTGAGGTCATGAAACCGGTGGAGTACTTTTCTCAACTGAGTGACTACGAGTCTCCCTAACCCCCGTCCTCCTTTTCCCCTGCTGTCTCCTACTCTACCGACTACCGTAGTGGCTGAGCTACCTGTACTCAAACTTACTTCAGTCCCTCTATCACTACCTGTCCCTCCGGACCGCACGACGTTAAGTACCCCAGCGTTTCTCAGCCTTTGCTGACTCACTGACTGGAGTTACTATTTTTTCGAATCCTGTACGTAAAAGTAGTAATAGTGAAATTTTTTTTTTTCTCACAAATCGGTATAGGATCGGTAAAATCATCGTTTTTCCACTAAGGTAAAAAAACGTCATAAACTTTAAGAGGAGATTTTATACCATTACGACATATTATACGTACACACGATTCAGAGAAGACAACACAGACTGAGAAACGTTGAGACTTGACATCGGACGGTCCGAGGACACAGGTACCCTAAGAGGACCGTTCTTCTGACCCCACCCAACGGGACGGGAAGAGGTCCCCCAAAAGGTCTGGGTCACTGGGTTGGACACAGAGAACGTAATGTCCGTCTAAGAAATGACGACTTGGTGGTCTCTTCAGGGTACAATATCTATAAATCATGATTTACGAAGTCTGTCCAATTCTTTATAATGACCTCACCGGTTCTGATATACGTAAAATTGAATGAAGGTCCTTTTTTTATTTTTTCTAAGTCATAAATCTTACATCTTATATTATAGTTCTTTGGATAACACCCTCTTGAATAAAAAGAATCAGGACGGTACTGAAAAACTTTATGGACTGGATTGAGCTCTAGAACGGTACTGACAAAGGAGTGGAAGTCATTGATTGTTAGGGGTATTAGGTAGTAAAGTGAATAAGTAAGTTCGTTAAGAAGTACAGATAGAAACCTAAAAAAATTCCGGTATTTATAAGTTTTATAAAGTCTTGTTAGTGGTATCCAATTAGAAGACGTCTACTGTATACGTTCTTGTAATAGAAGTCATTCTACCTTCAACTTATTTAGGGAACTAGGAAGTAGTTTGAGATTCAGTCAGATACAACTACTTATAAAACAATGTTTGTTAACACAGACAAAGGATCTAAATCGTACCACAGACTTTATCCCTTTTACTCTTAATGAGAGTTTAGGTCGACGTCAGTTAGTACATGAGACCTTATATGAGACCAGGGATACTCACTGTGTCGTCTTATTAATTTCAGCAGGAGACAGTCTTTGACTTATATAAGTCTTTGTAAAATCTATCTTTATCTGAAAAATTGAAAATTAAAAGTTAACAAGGATTACTTAAGGGTATTGATACTAAATTGAGTAGATTAAAAAATAAGATAGACTGTCTATACTTTGGGAAGCTCGTTATTCTTTAATAAAAAAAAGGTAAAAATAAAGGGGGACGAGTGTGTAAAATAATATAAATATAGTACATGATTACCAAAACTTTCTTAGTACGTAAACCCCTACAAGAAGAGTTACAGAGAAATGACGAGTGTACATAGGTAGAAATCTATATTTCATTAGAACTACGACAAATTTCTAATTAAACTATCACAAGTAAGGTTTCACTTAATTAAAAATGTTTGTAGAAGATAGATTACGGTAGTAAGAGTACTAGTCACATAATTTTAAGTTTTAGTGGAGACAGTGGTTAAGTAAAGAGAGAATGTCAGTCCATGGAGTAAGAAAAATAGACCAGAAAAAGTTACTAAGATTGAGATTTGGTAAATCAACTCATTGTAAAAAAGAAAAACTACGTTAGATTAAAAGGAAAAAAAAGGGATTTCGATGAAACTTCTTTACATCTTTTTTGTTAAAGAATGAAACCAACTTTAATCCGAGAGAAAGTGGAGAGTTTATAGGATTTTGGTAATTTACTAATTGAGTCATCATTGGAGTAGTGTCATAGACTAGTGAATGAGGAAAGTTTAAAAATTCGAATCGATAAGTTCCCTTTAATCGTAAATTACTTAAAGTATATTTTTATTTAAAAACACTTTGTACCTTTGAGTCACATTCGTTCTCACTTACTCTTCAAAATTGTCTCCCAAGACTTACGTAGGAAATTAGACCTCCTACTAAATCAAGCGGATTCTTGTTTCTTCGTCTCCTTTTACGGACTTTTCGTTGACGACTGTTTCCTTTTACGTCAAATTAAGTGTGTCCGGGAATTTCTAAGAGTAATCATGGGAAATTTATAAAGTAATTCATCACTGACTCGTCAATCACATACATTGTCTGATTCGATTCTGTAATATATTTTGGTAAAGGAAATGGTAATTCACTTACATATATATTACAAAGACGACTCTATAAGTTATCGAAGATACGTTACTTATCAAGGAAGTTTAAAAATGTCAGATAAATTTCTTCTCATTGGTGGTTCTCGTGTTAACATTAAGTTCACAAATTATTATCTTATAGAGTATTTCTTCTAACACTGATTCAGTCTTCACTAAATGTATCTGTGACACTAGGGTACCTGACATCGGGCGGTCCGAGGAGACAGGTACCTTAAGAGGTCCGGTCTCATGACCTTACCCAATGGTAAACGAAGAGGTCCCCTAGAAGGGGTGGGTCCCTAGTTTGTGTCCAACAGACGTAACGTCCGTCTAAGAAATGGTTCACTCGATGATCCCTTAGGGTAAAAGTATGTGATAACTCCCGAAGGGACCACCGAGTCAACACTTTTTAGACGGACGTTACGTCCTCTGGACCCAAGTTTAGGACTCAACCCTTATAGGGAACCTCCTCCTGTATCGTTGGGTAAGGTCATGAGCGAACCTCTTCAGGTACCTACCTCTTGGGACCTCTCAATATCAGGTAGTTGTCCCACTGTATCTCAGCTTGTGTTCACTTTGTTCATTAGTCCTTGTCGTATGTGGAAACTTACTATGTTTGTCGTATTCCGATCGGTAGATGACTTAAAACAGGAACTTAGAGTGTAGATATTTTTGGATTATTATATGTTATGACTCAATCCCCTATTAAAATCCCTTATTTATGAAACGTAATAATTTTGAACATACATATTAAAATTTTTTTCGGAGTCTTTTATAAGTCTCGATATGTTTTCTTCACTTGAACAAAAAAGTTTTCTAATAACAACAAAACTCGTCACTAAGGGTCGTTCCTGTTGAATTAAGGGGTCTCTTGTAAATCGTTATAGACTTTCATTAAAAGTAGAAGTGTCGAACCCTCTCCTCTTCGATGACCATAGAGTACCCATCTCTGACCCCTATGATATTTCGTAGGTTCCATGTTCTTGTCGGGGAAGGGTGTCGTGACTTAAAAGATCGGGGTTTAACTGAGAAGACAACTCCGACTCTTTGGAACCAACTCTCGTAAATCCTTCACTGAGTATTCACTATATATTTTCACGTGTTTAGAATTTCTTACCTGGACTTATCTCACCTCCACAATCTCCCTCTCCTTTTCGTTCACTATTACATGTCATCAGGTGTGAATAGGTATCAAAGTGAAAGACACCAACGTAACGGACATAAGTTAGTGTCAGACTTTTATAATTTATCCTTTGAGGTCTTTATTTGTTAAAGATTTAAAAACTTGTCGTGTGGTAAGACTCATGGTATTACTTTAGAGGACATCGAAGTAAACCAAAGTGGGCCCTTCACTCAGTGGGGAAATACTTAGTGAGGTTAATCAGTGAATCATTGACGGAACCAATAGTGTAACGGACAGTACCATAGAGTCACGAATCCAAGTTCTCTGGGAATAAAATGAAGTATCACCGGGGTTTCGAGTTCTTTTCACTACAACCGTTAAGTCTCTATAGTCTCTGTCCGAGATTTCACGTTTCCATTTTCACAAGAAGAATTATTCCTTTCTTTTTTAATATAAGACTCCAACAATCAGAGATGTATTCTTGCCTACAAGAAGTCCTTTTTTTTTTAACGTTTTCAACATCGACGTTACAAAATTCACAAATTTCTAACTTTTCCGTAATTTAAATATACTATTCTATAAAACCTTCTCTTTCTGGTATAAGTGTATTGATAGTAATGTCGTATAACGATAGTGACAAGATAAAATAATCAATACCAACAATAAGAAAATAACGTGGATTACGACGTCAGGGACCCCAACGTTTCTCAGCCTGCACTAATCGATAACTTGTTATTGTTTTTAAATACAATTTGAAATAGTGTCCATATACTATCAATATATAGTGTCCATACATATATTTGAAATAATACACACACGGTTCAGTGGAGTCAGTACAGAGAAACGACGGGAAACCTGACATTTGGTGGTCCGAGGAGACAAGGACCTTAAAAGGTCCGTTCTTATGACCTCATCCAACGGTACAGGAGGAGGTCCCTAGAAGGTCTGGGTCCCTAGATTGAGCCCAGAGAGTACAGAGGACGTAACCGTCCACCCAAAAATGGTAATCACGGTGGTCTCTTTGAAATAGTATCCATGTCTCTTTTTTGTCATATTTTTGGTCAAACCGTTATAGGTACCAAAGTTCGTAGGTGACCCCAAGGACCCTTCATAGGAGTCGTCTATACCCCTTTGATAACATCAATCCGAACAAAAGTTATTACCTAAACTTTCCGTTGTTATCTCTTTACTCCATTTCGTTCAAACAACCAAATTTACATTCGCCCAGAAGTTATTTGTTTGACACTAACTCTCTTATTAATACATTAATTGTGTCTTTAAATTCTGATCATCTTAAACCCCTTAAAATATATAAATTTCCCTTCGTTTATAACTCTGTCTTTTCTTCTTTTTATTCCTTTTGTCTTCTTACAATATCATCTAGGATATTATTTTTAGATCGTCACTTTTTTGACTTACTTTTCTCACCAACTTTTATACTTTAACGGTTTCGAACATTCTTCCCACCTGGCTCGGGGTTTCCCTTTGTAGTGATCAAATGGAATCTTTTCTTACAAGTGACGAAACCCGTGATCTTGTGACATTAGACATAACTAACAGACCTTTTAAGGTATATAATCCTGATAAAACGACTCCTTGATTGTGAAATGAAGACTCTCTAAAAGTAAAGTTATTCCATTCGTTACGTATTATAGATATGATATTATATGTACTATGGTATTCTCAATTTTCTTGAGGTACCAATTCATTCATAAAAACTCTCCTTTCTTTTAATTTTGACAGAATTTAATCGTTCTTAAGTAGTTGAGACTCTGAGTATATAAATTGGTAAATATTGTGAAAACCGATTGAAGACGGAGGGGTCCCCATCTCTTTGACATCCTAAAAGAAAGGTAACTACCATCGGACGTCTTATAAACCCCAATCACGTAATTAGAAGGAAAAAGGGAACCGTCGAGTTTCTTGGTACGATAAGGACGGAATGTAGGGTGTTGGGTCCGTTCTCGAACCTGATTCGTAAGAACCGAGAGTATAAGAGTATTATGAGACTTTTATTATAGGAGTGGGAACCGGTAAGTTTAGATGTTGGGGTGGGGTAGGATGTCAGGACTTTGTGAACGAAAGAATGGTCTGCGATGAGAAGAGTTTGGTGTCGAATTTCCTAAAAATAGAACCGTCACTCTTTATAATATACCCTCCGTTCCTCTTTTAACAAGACAGTGTATTATACATGAAAGTTTAGAAGGTCAGAAGTAGTCAATATCCGAAAACTATAATTTTGGGGTATATTTTTCCCCGTTGGAGAACGAGACACTCTCTAAGACATATGGAGGATTCTGTTTTTCTCTGTCTACAAGAACCCCTCCTCTACTGTCCCCACGACTGACACTTATGGAGTATGTGGTGGAGTGGGTCTGTGGATATGGTAGTTAAACTTACTCTAGGTCGTAATGACTGAGGAAAATCCTTACGACAGTATTTCCAGTCCCCTTTTCTGTAAATTCAATAATTTACGAAACGACAAAGGATCATCCAAGACAGTCTCTTTCAGTAAATCAGTCTCAAATTTATCAGAAAAAGTCAAAGAAATATAATGGTAAATACGGTTAGTGGAACAGTAAGAAGGTAAAATGGTTCAACCCTTACATAATTCAGAAAGTATTAAAAAAAGAACAAAGTGACACATCAAAAGTACAGGAAGACCATGAAAGGAATATAATATAGAAACAAAACAAGATTAGGGAGGTCAAAAAATATAGGGATGAGTTCTATTTCTAAAAAGTTAGAAACCAGAGAGGATCAGATGGTACGTTTTATCCTTGGTTGGTTATTTCACCTACATTAAACTTGCAAGAAGTACCATTTATCTACTCCTTTGTCACCTTTGTCACTGTCTAAAATAAAACCCCCCGAGGTTTTAGAGACGTCTACCACTGACGTCGGTACTTTAATTTTGTACGAACGAGGAACCTTCTTTTCAATACTGGTTGGATCTGTCGTATAATTTTTCGTCTCTGTAATGAAACGGTTGTTTCCAGTTAGATTTGTTTCGAAACCAAAAAGGTCATCATTACATACCTACACTCTCAACCTGATATTTCTTTCGACTCGTTTTTTCTGAACGACGAAAACTTGACACCACAACCTCTTCTGAGAACTCTCAGGGAAATTGTCGTCCCTCTAGGTTGGTCAGGTAGGATTTACTTTAGCCAGGACTTATAAGTAACCTTCCTGACTACGACTTCGACTTTAAGGTTATGAAACCGGTGGACTATACTTCTCGACTGAGTAAACTTTTCTAAGACTACGACCCTTTCTAACTTCCACCCTCCTCTTCCCCTACTGTCTCCTACTCTAGTAACCTACCGTAGTGACTGAGTTACCTGTACTCAAACTCATTCGAGGTCCTCAACCGTTACCTGTCCCTCCGGTCCGTACGACGTTAGGAACCCCGACATTTCTCAGTCTGTGTTGACTCTCTGACTTGACTTATAATTATATAAGAAAAAATACTACAAAGGTTACTCATATGTCATCTGAAGAACAACAACAAGTCTGTGATTCAAAACGTAGGTTGAGAAACGTTGGGACACCTTATGTCGTACCGTCAGAGGGGACAGGAAATGATAAAGGGTCTCAAACGAGTCTAAGGACAGGTAACTCAGTTACTACGATAGATTGATATGGTAGGAGACGATGGGGGAAGAGGAAACCAAAGTTAGAAAGACTTGTAGTCCCAGAAAAGGTTACTCAACCGAGAAACGTAGTCCACCGGTTTCATAACCTCGAAGTCGAAATCGTAGTCAGGAAGATCACTTATAAGTCACAATTAAAAGAAATCCTAACTGACCAAACTAGAGGAACGTCAGGTAACCTGAGAGTACTCAGAAGATGTCGTGATGTTTAATTACTTATGTTAATGTACACACACATTTTGTGACAAAAACATTTTCGTTAGTTTATTTGTTTTAAAGAAGAAATGAACTGTCTTTTTCGAAATCAATTGTACATAAGTTTCTTTAAACGATGAAGTTCTCCTGTAAACATTAAGAAGTATCACTGTAAGATGGAATATTTAAGAAGAACGTCTCTTAAAGGGTATAACGATCAGAAATGGTACCGGTCATCTATGGTTTAAGATGAAAAGGTCGGAGAGAACAACGATCCTATCCCCGTTCCCTGAAGTACGAAGTGGGTGTTTCCAAACAACTACGGACCCATACCTCACCGTCAGTAAAATCGTCGTCTTAAGGTACCGGTTGAGTCGTTGTCGTTATCTCTGTGTTCGAAGTCACTTGACGTGACACCACTGAGTCACACTCTAACGTCGGGACGTCCCCACAGGACCTGATAATAATGACCACTACGTCAGAAGTAGTAGTCTAACACTCGGAAGAGTCTCTACTACACTCGATAGACATTAATGAATAATCTAACTAAAAGACACAACGGTTGTTACTACCTACATAATTGAGTAGTTTGAGTCAAGTGACCGTTGTTGTTTATTAGGTTATACAGCTATACTTAATTTTTTAACTGATCCTCTGGGTCCCTAACCTTTCCCTATTCTTGTATTACCGAAGAATATCGTGTTTTTACATTCGTTTTAGGAATAAAGAATTAGTTTAGAAGTAAATATATTTTATATGAAAATATTACATATTAGATAAAGAGTAGAAGTACTGTAGATTTTGAACAGGTCTATATTTTCCTTATAGAAATAAAAGTATCAGATAATTAGATACCTTTTATGATTTTATTATTCCTTTGGTTTTACATAGATAGACACTATTTTTACATATATATGTATCTATATATCTCTTTAATCCATATTCTTGATTATGGTAACGGTAACAATGACAAAAATAAGAATAGTAATTCATATTTTGAAGGACTACCAGAGAGTAGGATTTATTTAAAAAAAGAAACATTCAGGAGAAAGTGTTATTATGTGTTTTGGTCTTATTTATAAAAAAAAAATTAAAGTGAGATCCTTCAAGAAATAAAACAATAGTCACAACATTTTTTGTTAGTAAAATTCTTAGATCAGAGTATATTGTATTTATTTGAAATATCTTTGATTGGTTCCCCGGATGATATTAAGATTTGTCGGAAAAAAATTTGCATACTTTCTTAACAAGATCAAGGTTTGTTCTTTGAACACACACTTCAAAACATTATATTCATAAACTTTCGACTTAAATAATTAAAAGAAAACTTTATTATACTTCGTTTGTACTAATCTTCTACAGAATTAACTTCTACTCTTTATTTAAAATTTATCATCTTTCTCACTTACAAATTTTTATCTAAAAGTCTACCTTTTTAACCGAAGGTAAAATGAACCATCAAGAACTCTTTGTAGTACGTTCAACGTAAGTATTTTTGTTTATTTTATCGTTTTATCCTTTATTAAAAAAGTTAGTCAAGTCAAGTCAACGAGTCAGTACAGGCTGAGAAACACTGGGGTACCTGACGTCGTGCGGTCCGGAGGGACAGGCAGTGGTCGAGGCCTTCAAATGAGTTTACGTACAGGTAACTCAATTTTTTTATTTGACAAATTAAATTTTGTTCCTTTTATTTAACACACTACTTTAGTCGTTTCTTTTTGGTACGGAGACTTTAGACAGGTATTTGGATATCACAGTCGTCTATATTTGTTCAGATGAGACGTCGATAGACTTAGTTACTGAGTAATTCTTGGAAAATTCTTCTTTAGTTACATAAAATTTGAGGGAGATGTAACTTTTATGTATCCCTGAAGTTGTCCGTGAATCTTATTCAGAAGAGGTATTTGTGAGAATAAATGTATAAAAGACCCGTGGTACAGTAAATAATCAAGTTAGAAAAGGATGACGGTTAAGAATTACTTCTCTTTTTAAGGTGTCTAAGACATAAACCTATATGAAAAGAATGAAGAAGAAGTATAAAAAATTGGAACTAAAAACTTCTCCCAATCTGATTTTTTCTAACTATATATAAGTGTCAATTCTACTTTGTTATTAAAACGAATTTGTAAATTCTCATTTAGAATAGAAGATATCTATATTTTTCTCTTTTACGTAGATACCAACTATATTTACTTCCGAAAATTTAAATTTTTATAAAGACCTTAAAGTTATTAAATATTTAAGATTCAATTTTAGAATAAATACAGAATCTATTATGAAAAGTTTTTAAAGATTTGATTTACTACTTTAAAGTTTCACTTTCACTTCCAGAGAGTCAGTACAGGTGAGAAACGATGGGGTACCTGATATGTCAGGTACCTTAAGAGGTCCGGTCTTATGACCTCGCCTATCGGAAAGGGAAGAGGTCCCCTGGAAGGGTTGGGTCCCGAGCTTGGCCCCAGAGGAAGTAACGTCGACTTAAGAAAGGGTTGACTCGATACCCCCTTTAAAGTTTCATATGATGATTTTCGTTGACTACAAATAAATAACTATATATTTCTATAAGGTACGTGTTATTTTAATGACTTCTTTATTACGACTAATTATGAAATAACAAAGACTTTATAATTATCAATGCTTTTCCGTCTGTACATTTCCGAATTAATGTTTATTACACCCATTAAATTAATTTCAACATGTTTCATCTCAGTGTCCGATCTTCTTTTACTAATCATTGTGGATATAGAGTTTTTGTACAAAAATTTTGTTTATAACTGTTTCATTAATCATTAATTAATTTACTTTAAATTCCTTTATTTAATATTCTTCCCCATATCTTATACATCTGTGTCTCCACATTCTACCAGACAAAACTTGATGTCTAGGAAATGATCACGATTACAGACTCTGTTTGTGTGGTGTGACGTAAATACGATTTTAAAATACATTCAAATTGTATAGTATTTTGAGTGGTAAAATTGGTAAAGTTATACATTTTTGCATTACCCGAGACATACAAGTTTATAACACGTCGGTAGTAGTGATTAAGAGCTTGAAAAGTAATTGAGGATTTTCTTTGAGTATGTATAATCGTCAGTTAGGGCCAAGGAGTAAGTCGAGGGCCGTTGATCAATAGATAAAAGACGGAGACCAAAAGGAATATGACCTGTAAAGTATATCTACCTTAGTATGGTATAAACCGGAAAACAAAGACCGAAGAAAGTGAATGGTATTACATAATTTGTGGGTAGACACAACATCGTACATAGTTATGAAACAAGAAAAAAAAGGACTTATTACAAAGTAACATACCTATATTGTGGAAACAAATAAGTAAGTAGTTAACTACATACAAACTCTATAGAGGTGAAAAACAGATAACGCTTAGTACAAAGAAGGGCTCCGTGTCAATGGTCTTTACTTTTAATGATAAAAGTTAAGATGACGACTAGGTTCATCATCTCTTACCTTTATCTCATTTAATTCTGTGGTATTTCAGATGTGAATTTCTCTTAGTAGATAAAAAAATTAGATTTAAAAACTTACATATTTGAATCTTAACAAGTATTTAATAATAAGTTAATTATAGACTTACTAGATATGAATGCGAAAAGTGAGTACTACAACCATTGAACACACAAGTTAATAAAAAGAACTCCTTAGACCGATCTTCAACTAGTTTACATAATTAAAAGAACTTTTTAGTGTAACAAAGTTAATAAAAGATAATAAAAGATAGAACGTAAATAAAACCGTAAAAATTTGGTTATAATAAATAAATACGAGTGGGACGAAAATTAAAGAAGAAAAAGGCCAAAGAATTTTATCTTCGAATCTGAGGACTAAATTCTGAAAAGAGTAAAAAATTTAAAATCGATTTACGATTTTTGAAGGGAGATTTGTGATGAGACAGAGTGTCTAAACTATATAAAAGTAGAAAAGAACTACTCTTTGTTAAAAATTAAAGGGTGACTGAAGAAGAAATTGGGTACCCCAAAAAATCTTACACAATAAATTAAAGTTTAATCTTTGAAGATTTATAGAGAGGTGATAAATCCTCAAAGGTTTATAGAAAGGTGACAACCAAGGATCAAATCAAGGAAATACTCGGTTACCGTATCAACTACGATAAATATCTAAAAAGTTCAAAAAAATACCGGATCTAACATCAGTATAAACTAATTACCAGGTACGTGAACTTTTTATACATGTCAGATGACGATAATTCGTAAAATAATTATATTTATAGTTAATCCTCTTCAATCGACAACCGTACAAGTATAGAAGGTTATAGGTATGATTAAAAGACGGATGAGTAAGATGACTAATAACTCTCCTTACACTTAAGAGAGTAAAATTTACACTTTAACAGATAGAAAAGTCGTAACAGTCAGAAACAGGAGTACATAAAACTTATAAATAAATAATAATCTATACATAGTAGAATCCTACAAATTTAGAAATAACCTCTTTCTTGACAAAAAGTAAAACGTTACAAGAAAAAGTAGTCACAATTATAAGGAACGAATCTTTAGATGAAATAGACTATAAATTTGTTCGATATAAAGAAACCCAATCACAGACGCAACATATGGAAATAGGTAGGAAAGTGAAAATTAGTTACGAATAGACATATAAATTTCACTCAAAGAATATTTATCGTATATGAACCCAGAACGAAGGAATAGGGTACTCAGAGTAAATAGAGTACAAAAGAGACAACAAAGAGTGAGTCTAAAAGAATAAACGTATATAAAAATATTAATACCTAACTCCCAATGACTTTTATACTTACGACATTAAGATTTGATAGGTATTTACACATCTTATTAACAAAACTATTAACTTTATGTAACGACGTAAACAAAATAGTTATAAAACCAACTTTACAGTAATCACTTATCAAAATATTGATAGTAAACGAATCAAAATCGAAGGTAAAATGAGATAACGTCCTATGGAATTGGTATTATTCCAAATAGAAAGATTAATTTTATATCAACTACATATAATATAATCACAGTCCATATACGTATTACTAAGTCATAAAAATATCTAATATGAGGTAGATTTCAATATTGTTCGTTACCGATCTAAAGTCACACTACACGTCATATGGTAACGAGAAATAAGATATGTGTCATCAAACATAGAAAATTAAAGTCTATAAATATAATAGGGAGGGTAGTATTCTAAAGAGAAGAAATATTTTCTACAATATTATTCGGTTATTTTTGGAGACTAAGAGGAAAATTCGTATCCATAAATTGGTTAGAATATTAAATAAAAATCAAAAATTTTATAAGTGAAAAAGATGAAAAAGGAATCATAGAACAATCAAAGGTAAAGTTTTTTAGAACTTTAGATTAAAATGATACGAAAAAGTATAAACATATAATAGATTAGTATCAAGATTTTTTATGTAAGTGTTTATAAGAAACGAGAAAGTAATTTAACGAATATGATAAATGGATAATAAAAAGAAATCAATTTTGTAAATTTTTTAATCTGAACTGTTTATTAATATAGTTAGATCTGAAAACTTTTATAGAGACTATAATTAAAATGTTTCCACATAAAATAATTAAAAGATAAAACAATCAACAACCCCTCAATAGAAATAATTGAGTAAAAACATATAAACAAAACAACGAGAAATGATTTATATATTACAGGAAATGATTTTTATATACTATGACTTATTTGTTGAGATGAACTTATTTATTTACCACAAGGACAGTTGTAAGTATTAAATTAATGATTTCATGTAAAATGTAGAGGGATTATTTTATTATCATGGGTAAAATGGGTTATATTACCTTCGTATGTATGCCATGTGACCAAATCTCTCTTCAAAAAAAAAGAGTAAAACGATCTTAGAAATAATTTCTGTATAATATGTATTATTTTACCCTTCATGTTACGGATGTTTCTCTTTATACCTCACTGGCACTGGAGTCAAAACACTAAAATTTCCGTGAAGTCTAACTTGACACACTCTAAGTGTCCAGTGGTCGGAATCCGTGAAACATCTCCAAATCAAACTCATTCCTCTAGGAAATCCTTCCTAAAACTATTCATTTGTATTCTATTTTCCGTTGTTCAAATAAAATCTACTGGTTCACTGGTTCACTTCAACGAGTCAGTACAGGGTGAGAAACGTCGGGGTACCTGACATCGGATGGTACGAGGAGGTAGGTACCCTAAAAGGTCCGTTCTCATGACCTCACCTAACGGTAAAGAAAGAGGTCTCATGCAAGGACTGGGTCCCTAGCTTGGGCTCCGAGGACATAACATCCGTCTCCGAAATGACAGACTCGGTTTTACCTTCAGGTGAAATCTACTTCATCACCTACCTCCTCGGACCTTCCGACGTCAGGTACTCCAGTGATTCTCAGCCCGTGCTGACTCGCTGAAGCGAAAGTGGAAAGTGAAAGTACGTAACCTCTTCCTTTACCGTTGGTTGAGGTCACAAGAACGGACCTCTTAGGGTCCCTGACCCCTCGGACCACCCGACGACAGATACCCCAGCGTGTCTCAGCCTGTACTGACTTTACTGAATCGTCGTCGTCGTCGTCGTCACTTTTATAACTCTTTTCCAATCTGTATTCCCAGTAAAATTTACCTTCTGATATAATGTACGTAAACCAAAGAATAAGGTTCTTTACTATATCTATCACAGATCAGACTCTAAAGTTTGAGTCACTATATTAAGTAATACTCGTAAAATTTTGCTTTAAACTAGTGAAGGATTTAGTAATGACTTAAACTTAAAGGGAGAAGTGTCGAATTTAATATGAACTCTACACTTCTAGTTTTGTTTTGTTTTTTTTACCTTTACCTTTGTCAATCCGTTGTACAAAAAAATAAAGATCAAATAAGAGAATTTTTTTAAAAGGGTCTTTTAAATATTTTACGAATTGGATTCTAAAAATATTCTCGAAAGGAACCATTTCTATAAAAGGACGTTACGACCTCTGGACCCAAGCTAGGGACCAAGTACTTCTAAGGGACCTCCTCCCGTATCGTTAGGTGAGGTCATAAAACGGACTCTTAAGGTACCTGTCTCCTCGGACCTTCCGAGTGTTCCTCGACCTGTGCTGTCTCGTTGATTTGTGATGTGCGTGATTCTAAAAACACATAATAGGTGAACGAGTATACAAGAGTCTTACATAAACCTTTTATCGTGACGTAATTATGACAGGTTTTAGTAAAAATCCTCGAATACATGGTTGGGTTTCTTAGGACTCTTTTACAATATTCGGTTAAGATTCTCGTTCCATGTTTAGACATGGAACTCTCTCTTCCGTCTATTATCTATTTTGTTGTTTAAATTAAATTTCCATTTTATACGATTGACTTATATCTTATAATTTATACAATTACTATAAAGGTATCGACGTATAAAATAATAAAACTTGAAAAAGATAAGGTTTATAGTCAACATTTTATAGAAGGGATTTAAATAGAGATCGTACTCATACACTCTTAATTTACACTCGACAATAGTCACTGTTTGAAGTCAAGTCAAGTGAAGTCAACGAGTCGGCACAGACTGAGAAACACTGGGGTACTCGGTATCGTACGGTCCGGAGGGACAGGTAGTGGTTGAGGGCCTCAAATGGGTTTGAGTGCAGGCAACTCAACCACTACGGTAGGTTGGTAGAGTAGGAAACAACGGGGGAAGAGGAGGACGGGAGTTAGAAAGGGTCGTAGTCCCAGAAAAGTTTACTCAGTCGAGAAGTGTAGTCCACCGGTTTCATAACCTCAAAGTCGAAGTTGCAGTCAGGAAGGTCATGTGTGGGTGTTGACTAGAGGAAATCCTACCGGACCAACCTAAAGGAACGTTATGTTCCCTAAGAGTTCTCAGAACAAGTTATGGTGTCAAGTTTTCGTAGTTAAGAAACCGTGAGTCGAAAGAAATATCAGGTTAAGAGTGTAGGTATGTACTGGTGACCTTTTTAACATCGGAACTGATCCGTCTGGAAACAATCGTTTCATTTGAGAGACGAAAAATTATACGACAGATCCAACCAGTATTGAAAGGAAGGTTCCTCATTCGCAGAAAATTAAAGTACCGACGTCAGTGGTAGGCGTCACTAAAACCTCGGGGGGTTTTATTTCAGACAGTGACAAAGGTGACAAAGGGTAGATAAACGGTACTTCACTACCCTGGTCTAAGGTACTAGAATCAAAAGACTTACAACTCGAAATTCGGTTGAAAAGGGGAGAAGAGAAACAAAGTAGTTTTCCGAGAAATCAAGAAGTGAAAGACGGTATTCCCACCACAGTTAACGCATAGACTCCAATAACTATAAAGAGGGCCGTTAGAACTAAGATCGAACACGAAGAAGGTCGGGTCGTAAAGAGTACTACATGAGACGCATCTTCAATTTGTTCGTTCTACTGTTATATGTCGGAATTGCATGAGGAAAAGGATAAACCTTGGTCAGACAACAAGGTGTAGGACAAGATTGACAACGAAGGACTGGACGTAGGTCCAAAGAGTTCCCCGTCAAGTCCACCAGAGAAAGTCTCAGACAGTTCAGGTAGAGAAAGTCTTAAAAGGTGTCAAATAACACTAGGTGTGTCAGTTTCCGAAACCGTATTAAATTTCGTCTTTATATACAAAAAGACCTTGACAGAACGAAAAAGCTACTAGGTCGTCTACAACTGTTAAACTAGAGACCAAGGAGACGGAAAAGATTTTGGTCGAACTTGTAAACCTTAAAGTACCAAGTGAATGACAACTTCAGACCGAACTTATTAAAACTCGTGATGAAATGATCGCTCACTCTACTCATGTTAATGAAATGATCGCACACTCTACTCACGTTAACACACACACCATCAAACTCGTAAGAAACCGTAACGAAAAGAAACCCTAACCTTACTTTTGACTGAAAACGGTCAGGACACCGGTGACGACTCAAAAGGTTTAAACGACTGTATAACTCACGTTGTGAAAGTGTCGTAGTAGAAAATCCTAAACTTTATCGAGGTGACCTAAAGGTAGTGGAGGTGATCGAAACTATTTGAATAAATATGTGTTAATATTAAGTATACTTTTTATTCGTGACTTAATCAACGAAAAAGGTACATTGTTTCTCTGATCGATATATACTAAATCATATTCGACGTACAGTGAGGTTCCTGTAGTAAATATTTTAATAACTTAACCTATACAATATTCGAACTGATCTATGTAAGAATATACATTCTTTATGTGTCTGACTTTTTCTTGCAATAACTTTCATTTTCATTTTTATGTAATTTTCATTAAGGTCGTAAGAGATAAGTCTGTACAAGAAGACCATCTGAAGACAAGATAGAGTTTTACGTACATTAATTGAAGATTTTTATTAATGGATAGTATTCTTAGATATAACAATAACAAGGTAGTGATTCAACAAAGACTGAGAAACCTTGGGGTACCTGACGTCGTACGTCCGAAGGGACAGGAAGTGATAGAAGGACTCAAACGAGTTTGAGTACAGGTAACTCAACCACTACGGTAGGTTGGTGGAGTAAGAGACAACGGGGTATTAAACTGATATACCTGGAAACAGTCATTTACTACAGAGACTAAAAATTATGTGACGGATCCAAACGGTATCGAAAAGAAAGTTCCTCGTTTGAAAAATTAAAAAATTTAAAGTATCGACGTCTGTGGTAGGTATCACTAAAACCTCGGGTTCTTTTATCATAAACGTTAACAAAGGTAAAAAGGGATAGAGAAACGGTACTTTATTACCCTGGTCTACGCTAGTAGAATCAAAAAAGTTACGACTCAAAATTGGATCTAAAAGGTGAGAGGAGAAAGTCTTTGGGAGCAATTCTCGGAGAAATCAAGGAGAAGTGAAAGACGGTAATTTCACCATAGTAGACGTATAGACTCCAACACCTATAAAGAGGGTCGTTAGAAGTAAGGTCGAACACTCAGTAGGTTCGACCGTAAAACGGACTACATGAGATATATATTTAATTTATTTGTCCTACTGTTATATGTCGGAACTCCATGAGGAAAGGGTTAAAACTTGGTCAGACAACAAGGTACAGACCAAGAATGACAACGAAGAACTGGACGTACATCCAAAGAGTCCTCCGTCCATTCCACTAGACCATAAGGGTAGAGAAATTCTTAAAAGGTGTAAACAACACTAGGTGTGTCAGTTTTCGAAATCACATCAGTTACTTCGTCTTCACCTACAAAAAGACCTTAAGGGAACGAAAAAGAAACTAGGTCGTCTACAACCGTTAAACTAGAGACCAAGGAGACGGAAAAGATATAGGTGGAACATGTAAACTTTCAATGACCAAGTGCATGACACATTTATGTGGATTTAACTCCAATTTTTTTTTTTTAAGTTCTTGAGAATCCAATTTTAACGATGAGAACTCTTTATAAGAGAGGAACTGGTTTGAGACTTCTTCGGGGAGACTGAAGAGTTGATTCGGACACAAACACAGACATAATACGTCAAAATTGTTCTTAAGAGGCTTCAGACACATCGGTCCTAGAAGGTGGGAGTTGTAGACTAGTGGAAGACATGGACTAGTTGAAGGAGTGGGAAGTCGCAGAAGGTCCCCTATAGGTTCGTGGGACGAGACGGAAGTCGTACGTGGAACAACTCAGTAAAATCGGTCTTAGAGAGGATAAAACGTCAAAAGGTAGGTGGTTGTCGAAGGAGGGGGGTGGATGAGGAAGTTATATTTAAATATGAAAGGAATATCAAAAGTTTAAATTCGGGTTAGAGCGGGAGGATCCTGTTTTGTGGTTTACGTCGCCAGAGTATAGTCAGTGTTATCAGGAAAATTTATTGTAGACATAATAGTAAGAAATTATTCACAGTACTTATTTTTAAGGTAATTGTAATGTAATGAGTTTATATATCTGTAACCTTTAGACATTTACAAGTCTAAGCAACATAATTTCCAGATCTTCTATGGTAAAAAATTATTCTCGAACTTATACACTAAGTCATGCAGTTTTCTTCTTAGTCACTTCGTGGTACAGTACAATAGAATACTATCCTGATAGGGTTACGACTTTGTTTGAGTAATTAAAACATATTGTGTAAATATGGATAATCAAATCTCGATATCTTAGGGTTTTCTTTTTGAGTAACGTACCATAAGGTAAACGTTTAATCTTATATAAAATATCTTTCGATCCTTGTTATTTTGTGAACAAAGTACAACTGATTTAGTTTAGTTGTACTTTTGGTAGTGATAAATTGTATAAAATTTCACAGAGAGTACTTTTTTTGACCGGACAATACCTATAGAACTCTAACAGTTGAAGAATTTTCGTTTTATCCAGTTTACACAATACTCTCGGTAATGACGAAAACTGTTTATAAAGTAAGAAAAGATTTATGCACTACCGTCAAACGAAGACCGAGGGGACTCCAAATCTTACCCTCATCTCCAAATCTTACCCTTGCTGATCTCTAAAGGAGTTCTTTTAATCTCTATGGTTCCCTTGTAAAGTACGTTTCAACTCGTGTTATTTCCTGTCTTTACCATATCTGGATTGTCTTCGTTTTCTATAATTCTCCTCCACCGTTCTTATTTGTCTTCTTGATATGTTTTTTCTAGGAGTACTGGGTCTATTGGTACTACCATACTAGTGAGTGGATCTCGGTCTGTAGGACCTTATTCTTCAGTTCACTAGGAATCCTTCGTAACCATACTTGTTTTGATCACCTCCACTATCTTAAGGTCAACTCGATAAAGTTTAGGATTTTCTACTACGACACTTTCACGATGTGAGTTGTACGACGATTTAAACGTTTTAAGTCGTTGTCGGTGTCCTGACCTTTACCAGTCAAAAGTAAGGTTAGGGTTTCTTTCCGTTACGATTTCTTATAAGTTTGATGACGTATTAATCTGAGTAGTGTGTGCGATTGTTTCATTACGAGTTTTAAGAGGTTCGTTCCGAAGTTGTCATACATTTGGTCCTTGAAAGTCTACAAGTTCTACCAAAATCTTTTCCGTCTCCTTGGTCTCTAGTTTAACGGTTGTAGACAACCTAGTAGTTTTTTCGTCCTCTCAAGGTCTTTTTATGGATGAAGACAAAATAACTGATGCGGTTTCGGAAACTGATACACCTAGTGTTTTTTGTTACTTTTTCAAGTATCTCTCTACCCTTAAGGTCTGGTGGACTGGACGGAGAACTCTTTAGACTAACGTCCAGTTTTTCGTTGTCAATCTTGACCTGTACCTTGTTGGTTAACCAAGGTTTAATCCTGTCCTCATGCAGCTCCGACATATAACAGTGGGGCGAGTAAATTGAATATACGTCTCATGTAGTACTCCTTGTGACCCGACCTACTTCGTACTCGACCTTAGTTCTAACGACCCTCTTTATAGTTGGAGTCAATCCGTCTACTGTGGTCGGAATACCGTCTTTCACTTCTTGTCCCTCTGGACCGTACGACACCAAGCACCCAAGCGTTTCTAAACCTGTGTTGACTCACTGACCTGACTTGACTTGACTTTCACGGAGCGCTACTTTAACTTTCTTCTCTCACTTTTTGAACCAAATTTCGAGCTGTAAGTCTTTTGCTTCTAATGCCGTAGACCAGGGTAGTGACGTATCGTTTATCTACCCTTTTGTCACCTTTACCACTGTCTGAAATGAAAACCCCCGAGGTTTTAGTGACGTCTACCACTGACGTCGGTACTTTAATTTTCTACGAACGAGGAACCTTCTTTACAATACTGGTTGGATCTGTCGTATAAGTTTTCGTCTCTGTAATGAAACGGTTGTTTCCAGGCAGATCAGTTTCGGTACCAAAAAGGTCAGTGCATACGTACATTCTCAACTTGATATTTCTTACGACTCGGGGTCACTTGACTACGAAAACTTGACACCACGACCTCTTCTAAGAACTTTCAGGGAACCTGTCGTTTCTCTAGGTTGGTCAGGTAGGATTTCCTTTAGTCAGGACTTATAAGTAACCTTCCTGACTACGACTTCGTCTTTGGTTATGAAACCGGTGGACTACACTTCTTGACTGAGTAAACTTTTCTGGGACTACGACCCTTTCTAACTTTCTCCCTTCTCTTCCCTTTTTGTCTCCTACTCTAACAACCCACCGTAGTGGTTGAGCTACCTGTACTTAAATCCACTCGGGACCCTCAACCACTTCCTGTCCCTTCGGACCGTACGACGTCAGATACCCCAGTGTTTCTCAACCTGACTCACTGACTTGACTTGTCTTGGGAAATCCAATGTCTCCTTACATATTAAGTTAGACCAATCTATCAACCCTGGCATACACTTTAAACGGTGAAAGTCCGTCCCCGAGGATTAACGACCAGACTCTGGGAGAATTTGAGTGATAAGAGAGACATTGTCGATGGTTGTCGTCAACTTTAAAACCTACAAGAAAGTCGGGTGATCCAGGGATTTACTCGTCTTGAAGACACGAAAGGTCCCTACCTGCACATCAAGACGATGTTCTTCCTGAAGGTTATGAATCTAAAACATAAATATTGGTGTCGTATTATATCGGATAGACGTGATCATCAGTATGGTGGAGATGAAGATACCTTTAATGGTAAGAATTCTTTTTATCTATTATTTTACGTATCACACCACTACGTTATTAAACAAAATCGGAAATTTTTTTGTCTTTTCAACGACTAAAACAGTACATATCTTAACATGTCCTATTTCCCATTGGTAAATCCTATAAAAAACCTCATGTTAAAGATCCTAAGAATCTATATTTAAGTTAAATCTAATAAGATAGATTAAACAGATCGTCGTAAATCAACCCTTAATGAATAAATTGTTATGTTTATTTTTAAGTAGACAAAAACTTTCTAATTCATATGAATTATCAGATCGAACTAAAGACCGAAGAAACGTCAGAAAAGTGAGGGATGTTTACTCCCTCGAGATAATGAAAAAACGCTGAAGTCTTGAACTTTATAAACTCTATAGACTCTTTAAAAGAACATGATTTAAAAAACGAGTCTAAAAGATCAAAAGGTATGATAACTATACAATTACATTCATATAAGTTTCGACACAAATAAACACATAGATATAAAAGTGGATATGTTTATAAAACAAATCATGACTCTAGACACTAATATAGTACATGTATAGTTTGTTTACTTCTTTTTAAAGTTTTCTGTTGGAGTTTTACTGAAACAAGAACTGACTCAAATCTCTAAGTACCAATATTAGTTAGATATACGTTATCGGTGACAGACCTCTGAGACCCTCTCTATAGAAGGGACCTCAGAGTTAAAAAGGTGACATTTTGTACCCGTCAACAAAAACACATTTGGAGTCGAAATCTTTCCCTCCTTACCTCTGAGTTTAAGTATATAACCAGTCTTTTCTAATGTCTGGTTTATTCGTGAACACAGACTCAATGGGTAGCTAAAAACAGTGATCTAGTAATGAGTAAAAATTCCCCCCCCACCCCCTTCCTTTCTCATATCGACAGTGGACATTTGGATGGTGGCTTTACTCGTTTGCACCCTTAAAAACGTAAACCAAAGGACGAGAACGGGGTCTCAACGGAGGTCGACGGACACGGGTAGTGTCCTCGGTCTAGAGCCGTCCGACACCGTGCCCAGGACTAATGACGACCCAGAAAGACAAGACGAAGACTGGGTGTCACTAAAAAATTTTTTTATTATCGAACCTACCCAAAATTCGAAAAACTTTTTTGTAAATTTGGTAGTGATACCATAAACCCAAAACCTACTCATTGTATTCTTTCCAGGTTGAATTGACCGTTAAATCACAAACCTTTTACATAGACAGCATGTGTTACATTTTGTCTCTTGTTCTCAGGTAGAAGAATGGTAGGTACGTTCTTTCAACAATGAATGATTCAATAGTAATTATAATTCATAACAGTTTGAAAGTTTTATACCGGTTAGAATAAAGTAGTTTTACTGTCTAAAGAGAGATATGATAACAAAACTGGTACCATTCTAATTAGTTGAAAGTACCCGAATTACAGGCAGACATAAGGATGAAAAAAGGTGGTAAACTCCTACTACCGAAAAGAAATAACCACAAACCCTTAAGTAAAATTTAATGCCAATATTTAGATATACAACGTATTTAATGTCTAACGGTTATACATTGGATTCGTAATTAAGGTCTATACGACAACGTGACTGTCTTCATATACACGAACGTAGACAGATGAAAAAGAAAAGATTGGAGACCCCAAGGAGTAATACATTTCGAGTATTCGTATCACGGACCGTGATGTTTTCGTCACGTTTTAGTGAACGTCGATAATAAGAGACAAAACGAAAGTCACTTTAATAGGACTTAATCTCAACTCCTGCAGTAAGACCATCGTTGAGAAAGATTTCCGTCCAAGAGACGTTTGTGTCCCTTCCTCTTGAAGATGTGTGTACATACAATATTAATTTTATTACTTGTTAATACAAGGGTACTAATAAGGACGAACAAAATTAGACCATTTCCGTACAAACCCCAAAGAGACAGAGATAATTCTTTTTAATGATAATAGATTTCACCCGAAATTAAAATATTCCAAACCCACCTTCTAAGAGATGAGTCATAACGAAAAGTTAGTTTAGAGTTCACTTTAAAGGAGAAAAAGTTAAGGTAATCACCATATAAAATCCACGAGACCGTAGTAATATCTAAATAAGTAAAAAATTAACAATATTTAAATAATGTAAGAATAAAATAATATAACACCGTAAATTCTCTTTAAGTTCCCTTTGTAAAACCATCTTTATGAGTTAGAAGTTAGAACTTCATCTCTAAATTAAAGAACGGAACCAAATTTTTTTTTAGAGTGTCTTAAAAAAATATTTGTATTCTTCAAAATTTTACATCTTCGTATAGAACTATTATTGTTTAAAGTTTTACACACTGAGTATTCTATTTCATTTCGTTTCCACCCAACTTTCTTGTGGTTCTTTTACGTTTATTTTTCTTTTTTTAAACTGTTACCATCGATGTATAAATATATATAAATATATACTCATATATATATATATATGTGTGTGTGGATATACATGGACATACATATACATATATGTATATATGTATATATCTCATTATCATATTTATTTATGTTTTTCGGTATTTTATTCAAATTAAGAAATAACATCAATACATTGTAAGTGTTTTTATTTTATATATTGTTAAAAAGAAAATGTGTCATATTAAGACTCGTCACCGCCAGTATAGAGAAAATTCAAGACTAAAAGTCAAGAGTTTGCTAATCGTTACACCTCGTAGAAGAGTAACCAATTTTTTGTTTTTTGTGTATGTAAGTTAACCGGAGAATTCAAACCTAGAACTTGTATCAGAACAAAAGTAAAGAAAAAGTTATTGGATGGGGTCCTGTAAAGAACTCCTCGTTACAGAAAATGTCTGGATGTTCGGAACACTTATGTTTGATAGGTATTTGGTACTAAATTTCCACAATATCCTTTACAGGTGTCAAGTCAGAGAGTGAGGACAGACTGAGACGCTGGGGTACCTGTAGGACGTTGTACGGTCCGAAGGGACAGGTAGTGGTTGAGGACCTAGAACGAGTTTGTGTACAGGCAACTCAGTAACTACGGTAGGTTGGTAGAGTAGGAGACAGCAGGGGAAGAGGAGGGCGGAAGTTAGAAAGGACTGTAGTCCCAGAAAAGATTACTCGGTCAAGAAACGTAGTCCACCGGTTTCATCCGGTTTCATAACCTCAAAGTCGAAGTTGTAGTTAGGAAGATTACTTATAAGTCCTGACTAAAGAAAATCCTAACTGACCCAATTAGAGGACCTTCAGGTTCCCTGAGAGTTCAGAAGACGTTGTGGTGTCAAGTTTTCGTAATTAAGAAACCGAGAGTCGAAAGAAATATCAGGTTGAGAGTATAGGTATTTACTGATGACTTTTTTTTTTATTTCGTATCGACACTGAACTACCTGGAAACAACCGTTTCAACCGTTTCAGAAACGAAAGATTATACGACAGATCAAACCAGTATCGAAAAGAAGGTTCCTCGTTCATTCACAGAAAATTAAAGTTCCGATATCAGTGGTAGACGTCACTAAAACCTCGGGGATTTTTATTTCAGTCGGTGACAAAGGTAATAAAGGGTAGATAAACGGTACTTTAGTACCCTGGTCTATGGTACTAGAAACAAAGAACTTACTACTCTAGTAAAGACAGGAAATAACACGGGTAGTTACTAACTTTACAAGGGAATCATAGAGATTAAAAGAACTTCTCTCGAGATAAGAAAGGGTAAGATAACAAAAGGAAATAAAGAAACGGAACTAGTGATTCTTTCCGAAAGAATGGAGAGGAACGATAAGAAACCTTGAGACGTAAGCTTACCTATATAGAAAGATAAAGAGGAAACGTAAGTGAAGAGAGAGAGAGAAAGAGAAAAAAAAAAAAAGGTCGATACATTCAGAAGGAGTCTGTTGATAAAACGGAAAAACGTAAAGAAAAAGTACCCCTACTAGAACTAGTTACGGAGGACATGTTACAGTACTTGGTGGTAGTTATCAAGAAGTTCGTGAGACAGTCTAGATTAGGGAATTTAGATAAACAGTGAAGGTGACATATTAGTATTCCCTAAACTAAATCCAATATGGACTTACCAGATCGCAAAAGGGATGAAAGAAGTTGACTTCAGACTTAAACCGTTATTCCTCAAGTACTAGACTCGGTGTCAGTCTAGGGCCAGAACAAAAACGACTGACATATCTCGAAGAGGTGGAAACCGACGTTTCTTATATTAGTTAGACTGAAACCACAACTGGTAGACCACTACAGGTACACATCTCAGGAGAGAACACAACAACCTTCTCACAGAAACGATACTGGTCACACAAGAGAACCGTTTTGAGATAATCGGAAACGAGACGAAGTAAAACATGAAGTTCCGGTTTAAAGGGACAATGAGATCCATGAAAGAAGGAATTGAAAACTGAAGGATGAAAAAGTAAGGTCAGGGGATACTACTTTTCCTGTAGAAAAAATCCACAATCAAGATTATACAGAACATCCAGAAGTATCTTGACAAGTTGAAGTCGAAGAAGTCGTGATGACCAACCCCGTATCTCAACCTAATGACACTATAACTTACCGAACGGAACCTTTACTTGTCTCTTGTAAGACAGTAAAAACTCTAACGTGGATTCTTGACGTAAAATCTGAAAAACAACTGGGACTCCCGATGAGATAAAAAAGATTCCCTAAGAACGGGTGTCAAGTCAAGTCAGCGAGTCAACACAGGTTGAGAAACGCTGGGGTACTTAGCGTCGTGCGGTCCGGAGGGACAGGTAGTGGTAGAGGACCTCAAGTGAGTCTGAGTGTAGGTAGCTCAGGCACTACGGTAGGTCGGTAGAATAGGAGACAGTAGGGGAAAAGGAGGACGGGGGTTAGGAAGGGCCGTAGTCTGAGAAAAGGTTACTCAGTTGAGAAGCGTACTCCACCGGTTTCATGACCTCGAAGTCGAAATCGTAGTAAGGAAGGTTTCTTTAGGGTTCCAACTAGAGGAAGTCTTACCTGACCAACCTAGAGGAACGTCAGGTTCCCTGAGAGTTGTCAGAAGAGGTTGTGACGTCAAGTTTTCGTAGTTAAGAAACCACGAGTCAGAAGAAGTGTCAGGTTGAGAGTGTAAGTATGTATTGGTGTCCTCTTTGGTATCGGAACTGATCTACCTGGAATCAGCCGTTTCATTACAGAGACGAAAACTTGTACGATAGATCCAACCAGTATTGAAAAGAAGGTTCTCATTCACAGAAAATTAAAGTACCGACGTCAGTGGTAGACGTCACTAAAACCTCGGGTTTTTTTACTTTAGACTGTGACAAAGGTGACAAAGGGGTAGATAAAGGGTACTTCACTACCCTGGTCTACGGTACTAGAAGCAAAAGACTTATAACTCGAAATTCGGTTTTAAAAGAGAGAGGAGAAAGTGAAAGTAGTTCTCCGAAAAATCGAGGAGAAGTTAAAGACGGTAGTCCCACCACAGTAGACGTATAGACTCCAATGACTATAAAGAGGGACGTTAGAACTAAGGTCGAACACAAAGAAGGTCAGGTCGCAAAGAGTACTACATGAGACGTATCTTCAATTTATTCGTCCCACCGTTATATGTCGGGACTACATGAGGAAAAGGATAAACCTTGGTCCGACAACAAGGTACAGGTCAAGATTGACAACGAAGGACTGGACGTATGTCTAAAGAGTTCTCCGTCCAATCCACCAGACCATAAGGGTGTCATCATCTATATTACCAGTAGACTCAATTTAGGTGGGTAAGGTCAGGTAAATACAAGTGACTAAGGATTTCACAACTACAAGTGAGAACGGTAGAGGACAAACTGGTGAAGGTTAAATGGAACCAAGTACCTGGATTGAAAGGTCCAAGGATACACTATAACAAGAAATATCGTAACCTGAAATGAAGGTAGTGATCAGTGTAGTTGTTGGCCCGTAACAAAAACGAAACCCAGACAGAGAAGTAAGAAAGATTTCAATAAAGAGGTGACTAGAGGTCATCGTATAACACATGTATAGTTGGACCCCTCAAGTAGAAAGTCATAGAAAATCGTATCAGTATATGTCAAAATACATATAATGACCTTTACATCATAAATTAAGAAAAATTACATCTTCAGTATAAGATAAAACGCATATATAAAACAACAAGCCAGTGTTTCAACACAGGGTAAGAAACGGTGGGGTATCTGACGTCGTGCGGTCCGAAGGGATAGGAAGTGATAGAGGACCTTAAACGAGTCTGAGTACAGGTAACTCAGTCACTATCGTCGGTTGGTAGAGTAGGTGACAGAGGGGAAGGACAGGACGGTAGTCACAAAGGATCGTCGTCCCATAAAAGGTCACTCAGTGGAAAAGCATAGTACACCGGTTTAAAAACCTCGAAGTCTAGTCATTGACAGGAATGTCACTTATAAGTCCCGACTAAAGGAAATCTTAACTATCCAAATTAGAGAGACGTTAGGTTTCTTGAGCGTTCTCAGAAGAGGTCGTGGTGTCAAGCTTTCGGAGTCAAGAAACTACGAGTCAGAAGACATAGTATGTTGAGAGTGTGGGTATGTACTGGTTACCTTTTTGGTATTGAAACTGGTTTAAGCAATTGTTTTACTACAGAGACACAAAACTATATGAGAGATCCAAACAGTATCAAAAGATGGTTTCTCGTTCACGGGAGGTTAAAGTACCTACGTCAGTGGTAATTATCACTAAAATGTCGGGGTCTTTTCTTTTAGACAGTGACAAAGGGGAAAAGGGGGTAGACAAACGGTTCTTCACTACCCTGACCTACGGTACTAGAATCAAAAAACTTATAACTATAAATTTGATCAGAAAAGTGAGAGGAGAAAGTGGAAGCAGATCTCCAAAAAATCAGGGAGAAGTGAAAGACGATAATCTCACTATATAAGACGTATAGACTCCAACAATTATAAAGAAGGTCAATAGATCTAGAGTCAAACACTAAGTAGTTCGGACCGTAAAACGTACTACATGAGCCGTATATTCAATTTATTCGTCCTACTGTTATATGGCGGAAGTCTATGAAGAAAGGGTTAAAACTTGGTCAAACAACAAGGTACAGACCAAAATTGACAAGGAAAAACCGGACATATACCCAAAGAGTCCTTGGTCCGTTCCACCAGACCGTAAGGGTAGAGAAATTCTTAAAAGGTGTTAAACAAACTAGATGTGTTTCCAAAGTAGTATCAAACACTTCGTCTTAATCTATAAAAAAGACTTTAATAGACAAATAAGATACGGTTGACTACAACCGTTAAATTAAAGACAAATGAGACTGAGAAGATTTGGGTGAAATTTCTGTGTAGACCTTCAAGAACCAAGTACATGAAGATTTTGGATCGAACTCCCTAACACTCGTAATGGAACGATCGTACACTTTACTCGTGTTAACATGTCATGAAACTTGTACGAAACTGTAGTGGGAAGAAACCCTAACCTTACTTTTGACTAGAAAAGGTCAGGACACCGGTGAAGACTCAAAAGGTTTATGGACTGTATGATTCGTGAAACATTGTCTCAGTTGAAAATCCTAAACTTTATGGAGTCGACATTAAGGTAGTAGAAGTGATCGAAATAAATATTATTACGAAAGATTCCGGGTGACTGAAGTGTTAGGTTCTACAGACCGAGATCCACACACTGGTGTGGTAGTACCAATAGGTCCAGTAATTGTGAAAAACATTAAATCCAAATAAAGGAAAAATTAACTTCCTATTATCAAAATGTCTTAACACAACCAAAGACGGTTTGTGGTCAAGAAGACATATAAGAACGGTGGAGAAGAATCGTAGAAGACGAAGACCATCCAGTAATGATAAAGAAAATGGTCCGGGTAGGAACGTACTTTACAAGGGAACTATAGTGGTTATAAGAAGTTCTCTGGAGATCAGAAAGGGTAAGATAACAAAAGGAGATGAAGAAACGTTACAAGCGAATCCTTCCGAACGAAATAGAGAGAGAAGATAAGAAACTTTGAGAGGTAAGTCTACCCACATGGAAAGGAAAAGGGGAAACGGAAACCGAGGAGAAGAAAAGAGTCAATAAACATTTCGAAGGAGTCTGTTGGTGAAACGGAAGAACGTAAAAAAAAAGAAAACCTACTAAAACCAGTGACGGAGGATATGTTACCAAGAAGTCTATGAGACAGATGGTCTAGATTAGGGAACTTAGATAAACAGTGGAGGTCAAACATTAGTATTCCCTAAACTGAATCCAGTATGGACTTACCGGATCACTAAAAGGAATGAATGAAGTAAAATTTGGACTTAATACATTATTCATCGATTACTAGGTTCGGTGTCAGTCGAGGCCCAGAACAAAAACGACTTACATATCTCGAAGAAGTAGAAACCGACGTTTCTAATATGAATCAAACTAAATGAATGACTGACCACTACAGGTACACATCTCATAGAGAACACAACAATCCTCTCCCACAAACGATACTGTCGATATAAGAGAACTGTTTTGAGAGACATATATGGATATTAGATAGAAATATATATATATATATATGTGTATATATACAAACATATAGAGAGATATATCTATATTGACACATATAGAGATATATAATCAAGTCAAGTTAAGTCGACGAGTCAGCGTAAACTGAGAAACGTTGGGGTATTTGACGTCGTACGGTCCGAAGGGAGAGGTAGTGGTTGAGGGCCTCGGATGAGTTTGAGTACAGGTAGTGTAGCCACTACGGTAGGTTGGTAGAATAGAAGATAGTAGGGGAAGAGGAGGGTGGAAGTTAGAAAGGGTCGTAGTCCCAGAAAAGTTTACTCAATCAAGAAATGTAGTTCACCGGTTTTATAACTTTAAAGTCGAAGTTGTAGTCAAGAAGGTTACGTATAAGTCCTGACTAAAGGAAATCCTACCTGACCAACCTAGAGGGACGTCAGGTTCCCTGAGAGTTCTCGGAAGAGGTTGTGGTGTCAAGTTTTCGTAGTTAAGAAGACGCGAGTCGAAAGAAATATCAGGTTGAGAATGTAGGTATGTACTGATGACCTTTTCGTTATCAGAACCGATCTGCCTGGAAACAAATGTTTCATTATATAGACGAAAAATTATACGATAGATCCAACCAGTATCGAAAAGAAGGTTCCTCATTCGCAGAAAATTAAAGTACCGACGTCAGTGGTAGACGTCACTAAAACCTCGGATTTTTTTATTTTAGACAGTGACAAAGGCGACAAAGGGGTAGATAAACAGTACTTCACTACCCATTGTGTACCACTACTAGTTCTTCGGTTAGAGTTCTCCGCTTAACTTGTTTGTACAGAGAAAAATTTGTGTCCTTTACAACGAACTATAACGATGTCCATTAACAAGTCAAGTCAGAGAGTCAGCACAGGCTGAGAAACACTGGCGTACTTGACGTCGTACGGTCCGGAGGGACAGGTAGTGGTTACGGGCCTCAAGTGGGTTTGAGTACACGTAGCTCAGCCACTACGGTAGGTCGGTAGAGTAGGAGACGGCAGGGGAAGAGGAGGACGGGGGTTAGGGAGGGTCGTAGTCTCAGAAAAGGTTACTCAGTTGAGAAGAGTACTCCACCGGTTTCATAACTTCAAAGTCGGAGTCGTAGTCAGGAAGGTTACTTATGGGTCCCGACTAGAGGAAATCCTACCTGACCAACCTAGAGGAACGTCAGATTCCCTGAGAGTTCTCAGAAGAGGTTGTGGTGTCAAACTTTCGAATCTGTTGACGTTTAGTTTTGAGACTACTCCATACTAGGTGGGAGGGTAGTGAGTTTTACCCGTAGTAGTTTTTCTTATATTTTTCATATCTGACCTATCTTGAACTCCTTTTCCCTTGGGAGGATGTGACTGAACCCCTTGTATTTAACCTTACTCCGTGTTACCTTTCGTCACACTGCCAAGGAAATTTGGACGTTTATCTCCATAGTGTGGTAGGCCGTTAGATTGAGGACCCGGACAAGTGTGTCTCTCTCGTAATAAACTTTTATAAGAAAATGGGGTTGAAAGATCTATATCTACATATATGTATATGGATAAATATCAAAAGTACCTATATATATAAAAACTATATCTATGCATATATATATATATATATGGTTTAGAAATAGGTAGGAATAGTGTTGTCTGTAAAACCAAAGAAGATGTAGAACCAATAAGATCTCACAAAGTGACTTTGAACCCCATGTTTTTAGAAAAGTTTATTACTAAAGAGACGCACTTATCCGGGTCCTCAATCTAACGACCTACCACGCTATGGAGATAAACGTCCAAATTTCCTTGGCAATGTGATGAAAGGTAACACGGAGTAAGGTTAAATATAAGGGGTTTAGTCACATCTTCCAAGGGAAAAGGGGTTCAAGATAGGTTAGATATAAAAAAATATAAGAAAAACTACTACGGGTAAAACTCACTACCCTCCCACCAGTATGGAGCAATCTCAAAACTAAACGTCAACAGATTGTTAATGGATATCATTACAGTTCGTTGAAAAGGACACAAATTTTTTTTTTCCTGTGTAAACAAGTTAAGTCGAGAACTATAACCGAAGAACTTGTAGAGGGACCAAACTTAATCAACACTAATGGATGAGGTCATGTAAAGAACTCCCACACACAGGCAATGGTGGGACGTCTGGAACACTTATGTTTCAAGGGGATTTGGAACCTAAAATTTCCACAACAATGTCCTTCACAGGTGTTCCGCCGTCGTAAAGAAGTACTGAGTAAATTGACGGGTCCCGTTTTTGTCGGGAATTTCTTTAAAGGGAAGGACTCAAAAACCAATCTGACCTTATACGGTCTCGACCACAGAGGATGAAGAAGGTGGAATGGAAGTGGGGGTCTGTTTAGGGTTTGGGATAGGTTTGAGTTACGACTCCTACGAGATCATGACTCTACTCCCAAGAGGTTTTTCCCTCCCTCGATTACCCTTTGGTTGGTCACCCTCTTATTTCTGCCTGGATGAACTCTTGCACAGATCGAGGTTCCCGTGTGGTAAGAAACCCAAGTGACCCGAACCAACTCGAGATCCTCCCGGGTGGTTCTAACCACAGGGAAAGTGTCCCCTGATCCGTGAGGTCCAAGTGTCCGCCGAGTTGACGACTGTGAAGGGGGTTTTGAAAGAGTCCAGATTGTGTCAGGTCGGACCCCTGGGTGCCGACGGGTCGGAGATCATTACACTGTGGTCTGGGCCGGTGGGTCAGGACTTCCCTTATGTCAACGACCAAGAAATTAAATATAAAAATATATTTATTAGAAATTAAATGTATAGTATATTTATAATGGGTTAAGTCAATATCATGTGTATAGACGACGACGACGACGATTCTGCGGAGTCAACACAGGCTGAGACACACTCGGATCTCTGCCGTCGGGTGCTCCGAAGGGGCAGGGACCCTAAGAGGTCCGTTCTTGTGACCTCACCCAACGGTAAAGGAAGAGGTTACGTACTTTCACTTTTACTTCAGGGAGTGCATAGATAAGAAGAAGTTTAATAAAAGGGTATGTCTAATAATGTGTCCTAGTTCATCACTCACAAGGGACACGACTTTTCGTCTGGTAACAATTAATGGATAATAAATGTGTATAAACAACCGAGTCTACCATTTCTTAGACCGACGTTACATCCTCCGGGTCCAAGTCAGAGACCCAATCCCTCTAAGGGACCTCTTCCTTTACCGTTTGGTGAGGTTATAAGAACGGACCTCTTCAGATACCTGTCTCCTCGGACCGCGCGATATCGGGGACCCTAACGTTTCTCACCCTGTCCTGACTTGTTGGCGATGTGACATATAGAATGACACATATACGATTAGTGTCGGAGGAGTAAATACGGGCGGTTTGGGGTGGATAAGGGACCCCACTGACGTTGAACCAAACGATGCATCAGTAAAGAGAAAAACAAACCTTTACTCATGTAAAAAAGAAAAAAACTTAACAACTAAGATGAGGTTTCATAATGGATCCTATAAACAGAAAAGAAAGACTAAAGAAGTGAATCATATTAGTACGGGTCCAGAGACATCTAATGACCTTTTACGTCATAAAGTAAGAAAAACTACAGACTCAGTATCAGATTAAGAAATATATATACATGTGTGTGTGTGTGTGTGTATATATATATATAAATATATATAGAGGTGGTGTAGAAGTAATAGGTAGGAGACTGTTACCTGTAAAACCAAAGCAGGTACACAACCAATAAGATTTCTATGGGGTCACTTTGAACTCCACTTAATTAGAAAAGTTTAATACTAAAAAGAAGGACTTGTCCGGATCCTCACTGTGACATCCTAGTATGTCATGGAGGTAACAATTAAAATTTCCTCGGAAGTACGACGAGAGGTTCCACGGGGTAAGGCTAAATATTAGGTGTAGTCACATTCGTCCAAGGGATAGGAGGTACAAGAGAGAGTGTAAATAACAAAAATAAGATAAACTACTACAGAGAAGACTTGTCACCCTCCAGTGTGGAGGAATTTCAAAACTAAAGGTCAAACAATTGTCAAGAAGTTCTCTACTCTTATGGTCTGGTAGAACGGATCGAGGACTCTTTGGACATACGTCCAGTTCTTTGTCTTAGTCTGTACCTTTTTGTCTGACCAAGTTTGAACCCTTTCCTCATGTAGTGCCGATATATAACAGTGGGACGAATAAATTGAATATACGTCTCATATAGTACACTTTACGGTCCGACCTACTTTGAGCTCGACCTTAATTCTAACGACCCCTTTCACATTTGTTGGTGTCTATGCGTCTTCTATGGTGAAATAACCGTCCTTCATTTCTCCTTGATTTCTCGGAGAACTACTTCTACTTCCTTCTCTCACTTTTTTGACTAAATTTTGAGTTGTGAGTATTTTGATTCTAGTACAGAAGACCAGGGTAGTGAAGTACCGTTTCTCTACCCCTTTGTTACCTTTGTCACTGTCTGATAAAAGAATCCGAGGTATTAGTGACGCCTGTCTCTGACGACGGTACGTTAATTCTCTGTTAACGAGGAACTTTCTTTTAATACTGTTTAGATGTGTCTCATAATTTTTCGGCTCTGTAGTGAAACGGTTGTTTTCAGACATATTAGTTCCCATCCCAAAAAGGTCATAAGTACATACTTACACTTTCAACCTGGTATTTATTCCGACCTGTGACTTCTTAACTACAAAAGATTGACACTACGACCTCTTTTGAGGACTCCCATCGAACCTGTCGTTCCTCTAGATTGGTCAGCTAGGATTTCCTTTTTTTTTTTTTGGATTTATAAGTAACCTTCCTGACTACGACTTTGGCTGAGTAACCGGTGGACTGTGAAAGCGGTAGACTACTCTTTCAACTGTAACTTTTTCTGGGACTACGACCCTTTCTAACTTTCGTCCTCCTTCTTTCCTGCTGTCTCCTACTCTACCAACCTACCGTAGTGACTAAATTACCTGTACTCAAACTCGTGCGAGACCCTCTATCACTTCCTGTCCCTTTGGACCGCACAACGTCAGGTGTCCCAGCGTTTCTCGGTCTGTGGTGACCCGCTGACTCGTTTTTAATACTACGTGTCGTAGAAGAGGACACAAATTTTTTTTTTTAGGCGAAGTGGAGAACTCTACCCGAAGAGGTTGTAACGAATCAAGGCCTAAGAAAAGTAATGGGTGGGTCCTGTGAAGAACCCCCGTGTACAGACAATGTCTGGAACGTGTGGAACGTTCTTCCTCCAAGGGGATCACTTCACTCCACTCCAGCGAGTCAGCACAGGCCGAGAAACACTGGGACGCCTGACATCGGGTGGTTCGAGGAGACAGGTACCCTAAAAGGTCCGTTCTCATGACCTCACCCAACGGTGAAGGAAGCGGTCTCCTAGAAGGGCTGGGTCCCTAGCTTGGATCCAGAGGGTGTAACATTCGTTCTGCGAAAAGGTGCACTCGGTGGTCCCTTCAGCAAATTTCCACAGCAATATCCTTTACAGGTGTTCCGCCGTCGTAAAGAAGTGCGGGGTGAACCGACGATCCCGTTTGTCTCGGGATCTCTTTTTAAGAGAGAACCAACACTCATTCATCTTGCAAGGTCCAGAACACAAAGGAATAAAGAAGTGGGCAATAGAAGTAGGGGTCTGTATAGGGTTTGGGACGAGTTTCACACTAAGACTCCCACGGACCATGACTCCACCCCCCTAAGGTTCCTTCCTCCCATGACTACTCTTTGTTGGGGACACTCTGAATTTCTGGTCAGGTGAAACGTTTGGAAAAAGTCGAGGTTCCCGAACGACAAGAAGAATTCGAACCAACTCGAGGTCCTTCCGAACTCACTTAGTACTCTAACCTCAGGGTACGTTTCCCCTGGTCCTCGAGGTCCAGGAAAGAGGAGTCGAGGGAGACCAGGTGGTGTGAGAGCGGAGTCTGGGTTCCGACGTGTCCGAGGTCTTTCCATTATGGTCGGGTCCAATACGCCCCATTCTACTTGTGACATCCGTAACAAAAAGAAGAAAAAAGAAATATTTAAATTAAACACAAAGTATACCTTATATTCGACTAAGTCACTATGTATAAGTATATAGATAAGAAACTTATAAAAAGTATATCCAATATATATTATTATGTCCCAGTTTATCTTAAAAGACATGAGATTATATACAGGTACACCTAATGGTTATATACATATATAAAAATGAATACATTTACACACATATAAAAATGAAAGCTAAATAAGTATAGATAGAGTTTGACACATGTACGATTAGTGTAGGAGGTTTAAATACAGGGGGAGTAGAAATGAATATGGGACCCTATTGGTATTGACCAATTCAGGAACGTAGACAAAGTCAAATCTTTACTCAAGTAAATGAAGTTTACTTAGAAAAACCTAATACCAAAAAGACGAAGTCTCTGGGTCCTCACCGTAACGTCCTGGCACACCATGGGGACACAAGTCACGTATGTCAAGAGGTATCACGGACAAAGGTTAAATATAAGGGGGTTAGTGACATCCTCCCGACGGAAAGGAGACACAAGAGAGGTCGGAAATAATAACACAAGAAAAAATTCTACAGGTAAGACTCGTCACCCTCCAGTATGGACAAAACTCAAGACTAAACGTTACGACATTGTTAATGGTTGGTCTCTGTCTCTCAAAACTTCTTATCGTTCCTCGTTATTCTTTCGGAAGGAGTCACTAGTCCCGTTTCTTTATCTCCTTTTGTTATTTTACCTTTTCCGATTTCTAGAGAAGTTCTTTTAATCTCTATGGTATTTTGTGACTACTTTCTTTAGTTTCTACTGTGTTTATCTACCTCTTTATATGGTACAAGTACCTAACCTTCCTAGTTATATCACTTTTACTCATACGATGGGTTTCGTTAGATATCTACGTTAGGGATAGTTCCATAGGCAGGGATAGTTACATTAGGGATAGTTCGATGGTTACCATAAAAAGTCTCTTGATCTTATTTATTAAAGTGTTAAACATACCTTTATGCTTTTTGAAACTTATCGGTTTCGTTGGAAGTCATTCTTCTTACCTTGACCTCCTCAGTTGGACGGACTACAGTCCGATACGATGTTTAGATGTCAGTAGTTCTGTCATACCATGACCGTGTTTCTGTCTTTGTATCTAGTTACCTTGTTTTATCTTTAGGTACGTGGATACCTGTGGAATAGAAACTGTTTCCTCCGTTCTTATATGTTACCTCTTGTCTGTTAGAGAAATTGTTCACCACGACCCTTTTGACCAGTTGGTGAATATTTTCTTACTTTGATCTTGTGAAAGATTGTGGTATGTGTTTTTATTTGAGTTTTACCTAATTTCTAGATTTACATTCTGGTCTTTGATATTTTGAGGATCTCCTTTTGTATCCGTTTTGTTAGAGCCTACATTTAGTATCGTCCTAGGAGATACTAAAGTGGAGGGTCTCATTACCTTTATTTTCGTTTTTATTTGTTTACCCTGGATTAATTTGAATTTTCGAAAACGTGTTGTTTCCTTTGATATTGGTTCCACTTTTCTGTAGGAAATCTTACCGTCTTTCATTATCGTTTACTTAGTTGACTGTTTCTTAATTAGAGTTTTTATATGTTCGTTGAGAACGTCGAGTTAAGGTCTTTTTATTCACTGGGTTAGTTTTTACCCTGTTTCTTGATTTGTCTGTAAAGAGGTTTCTTCTGTATATCTACCGATTGTTTGTGTACTTTCCTACGAGTTGTAGTGAGTAATAGTCTCTTTACGTTTAGTTTTGACGTTGTTCCATGGTAGAGTACAGTCAGTCTTACCGACGATACTTTTTCAGATGTTTGTTATTCTTTTTCCTTGGTAGAATGTAAGGGAACCACCCTTACGTTTGATCATGTCGGTGATTCCTCTTGTCGTACCTCAAAGGAATTTTTTGACCTTTATCTTGACGGTATACCGGGTCGTTAGGATGACGACCGTATGTGTGGCTCCTTTGGTCTTAACTGTGCACATAGGGTTACAAGTAACGTCGTAACAAATATTATCGGTCCTGTACCTTCGTTGGATCTACAGGTAACCGTTTGTTTACCTATTCTTTCGACACCATGTATATGTGTTACCTTATAACGAGTCGATGATTTTTCTTACGTAAACTTAGTCAAGATTACTCCACCTACTTTAACCTCGGATAATATGTCTCACTTCATTCAGTCTTTCTTTGTGTTGTTAAGTCGTATAATTACGTATATATACCTTAAATCTTTCTACCGTTGTTACTGGGAGATACGGTCTATCGCTTTCTCTGTGTTTACATTTCTTGTCTGAACACCTGAGACACCCTCTTCCACTCCCACCCTAATAAACTCTCTTATCGTAACTTTGTACATACAATGGTATACACTTTGTCTAGTGGTCAGGTCCAAGCTACGTACTCTGTCCCACGAATCCCGACGACGTGACCCTATTGGGATTCCTTATCCTACCCATCCCTTCACCCTCCCCCAAGTTCTACCCCTTGTGTACATGTGAGTACCCACTAAGTAAAGTTACATACGGTTTTTGGTGGTGTTATAACATCTCATTAATCGGAGGTTAATTTTATTTTATTTTACTTTCAGGTTGGAGGTTTTTTTTCTTTTAATCTTTATGGTTACTTTGTAAAGTACGTTTCTACCCAAGTTATTTCCTGTCTTTACCATCCCTAGATTGTCTTCGTCTTCTATAATTCTTCTCCACTTTTCTTATGTGTTTTCTTGATATGTTTTTTTCTAGAAGTGTTGGGTCTATTAGTGTTACCACACTAGTGAGTGAATCTCGGTCTGTAGGACCTTACACTTCAGTTCACCCGGAATCCTTGGTAGTGATACTGGTTTCGATCACCTCCACTACCTTAAGGTGAACTCGATAAAGTTTAGGACTTTCTACTACGACACTTTCACGACGTGAGTTATACGCTCGTTTAAACCTTTTGAGTGGTGACCGGTGTCCTGATCTTTTTCAGTTAAAAGTAAGGTCAGGCTCTCTTTCCGTTACGTTTTCTTGTGAGTTTGATGGTGTCTTAACGTGAGTAGAGTGTTCGATCATTTTATTACCGATTTTAAGAGGTTCGGTCCGAAGTTGTCATGCACTTGAAGGTTTACAAGTTCGACTAGAATCTTTTCCGTCTCCTTGTTCTCTATTTTAACAGTTGTAGGTAACCTAGTAACTTTTTCGTTCTCTTAAGGTCTGTTTGAAGATTAAGACGAAATAACTGATACGGTTTAGGAAACTGACACACCTAGTGTTGTTTGACACCTTTTAATAATTTCTCTATCCTTATGGTCTGGTGAACTGGACGGAGAACTCTTTGGACATACGTCCAGTCCTTCGTTGTCAATCTTGACCTGTACCTTGTTGTCTGACCAAGGTTTATCCTTTTGTTCATACAGTTCCGACATATAACAGTGGGACGAATAAATTGAAAATACGTCTCATGTAGTACTCTTTAACACCCGACCTTCTTCGTGTTCGACCTTAGTTCTAACGGTCCTCTTTATAGTAATTGGAGTCTATACGTTAACTGTGGTGGGAATACCGTCTTTAACTCCTTGATTTCTCGGAGAACTACTTTCACTTTCTCCTCTCACTTTTTCAACCGAATTTCGAGTTGTAAGTCTTTTGCTTCTAGTACCGTAGGTCAGGGTAGTGCAGTACCCTTTATCTACCCCTTTATTACCTTTCTCACTCTCTGATAAGAAAACCCCGAGGTTTTAACGACGTCTACCACTGACAACGGTATTTTAATTTTCTACGAAAGAGGAGTGTTCTTTTCGATACTAGTTGGATCTGTCGTATAATTTTTCGTCTATGAAGTGAAACGGTTGTTTCCAGGTAGATCAGTTCCGATGCCAAAAAGGTCACGAGTACATACCTACACTCTCAACCTTACACTTCTTTCGACTCACGACTTCTTAACTTCGAAAACTTGACACCACAACCTCTTCTGAGAACTCTCAGGGAACCTGACGTTCCTCTAGGTTGGTAAGGTAAGATTTCTTCTAGTCAGGACCCATAAGTAACCTTCCTGACTACGACTTTGAGGTCATGAAGCCGGTGGAGTACGCTTCTCAACTGAGTAACCTTTTCTGAGACTACGACCCTCCCTAACCCCCGTCCTCCTCTACCCCTGCTGTCTCCTACTCTACCGACCTACCGTAGTGTCTGAACCACCTGCACTCAGACTCACTTGAGGCCCTCAACCACTACCTGTCCCTCCGGACCGAACGACGCTAAGTACCCCAACGTTCTCAGTCTGTGTTTACTCACTGACTTGACTTGACTTCGGAATAGGAATGGAGGAATAGGGGAATCCGAAGTAGGCAAGGGAGGGAGGTTGGGTCTGTTTAAGGTTTGGCACGGGGTCCCTCTATGACTTCCACGAGACCATTCTTTCGACTCCTTCCTTAGACTTCTTCGACGTCTTCTCTTTGGTTGGTGACCTCTAGTTAGGTGAAGCGTTTGGGAAAGGTCGAAGGTCCCGCGTCCCAAGAACCCACGTGACCCAAACCAAGTCGAGAGCCTCCCGGACGGACGTAGGTCTCGAATGGCCAGTAAGGGGTCCCCGGGTCCATAATGTTCGGGATCCGCCCGAGGTGCCGACCGTACAGGAGGGTTAGAAAGAGTCGAGATGGGGTCCGGTCGGAGCCGTGGGTTCCGACGAGCCTGAGGTCTTGGCACTGGGGTCTGGACCACTGGGGCCCGGACTCCCCCTATGGCGACTGTAAAAAAAGAAGAAAACGAAAAATTTAAATTAAACATAAAGCATACCTTCCAGTGGACTAAATCAGTATCCGTAAGAAAATAGATAAGAAAAAGCGTAAGAAAAGGGTAAATTCAATAATGTGTCCCAAGTAATTCAAGTGACACGATATATGATCCAAGAATAACTATAGGATTATATATATATACACACACATATAAATAATGGTACATATATATATACTTGGTATCGTAGGATTAAAAAAGGAAGGAATCGGGGTGGAAAAGACACTACATTGATTGGTGGTCAAACGAACGACACAAAAACTCAATCGAAAACAAACCTCTTAGTAAAAATAACTAAAAACCAAGATGGGTTTTCACTATAGGATCCGATAAACAGGAAGAAACTGAAGGAAGTGAATCATACTATAATATGTTCAGGTACATAAAACGACCTTTCCGCAAGAAAGAAACAAAATTACAGACTCAGTACAAGGTAGCATACATATACATATACTGTGTCGAAGGAATAGGTAGGGAGACTACTACAAAGCTAATAAGATTTTGTACGATGTAACTTACAAACTCACGTAAACAGAAAAGTTTAATAGTAATAAGAGGTGACTGTCCGGATTCTCATTCTGATGCCCTAGTACACCATAGACATAAAAACTAAAATCTCCTTGATAGTATGAGGAGGTAGTACGGACAAAGGTTATACATAAGGGCTCCCACGGGAAATGTTGTCCGGGAGAGGAGGTAAATAAGAAACGTCAGAAAACCTACCACCGGTAACACTGCCAACACTATCCTTTAGACATGGGTACTATATATAAAACCTTTATCTTAAAACGGTGGTAGTGACTCTGACGGGGGACAGGACAGAGTCTGTTTTTACGGTGGTTTGTATAGGTATGAGGATAGTAGTAATTAATGCCACAAAAATAAAAAACTCGAAATCCTTTACTTTATTATCTAATACAGAAAAAACCAACAGTGTAAATAAAGTGAGTTGTAAACAACAATTAAAAGGTTAAACAACATTGTCATCAACCAATTGACCGTAACACCCTTCAAAAGAGGTCACACTTATCTACCTGTAGACAAGTAGGCAAGAAGACATCTACTAAGAGCACATACTCAAAAAGTTTAACACAACGATACTTAGAGGAAACTGTACATAAAACCATTTCAACGTATGCGTAAATACAACTAAAATACGAATCTTAACATTGACAAATCGATATTTATATAAAAGTCATAATCATCTATCACAGTTAAAGTATTTTATAAAGACGTTTTAATACGAGAGTAGTCGTTACATACTCTCACAAAATCAAAGACAATTATCCTGGTATACAAAAAGAGGAATCAAATTGGGAAGACCACCCACATAGTCGAAGGGACCACCGAAACTACCATTTTTTAGACGGACGTTACGTCCTCTACACACAAGTCAGGGACCCAGTCCTTCTAGGGGAACTCTTCCCCTACCGATGAGTGAGATCATAAGAACGGACCTCTTAGGGTCCCTGTCTCCTCGGACCGCCCGATGTCAAGTCCCCTAGAGTTCCTCAGCCTGTACTGACTCACTGAATCGTGTGTGTCACCCACACATCACCACACGATCACACAAAATTAAACATAAGTAGACTATTACTTTCACCAAGTCGTTTAAAAGTATAAAAAATTTGTTGAAAATGTAGTAGAAGTTACTTCACGGAAAAGTTCCGAGACTCAGTAAATCGATAACTCAAAAGAAAACAAATGAATAACTAAGTTTCCATAGAACACCGGTACTTCAAAGATCTTTCATATATGGAAAAAAAAGGAGTTTTACACAAAACGAGAAAACGAGAGAACTAGCTTAGAAAACTCCATGTACAAAGAAGTAAATTCTTTCAGGTTGAACAGTAAAATTTTTTTATTTATCGTGAAAACCTAAAGAAAAATGTTAGAAAGAAACGAGACACTAGTATATGTATAAGAAGGTATAAAAGAAGATCCTGAAAATAATTGGAAACGTAAATTTATACATTACGGATCTAGAAATTAGACAAACTTAATCGAAAACAAAAACTATGTTTTATCTCTAGTTCTACGTAAAAAAAGGTATACCTATTGGTTAAGTCGACAAATATATAAAAACGAATAAAAATACATTTAACTAAATGTTATAATATAATCAAAGTCCATATGTTGTATCAATAAGTTCTAAATTTCAACATTGTTCTATTACCGTAATAAAGGGTCTTGAAATATTACATAGGTACAACGAAGAGAGAAAATATGTATCTTGAAAGATAGAGAATTAGAGTATGGGAATAGGACGGGGAAGTAGAAAGGGAGAGGGAGGACTATTGGTGATCAAACACGAAATATAGACACTCGGTAGAAGATAAAACAATATACGTAAGTAAACAAATAAAAAAAATCTAAGGTGTATATCCACTATTGTATCTTATAAACAAGAAGAGACAAACTAAGTAAAGTGATTTCGTATCACTTTACGAACCAGGTTGTAACCACTTTACGAACCAGACAACCAGGTAGGTGTAACAACGTTTACCATCTTAAAGTAAGAAAAAATAGTTAGTAAATTTTTATAAATAAAATATGTGTATCTACATATATACGTATCCAATAGTTAAATAAATAGATATACCCCCCCATATATATATGTAGAAATACAAACACATATACACATACATATCTAATATAATCGTATATATAACCGAACAATGTATAATTAATACATATTCTCCTATAAAAAAAGGAATAACAGTACCTTACGTGTAAGAGTTACACGTTTTATGAACAATGACTAATCATTTAATTTATGGTACTCTCCTCTTATACGTGTTGAGACAAGGAAAGAGTCCAAAATTTATAACACTAGAAACGTTGGTGGTACATTTCAAATATCCCGTCCACGTAACTTACGTGACTCTTCTCTTGAAATGACGTAATCTTCAGGACACTGTAGACTTCTAGTATGACCTCTTTCTTACCCCTGACTAAACAATACTTATAAGACTAAGGTGACGAAGGTCCGAGTGACCGAAATTTTACTGTTTAATTTAATGATTAAGGTATGATCATTATCCGTTTGAATCATTAAGTCAGTCCGATCTTCTATGTCACTTCACTTACGGACGTGCGTACCCCGGGGATATCGAAAGTGTCCACAATTACTTACTGTCTGATAACGACAGAAATATCACAAACTGAAACTTCTTGTCATCTGTGTCTGTTCAGTTCCGTTCATAATTAATAGGACCGTTATCTTGTTTCGAATTATAATCCGAAACCCAGAATTAACAACTTGAATTCATTGAAGATGACAGATAGTTCAATTGTTTCACATTTATTATAAGGAAATTGTGTATGCGGACTTTTAACCTCTTAATCTATTCAATAATATCGTAATGTTAATGTATCCTTTACTCTTCTTTTCCTCTTATTCGTACGAATTTTGTAAATAATCCTTTAATTTATTTTTGTATTTTGTAATTGTTATTTATTGTAAGTTTTTAATCAGAGTTTAATAGTGATTTGAACAGTTTATTATAATATTTGTCAAATATCAAAAAGATATTAAAAATTGAAAGAGATCTTAAATAAAAACCCTTACGTAAATAAATGGTTGATCGTTTCGTTAACGAAATATTAGTATCGTTACATTAATCTCCCGTCTAGTTACTTTTTTTTCAAAACGTTAACATTAATAGACTTAAAACATAGTATTATTACAAAAAGGATGTAAACATACAAGAAGTTTATTATCAAAAGTTTTACTATGTTCGTATTGTTCCAGTTTTATTTTCACTTATAAAACATACATTTGAGAATTAACAAAAACTGATGTTAAATTGGAATAAAGTTAGAATAATGTCAAACTAGTCTTACATGTAGAGTTTAGGTAGAACTTAAAAAAGAGCCTGAATTAGTGAGGAAGTACTTAGGAAAAAGAAAGAAAAAAATTTCATCCGACGTAAAATTAAATTTTACATCGACACTACACTTGTGTGAATGATTTAAACTTTATACTGAAAGAACTGTTATAGTCTTTTCTTGGCTGACATGAAATAGTAGAAAGAAGTCACAGAAAACTTGAATAAGTTGGACTGGTACTGGGTTAAAAGAAATGTGTAACTGATTCCAACAGACTTTACTTTCCAAGCAGTATGTACAATCGACCTTCTCCTTATACAAACTAATAAAGATACTATCCTGTCACATGAATCAAGACAGAAGTTTGTACTAAATTCTCAGTAGAATAAACAAAGAGCAAGATGATACCAGTGTTACCTAGAGAGATTAATAAAAACTATAAAAAATCTTTGACGAATACTAGGTCTCCTTTGTAGTACCGAATCACTGACAGTAACCGATCGACAACTGACAGTTATAGTAATACTAAGATCAACAGTAAAACTATCTGTATGGAAGGTAAAGTAAACAAACAAATATCGCTCACACAAGTAGAAGGAACAAAAGAAAATCTAAGGTGAGAAAAAGAGACAAGAATCCGTGAATTTAAGTCATATAGTTAGGAATAAAGACACGATGTTCAATGAATATAATTATTATATAACTATAATGTGTAGAAACATTTTAAAATGAAATGACATTGTAAAAATTCGAACTTTATAAAGTAACTAATGGGTTAAAATGAAGAAGTGTTGTTTTACATACGTATTCAATGAAATGTAAAATATTATTTAATCTTCTACCATTTTGAAAACGAAAAACCTGTACGTCGAGTATCACTCTTCCATTTTCCTTATCAATTAATACGGGATTGATCTTTTTTTTGTTTTTGTTTTCTCTCAAGGAACTGTGTTTGTCAAGGTTGATAGTGAAGCAAAGTGTAAACGTAAAGATTCTTTCGATAGAATTACTCTAAGTTTTACGGAGACATAAGATTTGTCACTTATTTCCTACTACCACTTTCCTCTTTTCTCTTGGTGAGACTAGGAGACAGGTACACATGGAAGATTTCGTTTACTTGAAGTCTTTTGTCATAATTATTTATACCTTCAACTTCCAGAATCTTTATTAAAGGGATTTTGATAAATACAGGGACAGGGAAATCCCTTCGGACGTACTCAACGGTCTTGTGATGTGTAGGGGGGTCCCGTCTGACGATCAGACCACCCAATTGACTATTCTTCACTCCAGACACCTCCTTAGACTTGGCAAGTCACAGGGTCCCACAGTCTCTCACCGTGTTCGTTCATAGTCTCGTCTCTCTTGTTTCTCCCTCCCCAGTCCGACGAGAGTGACTACAAGTTGACCCGAGAGGTCGTCTGGTCAGTCTGACGACGGACCCATGAACCTTAGTCAGGGAGTACTTCCGGTCGTCAGTATTAAAGGTCCAGTAAGTCCCACTGAAATTAGGATTACTTTTTAGGTTATCTTTTATTCTTCTGGGTTAAGTTATAATTGGTTTTACGACGTTTCCTTTTAACGAATTTTTCTTTTATAACATTTTTTACAATATTTAAGTCTCGTTTACTTTAAGGTTATGAACCCAAATTACATCAGATGTAAGGATAGTTACCCGATAAAGGAAAACATACGTGAAACAACTACGACAACAAGTCAACGAGTCAGAACAGGATGAGAAATGTTGTGGTACCCGACGTCGTACGGACCAAGGGGACAGGAAGTTACAAAGGACCTCGAACGAGTTTAAGTACAGGTAACTCATCCACTACGATAGAGTGGTAAAGTAGGAGGCGACAGGGGAAGAGGAAGACGGAAGCCAGAAAGGGTCGTAGTCCCAGAAAAGATCACTAAACCGAGAAGGGTAGTCAAACCGTTTCATTACCTCGAAGACGAAATCGTAGTCAGAAAGGTTACTTATAGGTCCCAACTAAAGGAAATCCTAACAGACCAATCTGGAGGAACGTCAGACTCCCTGAGGGATCTCAGAAGAGGTCGTGGTGTTAAGTTTTCGTAGTTAAGAAGTCGTGCGTTGGAAGGAATACCAGGTTGACAGAGTAGGTATGTACTGATGACCTTTTTGATATTGAAACTGATATACCTGGAAATAGTCGTTTCACTACAGAGACGAAATTTTATACGACAGATACAAACAGTATCGAGAGGAAGGTTCCTTGTTCGTAGAAAATCGAAGTACTGACATCAGTGGTGGATGTCACTAAAACTTCACGGGATTTTATTTTGGACAGTGACGAGGGTGAAAAAGGGAAGATAAACGGTACTTCACTACCCTGGTCTGTAGCACTAGAATCTAAAAACTTACAACTCAAAATGCAGTCGAAAAAGTCAGAGGAGAAAGTGGGAGTAGTTCTCCGAGAAATTAAGGAGAAATGAGAGACGGTAGACGTATAGACTCTACAACTATAAAGAGGGTCGTTAGAACTAAGGTCGAACACTTAGTAGGTCGGACCTTAAAGTGTACTACATGAGACGTATATTCAATTTATTCGTCCCACTGTTATACGTCCGAAAAACATGAGGAAAGGGTTAAAACTTGGTAAAGAAATAAGGTATAGACCAAGATTGACGACGAAGAACTGGACGTATGTCTAAAGAGTCCTCGTCTAGTCCACCAGACCATAAGGATAGAGAAATTCTTAAAAGGCGTCAAACAACACTAGGTGTGTCAGTTTCCGAAAACACATCAGGTGTTTCGTCTTCATCTACAAAAATACCTTAAGAGAACGAAAAAGATACTAGGTTGCTTACAGTCGTTAAACTAGAGACCAAGGAGACGGAAAAGATTTGCGTCGAACATGTAGACCTTCAAGAACCAAGTGGATGACGATTTCGGATCGAACTTCTTAAAACTCGTATTAGAATGACCGTTCGGTTGACTCACGTTTATATACCATCAAACTTGTAAGAAACTGTAACGGAAAGAATCCCTAATCTTACTTTTGACTGGAAAAGGTCAGGACACCGGTGACTCAAAAGGTTTAAACGACTGGATAACTCACATTGTGAAATTGTCGTAGTATAAAATCCTAAAATATATAGAGTTGACCTTAAGGTAGTAAAGGTAATCGAAATAAAGTGTAAGATATGTGTGATTAGTTGTAATTTATAACTCTAAAATCAACGTATCCCTTGAAGATAATTGTAGACAACATCGAGTCAAGATATCTATTAACCTCAGACGTCAGATTACTGTCATATTTTTTTGGTAATTTTCTTCATTTATAAATCTGTTTTTCATTTTCCTGATTGTTTTTATGAGGGTTTCTTTGGAGAATAGTAAACACATAATGTTTCGATAATTTATACTTAACTAAAGGTAAAATAACGATGATTTTTCCACTGATATAAACACAAATAATTACAAAGACCCTTTAATGAAGATAAAATGGAAAATTTATATTGATTCCTTTAAAAAAACAGAGTATTTATGTAACAAAATTTTATAATTTATCACAAAGAATCTGTGGACAACTTTTGTAGGGACGGAACGATAACCATCACATACTTCCGTATTTTTACAAAAGAAATTCTTAAGTACAAGTACTGTTTAGTGAGTGTTGATAGTCTTTGAAATAAAGTGTGTTGATATGTGGTTTATAATATTACATTTCACCATGATCTTTTTATAACGAGGATTCGGACATCATCTTCGTTTTCTTTTATTGGAAACTATGTTAAGATGAAGTTATTCTAAAGGTAAAATCATGTTTTTTTAAGATTCATTGTGAACAAGTGTCCTCTTTCTGATTGTTTAAAGTATTCGTTAATTCTATGGTAGTCACTGTTTGTCACCTTTGAGGTCTGTTCTAATGATAATGTCCGTTCGTTACTGAACGTATACTTTTAAGTCAAGTCAAGTCAAGTCAAGTAAGCGAGTCAGCACAGACTGAGAAAAACTGGGGTGCTTAGTGTCGTACGGTCTGGAGGGACAGGTAGTGGTTGAGGGTCTCAAGTGAGTTTGAGTGCAGGTAGTTCAACCACTACGGTAGGTCGGTAGAGTAGGAGACAGTAGGGGAAGAGGAGGACGGACGGTAGGGAGGGTCGTAGTCCCAGAAAAGGTTACTCAGTTGAGAAGTGTACTCCACCGGTTTCATGACCTCAAAGTCGAAATCGTAGTAAGGAAGGATTCTTGTGGGTCCCGACTAGAGGAAATCTTACCTGACCAACCTAGAGGAACGTCAGGTTCCCTGAGAGTTCTCAGAAGAGGTTGTGGTGTCAAGTTTTCGAAGTTAAGAAGTCGTGAGTCGAAAGAAGTGTCAGGTTGAGAGTGTAGGTATGCACTGGTGATCTTTTTGGCATCGGAACTGATCTGCCTGAAACGACCGTTTCATTACAGAGACGAAAAGTTATACGATAGATCCAACGAGTATTGAAAAGAAGGTTCCTCATTCGCAGAAAAATAAAGTACCGACGTCAGTGGTAGACGTCACTAAAACCTCGGGGTTTTTTATTTCAGACTGTGACAAAGGTGACAAAGGGGTAGAAAGGGTACTTCACTACCCTGGTCTATGGTACTAGAAGAGGTAAAAATAGTATGTGATTTTATACTATTAGTCTTCAATCGTAATAGACTAAAATTTTATATAAATTATACTTATTGTTTACTGTCGTGTAAAATTTTTCTACTTACTATTTTTACTTGACCAGATTGTGTATATATAAGTATATATATATATATATATATATATATATATTTACCCTTCTAACTTCCGCCCTCTTCTTCCCCCGTTGTCTCCTACTCTACCGAACTACCGTAGTGGTTTAGTTACCTGTACTCAAACTCATTTGAGACCCTCAACCACTACCGGTCGCTCCGGACCACACGACATCAGGAACCCCAATGTTTCTCAACCCGTACTGACTCACTGACTTGACTTGACTTTTGTATTTAGTAAACCTAAATTTTCGTTTTATAATCTTCCTTGTCTTGGGTCTTATGGTGAATAAATTCAACTACAACTTTTTCTCTTTCTCCTTCTTTCTTTAATGAGTGGATCCGTTTCGTACCATTTCGACGATTTGGTTTCTCCCTCTCTTTCAGAATTTTCGTCTACCTCCACTTTCCTCTGAAGACTACTTCCTTGAAGTTAATGATACTCTCTACTTAAAAGTTCCCGTTCTTTCCTTCACTTCCTTTAACAACATAGAAATTACACGACTTTGTTTCGTGTAAAGTTGGATCTTACAATATTAGTCACTTCGGTGGAAAGTCTTGTACTTGTCTTGTTCCTATGTTATCTGATTCCTGTATAGAGTGTTTGTTTTCGTTTAAAAAGGGGAAGTTTGTCTGTTAGTTTCAATCGTTCTTGTTAATTAATGAATTAAACTACTTTGACTTAACTCTTTGTTATTATTTTGAGTTCCAATCTGTCTGACCTTTTCTTCCTTTTTGTCTTTTGTGATAAGTTTTGTTTAATTTTACGATTTAAGTTCTTTGAACAGACTTTCTTTTGTAAACTTTAATTAAGGTGTATTATGACGTGACTCATGTACAAGTAATTACGACTATTTATTAATAATTATAGTCTATATGTTCGTTCATTTCGTTTTCACAATCGTAACATACCTTGTGGTGGTATCTTAATTTGTTAAGTTTTTTAGTTCCTTCTATGTACTTAATTTCGACAACCATAGTATGTCTTTTATTTGGGGATTGTATGTGTTTTGATCTCTTTAGTACAAGTAAACTTTATGTTTTTTTTTTTATAAAGATCAAGTACCTAGTTTTATTTTAATAAAATAAGGTTTAATTTGTCTCAAAATTAAGTAGTAATTCCGTGCAACAAACGGTACACTTGGTGGTCCCTTCATCTTTTACACACCCCGACCTGTTGCGGTACCACAGGGCACCCAGTGACGACTTGTTCCCTACGCGTGCTGACTTCGCTGAATCGTCGTTGGGTAGTTTAGATGGTTTTCCGAGTAGACTTACCGTCAAAAACAAAACAAAAATTCCCGTTATGAATCGTTCTTAGGTCTTTGTTGCACTGTTTTGTATATACTTTCTTCGGTCCGTGTCTTCTTGGAAACATTAAGGAACCGATCATTCAGCGTTTCATTCATCACCACAGATAGTCCATCACCCCTTACCGACACTGTCCGCGTCTCTGTCGGACACCCCGTTTCCTCCACACAAAATGGAAGTAAACATATCACCAATGGATTGTCATCTGTAAGAATTATAAGTAGTTTGAGACTTGGAACTGTACCATGTGAAACGAAATACTGCAACAAAACGTCAACGGTTCAGTACAGTACAGGTTGAGAAGCTTTAGGGTGTCTGATGTCGTATGGTCCGAAGGGACAGGGAGTGGTAAAGGGTCTTAACGGGTTCAATAGAGGTAACTTACCCACTTCGGTAAGTTGGTAGAGTAGCAGACAACGGGAGAAGAGGAAGACGGAAGTTAGAAACGGTCGTAGTCCCAGAGGGTTACTCAGTCAAGAAACGTAGTCCACCGGTTTCATAACCTCGAAGTCGAAGTCGTAGTCAGGGAGGTTTCTCATAAGTCTCAACTAAAGGAAATTCTAACTGACCAAACTAGAAGAACGAAAGGTTCCCTAAAAGTTCTCAGAAGAGATCGTGGTGTCAAGTTTTCGTAGTTAAGAAACCGTGAGACAGAAAAATAACAGGTCGAGAATGTTGGTATGTACTGGTGACCTTTCTAGTATAGGAACTGATATACCTGGAAACAGTCGTTTCACTATGGAAACGAAATACTGTAATACGGAGTTATTCCTTTTTAATTTGGTCAATTTATATCACTCACATTTGTTTTCAACACTCTTTTTAGATTTCGTTTTGTATCTCTTTTTAAGTTCTTTGAATATACTGTTCTTAATTTATGTATTAATATTCATAGAATAAGATTGTTTATCATCTTTTCTCTTGTCGACCCTCTTGACTTCTTTAACTTTCTTTTATTAATAGCCAAGTCAAGTCAAGTCAGCGAGTCAATTCAGATGAGAAACGTTGGGGAACCTGACGTCGTGCGGTCCAGAGGAACAGGTAGTGGTTGAGGGTCTCAAATGAGTTTATGTACAGGTATCTCAGTCACTACGGTAGGTCGGTAGAGTAGGAGAGAACAGGGGAAGAGGAGGGTGGGAGTTAGAAAGGTTCGTAGTCCCAGAAAAGTTTACTCAGTAAAGAGGTTATAAAACCGGTGGACTACACTTCTTGACTGAGTAAACTTTTATTAATGCCACTCAGTTTAATTACTTTTGTTCACCTCTTATTTTCATGTCTAAAGAAAAAACATTTCTGATACATTTATAACTTTGTTGTGAGGTTCCAAATTTTGTAATTTTCCTCTTATTCTATATTCTTTAAAGAAAGTTTATTTTACCCTACGGAATGACATCTAAATTTTAATAAGATCAGAATTTATCATAACAAAGTTTATTAACTACTTTTTTTAACTTTTCGATTTTACCCTTTTTTACAGTTAGTCGTACTGAGTTTCTTCTTTTCGTCTTATTAAGACATTAGTAAGTCTTTGAACTTGAAAATTAGTTTCAGAGAAGTGTTTCTTCCATTCTCTGGTTTGTTAAAATTCCTGCTCAAGATGGTGAATAGGTTCATTGTCTACTAAGACTATAATATATTAGGTTTCTAATTTCTTTTGTGTGTAGGACCTATGTACTTGGTATATTCTTGTAATCTTGTTTCTTTTTAATTCCGGTTAGAGTAGGTACCTATATCTTCGTTTTTATGATTTCATCCATTATCGCTTACTTATGTAGTTGTATAAGTCTATAACGGAAGACTCGTTATATCTCTGTATGGTTTTTGCGTTCAAACCAAAGTTTTATTTTACTGTATTCGTCCGTCTAAATTTTTAATTTCTCTTTTTATATTAATAGTACATACAAAGACACAAATCAGTACAGGTCGAGAAACGCCGAGGTACCTGATATCGAACGGTCCGGGAAGGTGGGTACCTTAAAAGGTCCGTTCTCATAACCTCACCCTAAGGTAAAGGATAACGTCCTCTAGAAGAACTGCATCCCTAAGTTGGACACTGAGAACACAGAAGACGTAATCATCCGTCTAAGAAAGGGTGATCGTGTTGGACCCTATTATCTATGGTTTTCTCGTATTACTTTAGATTATAGGGTAGTACTATTTTTAGATAGTCGTTTGTTCCTTATTTTCAAACAATGAATGTATGATTTCCGATATAACTTTTTAAATGATGTTGCTAAAAGGAATCATCAATCCAAAATAATGAAATGAACTTCTAATCCTTACTTTATGTCTCCGTTTGATAAATAGAAAAAAATCAAATCCGTCGAATGTTTTTTTTTTCTAAATTTTTCCACTTTACTTTAATATTAATGAACATTCACCGTAAGAACACATATATATTGTGTACATTCCTTAAATGTCCATTTTATAAATGTAATTATTCTCAAATAATCGTATCAACTAAATGTTTTTTAGTTATGTACACTTGTCAGTAAAAATTTAAAAGATTGTAAAAGTTTCGTACAAAAGTATTGAACAGTTATAGTCATAAGAAATGTTATCTTTATAGATTATCAATTATATTTTTTGTTTACATCACTTCGGAAAATCCTTGTTTTAATATTTTGATATAACTTGTTATACCTGCTCTATGGTAAATCGTATTATTTCTACTGTTGAAAACAGTCAACTGAGTTTTCTATGTTACTTATTGATTACATTGTATAATACGTCACCTGACGACGACGACGATTCAGCGAGCAACCCAGGCTGAGACATACTGGGGTATCTACCGTCGGGTGGTCCGAGGTGGCAGGGACCCTAAGAGGTCCGTTCTTGTGACCTCACTCAACGGTAAAGGAAGAGGTTACGTACTCTTACTTTTCACTTTCACTTCAGCGAGTCAGAACAGGTTGAGAAACGTTGGGGTACAAGACGTCATTCGGTCCGAAGTGACAGAGNCTACCGTCGGGTGGTCCGAGGTGGCAGGGACCCTAAGAGATCCGTTCTTGTGACCTCACTCAACGGTAAAGGAAGAGGTTACGTACTCTTACTTTTCACTTTCACTTCAGCGAGTCAGAACAGGTTGAGAAACGTTGGGGTACAAGACGTCATTCGGTCCGAAGTGACAGAGTGTTAGAGATCCTCGAACGAGTTTGAGTACAGCTAACTCAGTCCCTACGGCAGGTTGGTAGAGTAGGAGACGGTGGGGGGAAAGGAGGACCGGAGTTAGAAAGGGTCGTAGTCTCAGAAAAGGTCACTCAGCCGAGAAGTGTAGTCCCCCGGTTTCATAACCTGGAAGTCAAAGTCGTAGTCAGGAAGGTTTCTCATAAGTTCCAACTAAAAAAAAAAAAAAAAAAATTCCTAACTGACCAAACTAGAGGAACCCTGAGAGTTCAGAAGAGGTTATGCTGTCAAGTCAAGTCAAGTAAACGAGTCAGTACAGGCTGAGAAACGCTGGGGTACTTAGCGTCGTGTGGTCCGGTGTCAATCTTTCGTAGTTATGAAACCACGAGTCAGAAGAAATACCAGGTCGAGAGTGTGGGTATGTACTGATGACCTTATTTGTATCGAAACTGAAAACAATCGTTTCACTACAGAGACGACACATTATATGACAGATCCAAACAGAATAGAAAAGAAGGTTTTTTGTTCACAGAAAAGTAAAGTACCTACTTTATATAGTTTATCGTTTCTATATGAAACCTTTTTATTTTCGTTCAACGTTTTACTACGTATAACGTTGATAAAAACATTTCACTTTTTTTGTCCGTTTGTAAAATTTTTATCTGTAAACTAACGATTATATCTGGAAATAATAAATCGAATAAAAATCGTTAGGAGTTACAGATTTTGGGTTTTAAAGTCTTGGGTCAATAAAGAGTACTTTGACAGATTTCGTGTGCGAGGAGAACCTCCCCATCGAAATAAAACGTGCCATTGAGGAAAGTAACACAGTGAGCTAGCGTCACCGAAGAGAGTAACGCCTCGCGCTCGGGATCCGAGTAGTCATCGACACCATGTGTCCGAGGTATCAACACCGAGGACCTGAGAGCTCATGTCCGGATCATTGACACCACGTGCGTGGACAAACGGGTCGTAGCACACTCTAGAAGGGTCTGGGCCCTACCTTGGACGCAGTGAACACAACCGTCTGTCTAAGAGTTGGTGACCCGGTAGATCCTTCAGGAGAACATACAAAATTAGTTGAAAGAATATCCTATGTATACTTTTTGATTTTTCCTTTCGTATCCTTACTTTTTATATTTATTGTCAATAACTCTCTTCCATATCTTGTGTCAGTGTCTCCCATATCACTTGAAAAGTTTCTATGTCTGAGATAATATGAAATACGTAAATCACATTCATGTATTTAGATATTACGACAATAATTTTATACGTATGAAAGATACTTATAACATATATGTTTCAATTATATACACTTGTTGTTTTCTGTTTTCTATCCTATCTTCGTTTGTACTATTATTATTATTATTTATCGTAAATAATTCCTGAATGACATCTGATCCTTGACAACTTTCGTGAAACTTACAATCTGAATTTCTAGAAGTATTATTTACATATTATGGTCGTGATATTAGGGTGACATAATTTCTTTTTGAGTAAGTCTTCCTGTTTTTGAACGGTTTCAGGGTATTGAACTTATTCGGTTTTCAATGTTTTGATTGAAAACCGAACATTCATCGTTTCTCTATTTCGTAATTGATACTGTTTCTACTGTTAAAAAGATTTACACGTAATTACTCGTCTGTCGAGAAGAGGTTTGATTTCCGAGAAATGTAGTCCAAGCATTAGAGTAGAGGCAAAAGTGAAGTGAGAAGTGAGGAGACTCTCGAACTAACATGTATGAGGAGACGTGCTGGAGAATCAGTAGGGAAGTGAGACAATATATCTTAAGAAATGGAACTTATTTATGTTTAAAACACAAAAAAAAATTTTGTAACTCAGGGAAAGATGATACACAATGTTTTACCTTTATTGGGAGTAAATCCTTTTTTTTTTTTTGTTTGTTTTGATATCCCGAAGAGACCTTCGAGTCGACCATTTCTTAGACGGACGTTACGTCCTCTGGGGTAAGCTAAGGACCCAGGCCTTCAAGGGGACCTCTACCCTTCCGATGGGTAAGGTGATAAGAACCCGAAGGGACCACCTGTTCCTTAGGTGGACGTTACGTCGTCTGGACCCAAGCTAGGGACCAACCCTTCGGAGGGACCACCTCCCGTACCGTTAGGTACCGTTGAGTTCCGTCATAAGGACGGACCTCTTAGAGGTTCCAGTCTCCTAGAGCCGTCCGACATCAGGTACCCCAACGTTTCTCAACCTGTATTGACTCACTTATTCTAAATTAATCAATTGTGTTTTCTAGTATTTTTGGCAACATAAGAAATCGACCTGTCTTAGTTTAAAGACCGGCTAGGTAATCGATAAGACCTGTCACAATAAGTTAGTTTGTTATATTAACACTGCTTTCAACGATACAAGTCTGTCGTGAACGTCCACTTTTGACCCCTTCTAGATGGTATGAAACCAAAGGTACTTGTCGGTGATTCCGCAAATTGATCCACGGGTTTTTTGTCTTCGACATTAGAAAGACTTTGAACTCGGATCAATATAGTGGTAACCGTCGTCTCAATTCTTTTAATATGAAGTGAGAATTTTTCAATTATAATAAAGGTTACCGAAACAGAAAAACCTATTGTTCGACTTTATGAATTCATCAACTGGTTTCTGTTTAGACCCTTCGGGAGAGAGTAAACAGTACCCTAACTACTTTTACATTAGTGAAACAACTACCATTAAAAACCAACAAAGGAAACAAGATGGTGAAATAAAGACAAAAGGAAGTTCTGTGTTGTAAATTTGTTTCTATTGACAATGATTGATGTAGAAATATTCTAGGAGGTTTGTAAAAAGATAAATTAATCTTACTATATTCACTTATATTGGTAAATATGTTATTTCATCTGAAGTCTCCAAAGGTGTTTTATAACTTAAATAAAGAATCACACGATCATGATAAAATCCGTAATATTATACATATTAGTAAGAATAATTGGAAGGGTAAGGATAAGTTTTTAGAAAGGCTTTGAGACGAATACTAATACCTAACTCTGTCTCCCTTTAATACTCCGGTCCAACTTATTAGAGTAACGACTTTTCGGAAGTACTAATTTCGACAGACCGTAGTGATTCGAATAAAAAAATTATCCTTTTGAATAAAAAGTTTGTATCTTTTATAGAGAAGTTTATAAAGGTCGGTAGGTACTTACGATTAGACTAATAAATTGTTTTCTTTCAATCTCAAATCTTAAAATGATTACTTATTAGACATTTTCTATAAAATGGTAACTACTATTGTGAACAATTTAAAGGTATTACTCTTTGTCGGGACATACACACGTCCTTTCGAAAATCCTTGTTTCTCACGTATAATGACTTCGTTCAACATAAAGATGTTTTCTAAAAATTTTTCGAGAAACTTAGAGATTTTGTAATTGGTTTTACTTCTAGAGTTCTTTGTTTTTGTACCTTTTTAATACTCGCTTAAAATCGAATAATTTTCGAAATTTTAAAAAGGATACTAATTGTAACAGGAAATTTATAACTCTAAAATAGTTGATAAATTTTACATAGGTCTAAAGTACCCCGTTCTATCTATTAAAGAAGGGGAGTAAATGACTTTACAAAAATATTTGGTCAATATTTATCAAATTATGTTGATACTGTGCCCGTTTTAGAGACGTTTGGAGACGTTTAGTGAAATAGAAAATTTATAAATATATAAAAAGTTATCGGGTTTTTCCTCATACAGTTCCGACATATAACAGTGGGACTAATAAATTCAAAATACGTAGTACTCTTTGCGACCCGACCTTCTTCGTGTTCGACCTTAGTTCTAACGACCCTCTTTATAATTATTGGAGTCTATACGTCTACTGTGGTGAGAATACCGTCTTTCACTTCTTGATTTTTCGGAGAACTACTTTCACTTTCTCCTCGCACTTTTCCAACCGAATTTCGAGTTGTAAGTCTTTTGATTACCGTAGACCAGGGTAGTGAAGTACCCTTTATCTACCCCTTTGTTACCTTTGTCACCGTCTGAAATAAAACCCCCCCGAGGTTTTAATGACATCTACTACTGACGTCGGTACTTTAATTTTCTGTGAATGAGGAACCTTCTTTTCAATACTAGTTGGATCTATCGTATAACTTTTCGTCTCTGTAATGAAACGGTCGTTTCCAGGTAGATCAGTTCCGATACCAAAAACGTCACCAGTGTATACCTACACTCTCAACCTGACACTTCTTTCGACTCGCTGTTTCTTAACTACGAAAACTCACTTGAGACCCTCAACCACCACCTGTCCCTCCGGACCGCACGACGCTAAGTGCCCCAGTGTTTCTCAACCTGTGTTGACTCGCTGACTTGACTGGACTTGTCTTGACGTGTGATGGTATAACAATGAACGAAAGAGAAACAGGATAGATCAGACACAAGGCAAAAGAAAAAAAAGGGACGGAAGGAAACATAACTGATCATAAAAATAGTAAAAGAAAATAAAGGATATAACCATATAGTGGGTATTGAAAGAAAACCGTAATAAAATTGTCAACGACATTACAAGTATCATATGTGAAATTGACGAGTGTCAAATATGAATGAAATAAAAAAATCAAATGAAAGTTTACTATCATACGGTTAATTACATATTATTTTATAGGAATGTTACATGAAGATAAATAGAGAAGGATCGGAAGTACAAGATAGTATATAAATTAAAGTTGTCGACGACATTTACGATGTTATACGTATTTATCACTCAATCGAAAATTAATAAAGTTATTATTATGGAATGTTAATAAATACCTAAATGATAAAGACTACGAAAAAGAGAAAACATATCTAAGACCAAAGGTATACCATAGTAAAAGGAAGACGAATGTCGAGAAGGAGCCTATATAACAATGAAGGCATACAGACTTATTTTAAATATGAAGTGGAAGTTAAAGAGTTTTTATAATTGTGAACCATCATCAACAAGTCAGTGAGTCAGTACAGGACAAGGAACGTTGGGGTGCCTGACTTCGTGCGGTCCGAAGGGACAGGTAGTGATAGAGGGCCTCGAATGAGTTTGCGTACAGGTAACTCACCTACTACGGAAGGTTGGTAGAACAGAACACAACAGGGGAAGAGGAGGATGGAAGTTAGAAAGGGTCGTAGTCCCAGAAAAGATTAGTCAGTCGAGAAACGTATTCCACCGGTTTCATAAGCTCGAAGTCGGAGTTAGGAAGGTAACTTATAAATCCCAACTAAAGGAAATCCTACCTGACCAACCTAGAGGAACGTCAGGTTCCCTAAGAGTTCTCAGAAGAGGTTGTGGTATCAAGTTTTCGTAGTTAAGAAACCGTGAGTCGAAAGTAATATTAGGTTGAGAGTACATGTATGTACTGATGACCTTTTTGGTATAGAAACTGATCTGTCTGGAAACAACCGTTTCACTACAGAGACTGAAAATTATACGACAGATCCAAACAGTATCGAAAAGAAGTTTCCTCGTTCGTAGAAAATTAAAGTACCGACGTCAGTGGTAGACGTCACTAAAACCTCGGGTTCTTTTATTCCAGACAGTGACAAAGGGTACAAAGGGGTAGATAAACGGTAGTTCACTACCCTGGTCTACGTCACAGCACTTCAACAGTACTTCAGTGAGTCAGCACAGACTGAGAAACACTGGGGTACCTGTCATCGGGTGGTCCGAGGAGGTAGGTACCTTAAAAGATCCGTGTCCATGACCTCACCCAACGGTAAAGGAAGAGGTCCCGTAGAAGGGTTGGGTCCCTAGCTTGGGCCCAGAAGGTGTAACACCCGTCTGTGAATTGACAGACTCGGTGGTTCCTGAGCGACGGTACTACAATCAAAAAAAAAAAAAAATTACAACTCAAAATTCGGTTGGAAAAGTGAGAGGAGAAAACGGATGATAGTAGTTGTCGGAGAAATCAAGGGAAACGAAAGACGGTATTCCCACCACAGTAGACGTATAGACTCCAATGATTATAAAGAGGACCGTTAGAGCTAAGGTCGAACACGAAGTAGGTTGGACCGTAAAGAGTACTATATGAGACGTGTCTTAAATTTATTCGTTCCACTGTTATATGTCGGAACTGTATGAGGAAATGGTTAAACATTAGTCAGACAACAAGGTACAGGTCAAGATTGACAACGAAGTCCCAGGTCTATTCCACCAGACCATAAGGGTAGAGAAATTCTTAAAGGGAATCATTTACTAATATATATTTCACTAAAAGGAAAGAAAGGACCATCAACTTTCTACAACGAGATGAGAAAAAGATGAATGTAACCTTTAAAACAAGGTAATATCAAAATTATTAAAAAAAGAGTGGGGTTAGAGTCGAGATACCTTGAGTTTTATCGGTGTATGAACCGACGAACTTCTACAAGGTGTGAAGTGACTACGAGACAAGTAAAGAAAGTAACTTAGAAAAAAAGAGAGAGTAAGTGAACACCAAATTAAAGAAATGATACGGAAGTGCAAATGATTAAAAACGAAGACTTCATAGAGCAGATTGTAAATAGTGGAAATCATATAAAAATGGTACTCTACGTCAAAAGTACGAATCTTAAAGTCGAACCCAGGAAACGATAAAGAAAGTAGAGAGAGGGATTGTACAAGTTATAAACTAGACCGAAGAACTACTTCATACGTTTTCTCAATATTAGGTAACAAATTTCAGTAACAGAGTATTAGGATAGTAAACATGTTAAAAACTCAGTTAAAACAAACTAAAGAGAGGGACTATAATCAATATTAAAGGACAATGACAACGAACTATGTATTAAAAACTAATCCACGACCTGTGATGTTTAAAATACAACACATAGGAGTTCTAAAAACATAGGTCACTTCTAAAACTCGAAATAAATAATTAAATGAACCTTTTTTAAAGTAAGAAAACCAGAACGGATACTCATAAGAATCGATCTGGTTTCGTCATGAATTACAAAAGGGGGTAATGTCTTAGTTCTAGAAGAATCGTGACAGAAGTCACTGGGTGATTAAACTCCAAAACGAGAGACCAACCACCCTTTTCAGTGAGTAAGTTCGAAATAGCCTCGTAGTCCGTCATAAGGGGGAGTAGAAGAGTACGCCAAGTGAACGGTTGGTAACAATCAAAGGAGTAGTTAAAAACGATTAGTCATGTACTAAGATACATGACTGTACCTGGGAGACGTCTAAAGACCTCAAGAAACGGGTGGAGAGGAGAAGACCACGAACTCGGACGTGTGATCACTATGGAACTGAACGGGTGGGTGAGTGACGATATAGCGACACAGGTACCCAGATGGGGTACTGGAGTCATAGAGGTCGCTCTCTGGATCTCGTCGTCATACTTAGTGAAGTAAACTATTAAAGGGTAGAGACTCCCTTAGTGAGCCTCTTCCGTTGCCGTGGGGGTGAGGTCATGACAACGGACCTCTTAGGGTCTTTGCCCCCTCGGACCACCCGACGGTAGATATCGCAGCGTGTCTCAGCCTGTACTGACTTCGCTGAATCGTCATCGTCGTCGTCTCCCTAGTGATATGAAGTAACAGACTATGACTTAAGGAACTGTCGGTACCTAAAAAGTTCTGTCTCCTACCTCACGTTTAAGACAAGGTCAATGAAACAACACCTTCCTACCTTCAACGACATGGGGGATTTATCGACAAATCGTTTAGTCATTGAAGATGTGACTTTAGTCAAAAGGAATAATGAAAGTGTACATTGAGGTAATAGAAGGTGGTAATTAACGACGTCCTTTTTGTAATGACATTCGGAATAATAATAATATGATCAATTGTAAAAAGGACCATAAACAAAAGTATCTGAAGAAAAATAAGGACACAAGTCACAGAGTTGTACCTTGACGGATACACATTAAAAAGGGGTACTTATAAAATTGCAATACGAAAAGTTTCTTTTTATAAGGGCAACTTTTATAACAAAATTGAGACTTACAGTGAAGAAACGAGAAAGGAAGTAAGAGATAGTAGTTTGAATCGTCTTTTTTAAATCGAAGACAAAAAAGAAAGACAAATGGACGAAAAGATATAAAAATTAGTAAAAATAGAACACTACGAATTAAGACACACTAAAAACAGTTAAAATACAAGATTAAAATTGACCTGTACCTTGTTGTCTGACCAAGGTTTATCCTTTTCCTCATGCAGTTCCGACACATAACAGTGGGACGAATAAATTGAATATACGTCTCATGGAGTACTCTTTGTGACCTGACCTTCTTTGTGTTCGACCTTAGTTCTAACGACCCTCTTTATAGTTATTGGAGTCTATACGTCTACTGTGGTGGGAACACCGTCTTTCACTTCTCCTCGATTTTTCGGAGAACTACTTTCACTTTCACCTCTCATTTTTTCAACCGAAGTTCGAGTTGTAAGTCTTTTGCTTCTAGTACCGTAGACCAGGGTAGTGAGGTACCCTTTATCTACCCCTTTGTCACCTTTGTCACAATCTGAAATAAAACCCCCCAAGGTTTTAGTGACGTCTACCACTGACGTCGGTACTTTAATTTTCTGTGAATGAGGAACCTTCTTTTGAACACTGGTTGGATCTATCATATAAGTTTTCGTCTCTGTAATGAAACGGCTGATTCCAGGTAGATCAGTTCCGATACCAAAAAGGACACCAGTACATACCTACACTCTCAACCTGACACTTCTTCCGACTCGCGGCTTCTTAACTACGAAAACTTGACACCACAACCTCTTCTGAGAACTCTCAGGGAACCTGGTGTTCCTCTAGGTTGGTCAGGTAAGACTTCCTCTAGTTGGGACCCTAAAGAAACCTTCCTTACTACGATTTCGACTTCGAGGTCATGAAACCGGTGGAGTACGCTTCTCAACTGAGTAACCTTTTCTGACTACGACCCTCCCTAACCCCCGTCCTTCTCTTCCCCTGCTGTCTCCTACTCTACCGACCTACCGTAGTGTCTGAGCTACCTGCACTCAGACTCACTTGAGACCCTCTACCACTATCTGTCCCTCCGGACCACACGACACTAAGTACCCCAGCGTTTCTCAACCTGTGCTGACTCACTGACTTGATTTGACTTGACTTGACAAGATTAAATGATAAAAATATGGCAGATCTCAGATAACGAGATAGGTAGAAATTCAAAATTTTGAACTTAAAAAGTACAGTTTCTTTAACTTAATTAAGTGAAAGTATAAGGTTAATTGGTTAAAGTAAACTCAAAATAAAGTATTAAATAAAAAATACCTACACTAAAAAATAAAGAAACTTCTATTTAGATTTTATAAAGGATTTTAAAAGAAATATTAATTATTTGTTTTTATACAATCACGAAACAGTATTAATAACAAATAACGTCCGATGAATAACTCTTGACTACGTTGATGGAGGGACGAAGGGTGGAACTTTGATGGAAACCAAGGTCTAAATTGTACTTGGGGAAAATAAGGAGAATTTGTAGATCTCAGTTTGGTGATAGTAGGAAAGGATTAAATATCGTATCATCCGAGTTGTGAATCAGTGGTGAAATGACTAAGGAGGAAAAAGATTAGATGTTTTTATGGTAAAGATTTAGATATATATGTGTAGAAAGTAATACAACTAATATTAACTACCGATTTTCATTCTTGGTTTCGTATGTAAATAATACGGTGATAAAACCATTTTAGGAATTAGTCTAATAAATAGTAGTACTTTGGTTATATAGTTAATTCTCGATATACTTGTTGTGAAAGTAAGTAAGATTGTAAAAAAAGATTTTTGTAGTCCTTTTTTTTAGGACTCTCTTTAAGTGTTGTTTCTACTAAAAGATCGGAGAGTACAGAAAAACTATACTCAATTAAAACATTTGGTCCACTGTTTGTAATCATTAAAAAGAATTAACTTTAACATATTAAAGATTTTTAGTTAAAAAAAAAGTATCGTTTTCGGTACTTCCAGTCGACAAATATTATACTTTGTGTCTTTAATCTGATTTTATGGAATCAGTTTATATCTATGAATGAAGGTTTCTTAATCAATATTTTTATGAAAAAGTTTGAAGATTGAATCTTTCGTACATAGGTTAATTGGTAACGGAACTTCCGAAAAGATGAACCTGGAGAACTCCATCTCCAGTTTGTCTTCTCAATTAACGTTTAAAGTTTCACCTTAAAATCCTGTTTAATTTCGTAACGAGAGTCTTTAGACTAAAAAGTATCTATGGAACATTAAACGGACTTCTATGTGAGGCGGTTACAGAAGTACATTTCATCAAAACATAACCAATTGTTACGTCCTATCATTTTCTATTTAATCAAATTAATGAAGTAACTTACATACCAGAGTTAAACCGTCCAGACAAATTACTATCTAATTTTCACCTTTCTATATGCAACAATTCTTTTTGTCGTATTTTGTCGCGTTCCCAACGAATTGGAATTGTTGTCGTATTAGAGTTGGGGTTCGTGTTTCAATTGGTATAAAACTATACGTCGAGTCGATCCCCCATGATAAATTTATCTATTGAGTACGTTCGGGATTCTGATAATAATAGAACTTATTAAATAATAGTGATTGGAGGAAATAGGGTAGTTTAAAGTGATCTTTTTAAAGAGAAAGATTCCTTCCGTCGTTGTAATCGAACGTGGGATAGTAAATCAGAGAACCTCTTAGAGAGACCCTAGTAGTGTGGTGGTTTGTTTGTGGTCTTTAACTTAATTGCACAAGTTCCACACGAATCCAGTTCAACCTTATCTGTTTTCGATCTAGGACTGAGGTATCTTACCAAGGAAACGAGAAACCGTATATAGGAGGAAAAAGAAATATCCTTACCTTCTTTTTTTTTTTTTTGTCGGACCTTTTCTCAGGAAATAAGTAGATAATGAAAAGACGATATTAGCAGAAGTGTCTATCGACGATTCTAAGCGTCACTGAATACGAGTCCTTCATAACGGAAATTTGTTTCTGGTTCTTTTGGGGTGTATAGTTTGATAGTTCACGTGTGTGTGTGTTTGCATCAAGTTATTTAGTATACCTATAGATACAAAGACCCCTAATCATGAGTCTCTACGAAGTCATGTTGGGCATATGGAAGTCCGGGTCCATTTACGAAGGGTTTAGAGAACGGTAAACACGAATTTTGTTCTCAAATGAGACAGGTCTACGGTACCAGAAGACACCGAACACAGAGATAAGAACAACTTTTACTTGATACTAAACCTCATATCTCTCCCTGACTCGTTGATTTTACGTATCCTACGAGTAAAAAGGAAACTTACTTACTTTATTTATAAAGTATTATTTCATAAAAAGATTTTAACAACTTTCAAGTAAAAAGTGGGTATAAACACAAGGTTGAACACTGGAACTCATATAAGTGTTTAATAACTGTATCAGACGGGAAAACTTTCACGTGTCAACTCCTTTTAAATCATTTAACTCGCTAGACTAAAGATAAAAAATCTACTTACATTCAATTTAACTAACTCTCGTTACGCACAAAGGTGTACGGTACAATCAGGCAAGTGAAACGATACATTAGAACGTAATATAGACTAAATGAGTACGTGAGTGAACAAACTTCACAAACGTACAGAAGAAAACACTTCACGACGACAATAGTAAGAACATGTACAGGGGAAGAATATACACGTCCTAAAGAAGACCCATAGATGGACACTAACCCTAACGACTTCATTTTACACTATACGTTGTGGTCAAGAACTAGAACCGTTGATCTACCCTATAACTTACACTCATCGAAATAAAAAATTTACATCATTTACCTTAATTTAAAGTTAAATAAATTAATCTTAAACGGTTTACACAGTCACATAAACTTTTACTATGTATATTACCGGTCATTATTTCGGTTCGTTCCTCAAGGACCTCAGGACCTGTACCCCCTCTCTCACGTAAATGTTTCTCTTCTATTCCCGTATTCTACGATGAACCAGGATATGAACTTCTTTCCCACCCGTATTGGTACTCTTCCTTTGGTACTTCTTAGACCTTCTTCCCCAATATCTGTGATTCCGATACAGTACGGACTTTACAAACTCTTTCACATCTCTTTAAGTACACGGAGTCACTACACTTACTCTTCTTTTACTGTCTCTACTCCAGAGTCTCCACTCTCAAATACTCATACAAAAAGAGACATAACTAACACCACACACAGAAACCCTTCCTTCGTCCGTACAAATAATAGAATCAGACGACCATCTTTCCTCTGTTACCTGAAAGTGAGGTGAAGTAGTCACCTTTATCACATATCTTTATAGATAGACATTTTATTTACTTCGGGGATTGAAGTAGTTGGGAATTTTGTCATAAGGTACGTACTTTACCAAAGTGATTCTCAGGACGAAAAAGTTTGGATTTTCTACTGACTGCCCTAATTCTCAATTTTACCATAACGACAGACTGTCGATTCACCTCTACAGTACCCGGTACTCTCTCACTTGTAACTTGACCCCTTTTAAACCAGATTAGAAGTTCCGTAGACTTTAAAAATAACAGTATATTTTCTTTGAGATAAGACGAAGACTTAGATCTACTCGATAAAGAGGTTTCAGACTCTTCAAAAAGGATCTGTAATTATGAAAAGGATTTCTAAACCAAATTTAAAAAAACGTCTCCAGTAATATTTTCAAAAACAGGACCTTTAATATGATCCAGTTATCTGAAAATAAACTTCAACGTTCACGAGTCTCACGAAGTCTTCGTCTACGAATAAAGACGTCTCCATAGTCTATAACAAGAACGTTTTTATAATGGGATATACCATCTTTTATTTTTTTGTTCATAATATCTCACAGAGTGAAAGACGGTTTCCAATAAGCCTTTGAAGACTTACTATTCCAGTCAAGAAACTTGTCAATTACGGCAAGAGTTCTTAGATAAATATTTTCATTTTTAATGTTATCTGTTTCAAATGTCTAGTCAAGTTCTTCGACTTTACACACTTAGACAATAAAAATACTGAAACACATATCACTTTTTGTACGTATTTTAACATCTGCCAAAGTACTTCGTAATCTTTCACTCTTCCTTATAGGAATAAAACTTATAAATACTTCTTAAGTACCTCTCTTAAGAAATCTTATATAATCCTTTCTGAACTTTTTTAATTATAGTAAGATTATTTATAGTTTATAAAACACTGTATCCTACCAAAAATTCAGACGACGGACGGATCCATAGATAGATGGATAGGTCAAAGAAACAGAATGTAAATCTTACATTTCCAAACCTTTTAATTCCTCTCGATTCCTTGTACATACCTACACTCTCGATCTGACACTTCTTCCGACTCGCGGTTTCTTAACTACGAAAACTTGACACCACAACCTCTTCTGAGAACTCTCAGGGAACCTGACGTTCCTCTAGGTTGGTCAGGTGAGACTTCTAGTCGGGACCCTAAAGAAACCTTCCTTACTATGATTTCGACTTCGAGGTCATGAAACCGGTGAAATACGCTTCTCAACTGAGTCACCTTTTCTGAGACTACGACCCTCCCTAACTCCCGTCCTCCTCTTCCCCTGCTGTCTCCTACTCTACAGACCTATCGTAGTGACTGAGCTACCTGCACTCAGACTCACTTGAGGTCCTCAACCACTACCTGTCCCTCCGGACCGCACGACGTTAAGTACCCCAGTGTTTCTCAACATGTACTGATTCACTGACTTAACTTGACTTGACTCCCTTGAGGTCTTCATTTTATAGATCTCTTTATTCGTTCTGAAACGTTAAGACTTTCCCAACCAGTAATTCTATAATAGGTATAATTTTTCGTTCCTCGATTTATCTACCGATCTTTTGTACGACTACCTTCTTTTCGTAGACTACGTTCTCTGGGGGACCCTGGGAGGGAAGAGGAGAACGTGTGGGTGTCGTGACGATTCTGTATCTCGTATTGTCTCTCCAAGACAAGTCTGTCCCTTCGATACCTCGTTGACGACACTGAATGGTTCTTATTACCTAAATTTCCAGTTTTTGTTGAGGACCGGGACAGAAAGAAAAAGGAATAAACGGTTGTAATTTATTGAGTTTATGTTTAACCTACTTCCACACTCCTTTACTAGGGTATCAGTAAAGACCGGTAGATTGAATTGGTTTTCAAATGGCACCGACTAAAGAGACCAGACACACAATACCTCTTTTTTTTTTTTTTTTTTCCAACAAGACCTCTCATGTAGTAAACGGTCGTACACTTACTATAAAAACAATACTTTTTCGGAGTGATACTTTAAACCAACCACCGTTCTAATATCTTGAGAAGTTTCGGTCCACACAGGAGAGTGGACCTCGGGACCGTAGACCGTCTCCGGCTTGATCATTCTACGGTAGTGGGTGTCCCTACTCGGTCTCTCCCGTGTGTCTCCGTCGGAGTCCAAAAAGACCGTCGAGACGACCTTGACTCCTGACCTCATAATTACCGACCCAAGTCATCACCGTCGTCGTTGTTCTCGCAAGATCAGTATGACCACGATTCACCGGTTCGGAGACCAGAGAACTACGAAGACTAAGGTCCCTCTAAAGTCGTAGACGAAGGGACCCAAAGAGTCAGTTACTCGGTCAAATATATAAAGATTTAAGTAAAAGAAGGATACACCGACGTGGCGTAAAGATTACAGACGTCGGTCGTTGGTTCTTCCGACTGATTCCGTTCGCAACTCTTTGCAAAGGATCTAAAGTTGTTGAAAACGAATATTAAACTACGAAAATTATCGAAAAGTGAAAAGTACATTTATTTATAGACCATTAAACTAGTAAATGTACTATAAAATGAATTCTTAACCTGCACCTCAACACCAACCTACTGTACTCACTTTTTATCTAGAATAATCAACTATAACACGAAAAAATTGAGTCACTAAACCCCCTCTAACTAGGATTTAACGAAAAAGAGTTAGTTATCCAATTAGAACAATTAACAAAGTATTATTGTGTATGAAAGTGAAGACGTTGAACCTTTATAAATAAGGTTAGAACTCGTAAGTCATTTGCTCTTAGTAGACATGAAACTCTGTTTAAATAAAAAATTTCCTATGTTTCTTTTCTCGGTAGAATATTCCTTCTGTATTATAAAGGTAGAAGACAGAGAAGAAACTAAAGACTTGAAAAATTCACCTTGGTTCATTGGTGTTTGTGATCCCTCTGGACTGGAAAGACACTGTTCAAATCTTATTCCTACTTGGAGCCCCTGTTTAAACTTTCCTTTATAGGATTTCTATTAATTCATGTAAAAAGTTTGATTCCCTTTTACGGATACACCCCGTATAAAAACAACTTTTAGTAAAAAATTGGACTTTGATGTCCTATTTCTAATAACAACGTCCAAAAGTTATCTTTAACGGAACTCTTAGGAAGAGAAACTTCCAACAGGGACTCAACGTATATTTTAAGTGTTATTGTTTCACTAATAATAGTAACATAAGTAAAAAAAAGTATAAATTGTATGGAACATTCACTTAGACATGGTTTGCTTTATGACAAGGGACAATCGATTTGAATATGAAAGTGGAAATGAAGTTGGTCTTACCTCTTGAATTTAATTACCTTACCACTCTACACATACTTATTTTCTTTTCCAACTTTTGATCCGGGAGGACCTAAAAGAATCGAGTTTAGGGTGGACTAGAGAAGAAAACGATACCATGTTTTCAATCGGAAACACATTGGTTCATATTTTGACCGGGTTTAGATTCGTCTTAGAGTAAAAATTTTACTTATGATTTGATTTTGAGAATTCGTATACTTAAGGTTTCTACGGGAATACCGGTGTCCAAAGTACCTACCCCTGTCACGTCACTAAACCTTATTTTATCAATGTACACTGCATGAAACGAGTAGAGTACGTCAAACGACCATTGTGTAAGTCTGTGTAAGTTACAGTTCTACGAGAAATATCTTACAACATTTGTGTCGACATTTATACGTGATAAAGAAAATTGAGAAGTAAAAATAACGGTAATACGTATCATCTCAACACTCTCAAAGTGGTCCCTAAACACAGTCCAAACTTTGTACAGGAACTTTCTAAAATCATTTCTTTCCTCTATGGGTCTAAGTACTAGGACTCCACAAAGTAGTTTTAGATGTAGCTTATGTTCATCGAATATTACACTGGATACTAAGTCTTTACGTCATTTATTCCATCGTTCCTTTTTACGTTAACTTCTCTATCACTAGATCGTGATTTATAAGTCTACCCATAGTATATTTACGTTTATCAATAAAGTTAATTGATAAACGTAGTCGGTTTGTCCTTGAAAAAAAAATGGAGAAGTGGTTGTTTTGTTACTTTCTGGACTGTAAAGGATAGTCGAAGGTATGTAAACAAATAAGTTTAATATACGTAACTAAAGGATTATTCATGTTACACTTTACTAAGTAATGTTTCAACTCAATTCACACTCTTGACTGAGTCGTATTCCTCCGACTACACTGTGGTATTCAATTCACTTTAAAAACGCATTAATAAGGGTTTGTAACGGTCGGTTATTTATTAATAAATTTATAAGTTTCAATTTGTTAATACTAAGGTTTTGTTTAACATAGAACTTATCCTTTTTATTTCGGATTTTACACGACATAATATATTATTAAGTGATGTTTTAAATTTTAAATATTTGTATTTTTACAAAACGAACGAAATACTGTGTGTTTCCGGTCATTTGAACTCAATTGTATACTTATTAAATCACAGGTTCAAAATTTTTAACCCACTTACGATGTAATTTACATTCTTGAATAAAACTTTTGTAAATATTGGTTTTATACACATGTCTCTTGTATTGTTTCAAACAATAATATGTGTATGATAAAGGTCAAACATCTAAGACTACAATAACTTCATTAAACGTATAGATTTCCTTTTTATATTGTCCATTTCAACAAAACTAAAATAATTACACATAACAAAAGGAAGTAACAATTTTATTCATATATTAAGGAAAAGAGTGGTGAACACTTCGTCCATAATAATAAAAGTATTAAGTCTACTGTCTATCTCTCCAGGTGTCTATGCAAAAGTATTCGTTGAAATAAGCTTTCGGTGTCCCGTTTTCATACACTATGAGATGGAGAAAAGAATGAGTACATAAAAGGATGAGAAAGGACGAGAAAGGTTTCGAAATTTCCTCTCAACATATTAATATAGAGTTTTATCGAAAAATTTTAATCGTTACATTTTTATTTATTTTAAACCTTTTCATTTTTGATGTCTTATATTATATGAAATAATTCGTCGACCTCGTAGACGTGAACTCATATAAAAATCAACTTTAGAGTCACTTTATTTTATTGAGTTTGTATTACGAAATCTTACTGTTAAAAATTATCCTTTTTATGTCATTTTTTAAGTTAAATAAATCTGATCTATATGATTTTAACTATACATTTACGAGTGTGTGTGTAAACTCCTTCTATTACCTTATACACTTTTTTAAGACTTTAGACGTATTATTGATTTCCACACCCTTTTAAGTATCACCAAAATCTACAGATTATAAAAATTCATCGGATTCTTTGATTCTATCCTATTTAAAGATGAACTTTTTTTTAGTGTAATAAAAGGAAAAACTGTTTATTAATAAAAAGTATATTACAATTGTCATATTTAATATAATACTGTCTGTAATGTAGTCAATAAGTTTCAAATTAAAAATTAATTTTAAGAGTACTCGATGTCCGTTTCACTTTTAATTACGGAACCTTTTGACTCCACTCTTTAAGAGGGTCTTTACAAATTCTTTCGATGTTTATTTTATACTCCTTTTTTTAGTTATATTTCTTATCTTAATCTTCTTGACTAAAGAGAGACTCCTTTGAAATTTCTTTACCTGTGACTCTTCCTTTCTTGTATAAATATCATTATTATATTTGACAGACTAAGGTCTCTATATCTTTTCGTATCAAATTATATAAATGGGACTTTACCGACCGAGTATTTCGAGGTTTTTTCCTTTTTGCTCGTTATTGAACGATCCCTCAAAATTCTTTCTTATAGTCACTGTTAGAGGGTCTTTCTTTTGTCTCCAGTGTATTTTCCTTTCTTATACTCTAGTTGTAGTACAAACAGTTCATGTCGTGACTTACTTTCTTATTATACTCCGTTAGAGGGACTTAACGAGATTCCTTTCTTGAAATGGGTCAGCAAATTTACGTATTCACGATTTATTTCTCTACGGTTCGTAAGTTCAGGAATCTTTTGAATGACATATTTCTTGTATAGATCTTCTTTTTGAAAGAAAATATTTATCCGTCACTAAGTGTTTATATTTGTGTTCTGTACTGACAAACTCTCATGTCCTTTTTGTATTTTCTATGTGAGTCAAAAATTTGAATGACCCTCTCATTTGTATTACTAATTCAAAATTGTGGCTATTCCTCTTTTCATCTTTGTACCCGGAGTTTTTTTAATCTTCTTTTAATATTGATCATATTTAAATGGAGATTTACATTTTTACCGATTGTAAGATTTCAGTAGTGTGAAAATTTTCTTGTATATAACGTAGGTTTACGTTTATACGTGTGTCAAATTTCTTATTATTTTTGTACTCGTGGGAACAAGAGGTGAGGGTGTAATTCCTTATCTTGGAGTTATCTTACAATAACCCCCAAAGGGAACATCGAGTCAGCCATTTCTCAGACGAACGTCACGTCCTCTGGACCCAAACTAAGGACCCAGTCCTTCTAGGGGACCTCTTCCTTTACCGTTGGGTGAGGTCATAAGAACGGACCTCTTAGGATACCTGTCTCCTCGGACCGCCCGATGTCAAATACACCAGCGTTCTCAGTCTGTGCTAATTCGTATCTCGTGTGTGTCTTACAATTAACAGGAAACTAAAACTAAGTAGAAAAGAAGAAGAGAGACTTTCATTAGTTTTGCTCCTTAAGAACTATAAAAACCAAACCAAAATACCAAAACGATCTATGCTGAGGGTGATAGATAATAGATAGATATTAAAACGACGAAAAAACATCTTTATCTTAGTATCTTAAATTAATAAAAAACTAAAATATAATTATCACGTAAAACTCTTAGTTAGTATGAGTACGTGGGTCTAAATAAAGTGAAAAATTTAACGAAATGTCAGATTATAAGAAACCATACTAATATGGTATTGTATTAGTAGGTAAGATGATAAGATGATTACCTTTAGATCCGGTGACAAAAAACCAAAGGATAAGACTATTTACGTCGATACCTCTTTTCAGAAGATCACGTTCCCGAAACAAACAAACAAACCCCCAAAGAAAGCCAGAAAAAAAAAAAAGGAAAACCAAAACCAAACTCTCAAAAACCATCCCAAACTAAGGACCCAATCCTTCTACGGGACTTCTTCCCTATCCGATGGGTGAGGTCATAAGAACCCGAAGGAACCACCGAGTCTATCATTTCTTAGACGAGTGTTACACCTTCTGGACCCAACCTCTGGACCCAACTTGGACCCAATCTAGGGACCCAACCCTTCTAGGGAACCGTCTCCAGTACCGTTGTGTGAGGTCATAAGAACGGACCTTTAGGGGTACCTGTCTCCTCGGACCACCCATGTCAGGTACTCAGTGTTTCTCAGGTTGTACTGACTTCCGTGTGTCGTTTTAAATTTAGAACGAATAAGGTACTTGCATACCCTTTCAATTGAATCCATTAAAGAACATCTGTAGTGACTCTTAGTATCAAGTCAAGTCAAGTCAGTGAGTCAGAACAGGTTGAGAAACTCTGGGGTACTTAACGTCGTGCAGTCCGGAGGGACAGGTAGTGGTTGAGGGCCTCAAGTCAGTCTGAGTGCAGGTAGCTCAGTCGCTACGATAGGTCGGTAGAGTAGGAGACAGCAGGGGAAGAGGAGGCCGGGTGTTAGGGAGGGTCGTAGTCTCAGAAAAGGTTACTCAGTTGAGAAGCGTACTTAACCGGTTTCGTGACCTTAAAGTCGAAATCGTAGTAAGGAAGGTTTCTTTAGGGTCCCAACTAGAGGAAGTCTTACCTGACCAACCTAGAGGAACGTCAGGTTCCCTGAGAGTTCTCAGAAGAGGTTGTGGTGTCAAGTTTTCGTAGTTAAGAAACCACGAGTCGAAAGAAGTGTTTGGTTGAGAGTGTTGGTATGTACTGGTGACTTTTGGTATCGGAACTGATCTTCCTGGATCAGCCGTTTCATTATAGAGACGAAAAATTGTACGATAGATCCAACCAGTATTGAAAAGAAGGTTCCTCATTTGTAGAAAATTAAAGTACCGATGTCAGTGGTAGACGTCACTAAAACCTCAGGTCTTTTTATTTCAGACTGTGACAAAGGTGACAAAGGGGTAGATAAACGGTAACTTACTACCCTGGTCTACGGTACTAGAGACAAAAGACTTACAACTCGAAATTCGGTTGAAAAAGTGAGAGGTGAAAGTGAAAGTAGTTCTCCGAAAAATCGAGGAGAAGTGAAAGACGGTGTTCCCACCACAGTAGACGTATAGACTCCAATAACTATAAAGAGGGTCGTTAGAATTAAGGTCGAACACAAAGAAGGTCAGGTCGCAAAGAGTACTACATGAGACGTATCTTCAATTTATTCGTACCACTGTTATGTGTCGGAACTGCATGAGGAAAAGGATAAACCTTGGTCAGACAACAAGGTGCAGGTCAAGATTGACAACGAAGGACTGGACGTATGTCTAAAGAATTCTCCGTCCGGTCCACCAGACCATAAGGGTAGAGAGAGTCTTAAAAGGTGTCAAATAACACTAGGTGTGTCAGTTTTCGAAACCGTATCAGTTATTTCGTCTTTATCTACAAAAAGACCTTGAGAGACCGAAAAAGGTACTAGGTCGCCTAAAACCGTTAAACTAGAGACCAAAGAGACGGAAAAGATTTTGGTCGAACTTGTAGTCCTTAAAGTACCAAGTGTATAACAACTTCGGACCGAACCTCTTAAAACTCGTAATGAAATGATTTTCATTATGATTTTCATTTGATTAATGAAATGATCACACACTCTACTCACGTTAACAAACCATCAAACTCGTAAGAAACCGTAACGGAAAGAAACCCTAACCTTACTTTTGACTGGAAAAGGTCAGGACACCGGTGACGACTCAAAAGGTTTAAGCGACCATATAACTCACGTCGTGAAGGTGTCGTAGTAGAAAGTCCTAAACTTTATCGAGTTGACCTTACGGTAGTGGAGGTGATCGAAACAAGTATCACTACGAAAGATTCCGGGTGAACTAAAGTGTAAGGTCCTACAGACCGAGATCTACTCACTAGTGTGGTAACACTAATAGGTCCAGCACTTCTAGAAAAAACATGTCAAGAAGACACATAAGGACGATGGAGAAGAATTATAGAAGACGAAGACAATCCAGGTATGATGAAGACAGGAAATAGCTCGGGTAGAAACGTACTTTACAAGGGAACCATAGAGATTAAAAGAACTTCTCTAGAGATCAGAAAGGGTAAGACAACAAAAGGAGATAAAGAAACGTAACTAGTGATTTCTTTCGAAAGAATAGAGAAGAACGATAAGAAACCTTGAGACGTAAGTCTACGAATATAGAAAGGAATAGAGGAAACGAAAAACGGAGAGAAGAGAAGTGTCGATAAACATTCCGGAGGAGTCTGTCGGTAAAACGAAAAAACGTAAAGAAAAGGTACCCCTACCAGAACTAGGGACAGAGTACATGTTACAGTACTTGGAGTAAGGTATCAAGTAGTCCGTGAGATAGATAGTCTAGATCCGGGAATTTAGATAAAGAGTGAAGGTGACATATTAGTATTCCCTATACTAAATCCAGTATGGATTTGCCAGATCGCCAAAAGGGATGAAAGAAGTTAAATTCAGACTTAAACCGTTATTCCTCAAACACTAGACTCGGTGTCAGTCGAGGACGAGAACAAAAACAACTGACATATCTCGAAGACTAAATCCACAACTGGTAGACCACTACAGGTACACATCTCAGAAGAGAACACAACAACCTTCTCCCACAAACGATACTGGTCACGTAAAAGAACCGTTTTGAGATAATCAGAAAAGGGACGAAGTAAGGCGTAAGGTTCCGGTTTAAACGGACAATGAGGTCCACAAAGAACTGAAGGATGAAAACGTGAGGTCAGGGGATATTACTTTTCCCGTAGAAAAAACCCACAATCAAGATGTTCCAGAACATCCAGAAGTATCTTGGCAAGTTCAAGTCGAAGAAGTCGTAATGACCAACCCCGTATCTGAACCCAATGACACTATAACTTACCAAACGGAACCTCTGCTTGTCTCTAGTAAGACAGCAAAAACTCTAACGTAGGTTGATGACGTAAAGCCTGAGAAAACAACTGGTACTACCGATGAGGTAAAGAAGACTCCCTAAGGACGGGCGTCATCATCTATATTACCAGTAGACTCAATTTAAGTAGGTAAGGTCAGGTAAAATCAAGTGACTAAGGATCTTACAACTACAAGTGAAAACGGTAGAGAACAAACTGGTGAAGGTTAAACGGAACTAAACACCTGGATTATAAGGTCCAAGGATACGTTATAACGAGAAATGTCGTAGCCTGAAATAAAGATAGTGGTCAGTGTAGGTCTCGACCCATAACAAAATCGAAACCGAGGTAGGGAAGATAGAAAGACCTCAATAAAGAGGTGACTAGAGGTTATCGTACAACCTGTGGATGACTGGACCCCTCAAAGAGTAAGTCATAGGATAATAAAACGGAAAAGTATGACAAGTACCCCAAGACTTCCGTTCTTATGACTTCACCAAACGGTAAGGGAACAGGTCACCTGGTGTAAGACAGTCTGGAGAGGTGGTACTGGACGGACAGAACTCAACGGAGCGTCCGTACCGAACCAAAGTAACTCAATCTGTTCCGACACCAGGATCACACTAATCTAACTGATCAAAAGACACTCATACCAAAGTCACACAGACGGGAGACTACGGGAGAACGTTGTGGATGGTAGAATGAACTCAAAGAGAATGGAACCCGCACTCCATAGAGAAGTACCGACGAGGTCGTTTCGCGTCGGCGACGAGGAATGGAACCTGTTTCCCACAGAGGAGTGACGGCGGGAAGGACTGGAAGTTGAACCCTATCGAGGAGATTCGGGAGGACACGGTCGCCTCGGTGGCGAGGAACCTGCACCCAACTAGAAGGGCCGTCGAAGGGGACCGGAGCCCGCGCCCTACCGAGGAGGGTCGGAGACAGAGACCGGAGCCTGCGCCCCACAGAGGAGGGCCGGGGTTTGGACCGGAGTATGTGCCCCACCGAGGAGGTCTGGTAACGGGGACTGGAGCCTACGCCCCACCGAGGAGAACCGGTAAGGACGCGGTAGCGTCGGACCGAGAGAGTCGGTGACGGGGACTGGAGTAGTAGAATTTAGTAGAAGGATTTCACCATATATTGTCAAATTTGGTTGGAGGACTATAGACTGTTAAGGATAACATTATTGGTTAGTAATAGTTCCAATTTGACAGAAGAGTAAAGGTGAAATATTCGGTCGGATGTTACAGAACGGAGACTCGAAGTATAGTCGAAATCTAGACTTCTGAAGGTGAAGAGTCAGATAATAAGGTACGTTATTTAAGAATGATTATCATACAATGACTAGACTACAATATAAAATGTCAAAGACCTAAAAACTATTGTGTGTCAAAGTCGAAGTGATTCTAACGACCTAATAAAATGTTACGTGAACATGTTCTAATGTAAAGTTTTGGCGATCACACATTATTCTTATAGAGAATATAGTGTAGGGTAACGAAGACATATACCAGTACAATACGAAACAAAATAAAAATTTCTTTTATTCAACATTTAAAATGATGTCTATCACATTAGTTATGAAAGGTAATACCAGCCATGGTAAATAACCTAAATTCTTTAGGAATTGGTGACCTCCTCCTCTTTCATGTAAGGACATCATAAAACATTTGTACAAAACAGACGAAAGAGAACGGTGTTATGGGGCATCAGAATTCTGACAACCACTGAGAATGAGATAAAAAGTCCTTTCAGAACCAATAAAGAACGAGAAACAGGAAAGTATATTTAAAATCTTAGTCCAATAACTCAAATTTTTTTTATACTATAACTCTAAAACTATTACTAACGTAAGTTGAAGAGGTCACTAGTTGTACCCTTCTTAACTGTCAAAGTGTGATAACTTTGAACGTTAGTTCGAGTACCATTTAAGAGGGAAATAAATGTAGATGTAAGTCACAGAAAATTACTTCAAAATAAGAGATATTCCTTTATAAGAGGATATTTTTACAACATTAGAATTAAACATATATCACTATTCGTAAAAAATATAATGTAATTTTTATGATAACGATCACATATTGTGACGTTAACTGAATTATAACAATTAGGGTTTTCGAACCATGTAAAAGATTAAGATTTTAAAGGTAACCAAGTAAACCCCAAAAGACATGTCTATTAGCACACTAGACTTTTGTCACTACGAAAGAAAAAAAAAAAAAGGAACAGAACAGAATTACAGTTCTCACAAATGATGTTACATCTTGTCTTCACCACTATCACATACCAGATTTTCATTGACGATATTCACAAAAAAATTATAATATAAAAGAAATAAAATACTACGAGAAGTAATTCCGTGACATAAAACTTAAACATTATTGAATAAAATGAGTGTTGAACTATACCTAAAAATAGTTTTGGAAAAAAACCAGATAACTTTATTAATGTACAAAGTAACAAAAAGGAAAATAGACAATTTGCCCTTAGTTAGGTTGATACAATCCGAATGGAAAAAAATTAAGTAGTGATCTAAGTAAAACGATTATATCATGAGACACAATTTCTGATCCTACCATTCATTAAAAGAAAAGAGGATAATGAAAGGAACAGGTCTAGAACGATAATTCTAAAACAATTATATCATATTGTTCTACTGATTATGAGGAGGGAAAAGATAAGAGACATTCTCATATACATTCTAACCCTAGTAAATACAAAAATTATAAAACATTCTGAACGAGAATCCCGGTGAACTCAGATCGTAAAGTAAGTACATTTCTAGAATTCCATGACCGACTCAAGAAATTAACAATCACTTGATAATGTCGAAAGTTCAGTTAGTACTGAGATAGAACCATCCGGTAAAGATTTAAATAAAAATAAAATAGTCACATAATCGTACCGTCAACAGTATGGAATATTACGATTAAATTAGAGACATTATATATATAATAAAGAGGAAAAAGTAAACTTATATACTTATATAAGAAACATATATACACAAACACATAAGTATAAACGTACGTATACTCATCGGTTCCAAAAAAAAAATTAGATAAAATAATAAAAGTGTCTTGGTTGACATATCCAATCCAATACGACACCCATATTGTTAGGGTCTGAAAGTCACCAGATTTGAAGGAACTAGGTAATATAATCAGAGATAACGTTAAGTCGTAGGAAGAAAAACAAACAAACAGAAATTTAATATCTAGGAGAGGGGTCCAACATTCGACTTTCTTGTGGGAGGTAGTCCATGAAGGAGTGATCAGTAGTCACGGTGGTCATGCATTCAACTTACACGTGAGTTTAAGATTCAGTGACGACACGTGTTAAGGAATCGGTTTACTCGACGTTCCGGTAGGAACTCAAGTTACAGTATCTTTTGTTAACCTTCCTCTTATTTCTATTTTTCATTTCTCAAGAATTCTACAGGTACGTCTGAAAACTGAATTAACTATGAGAGAAAGTAACTAAAGTCGAAATATATATATATTTATATAGACATAGATATATAGTGCAGAAGAAGTAGGTCAGTAGAGAAACACCTGTGACCAACAAAGGTATAGAACCGATAACACTTGTTATAGGGCATAGAACCGATGACACTTGAACGACCACGAACAAAAGTAAGGGACACCTATTATTGAGTCTTTACTCTAATGACTTAGTACTTCGTAAAGATAAAAAAATTAAAGAACTCCTTGGAGCTATAATAATAGGTATCACTAGAATGGTTAAATATAAGGGTGATAATCACGTGCTCACGTGAAAAAAGGGTGTAGGAACGGTTGTGAATAATAGAGAACAGAAAAACTGTCATCGGTAAGATTGTTCACACTAACTATATAGTCACACCGAAACTAAACGTAAAAGGACTACTAATCACTATAACTTGCGGAGAAGGACAGGGACAACCGGTAGACGTACAGAAAAAGTCTATTTACAAATAAATCTAGGAGAAGGGTGAAAATTTAACCTAAACCCAATATACTAGAGAAATCCATGAAACCTATAATTGGGGAATAGTCTATGTTCCAAACGTTTATAAAAGAGGGTAAGGTACCTACCGAAAAAGTAAAACAACTACCGAAGAAAACGATATGTCTTCGAAAAATGTAAAAGACTTGTTTCGATCCAAGAAATATTTTGGGAAATTTAAACTACAGTGAAGATCATACTTTAAAAACATAGGAAGGTAGAAAAATTAGTGTTTTACTTTGTAATTGAAATGACAAACGTGTGGATTATAAGTAAACCCTAATAGGTGGAAATATAAAAAGGTAAACATAACTTTTCATTAACTTTATATAGTGATATTTCAACTCGACATGTCGTACTGAATAAATGTGTATAACACCTTACTGATGGTGGTATCTAACTCATTTCTATGTCATTTTTCTTTCCCTTGTCTGTAAAAAGGAACACTACCTTCGAGAATCCTAGATGAGACAATTGTTGAAAGGACATATAGCATCTCGTCACATTTGACCCTAGTAGTACGTGAAATGTCGGTGTCATTAATAAATGGAATTTACACCCAATAAACATGGAAAATCAACAAAGGAGGCTAAGGTAGAGGGTGGGTGAAAGGAGGATATTTGTGTTCAGACTAGAGAAAAAGATACTCAAAACACAAACAAACAAACAAACAAACAAAAATTAAAAAAGATTTAAAATTTTAGAAGTTAAGAATGTACGCAAGGGTTTGTACTTGGGGGGAGGGTGGAGGGAGGGGTGTTGTAGAGAGACCCAGTAGGGGTACGTGGTCGGGGTTCGTTCGACGTGGGATGCAGTCTGTACCTGACCGCTAAGTTAAGAATGTACTGTCATATGTACAATCTTAAGGGTAAGAGGGTTTAGTAGGGTGGGAGAGGGAGAGGGAGACTCAGGTTTTCAGACCATATGTGTAGACACAGAAAAAAGGACAGAACGTATGTCCCAGCAGTAACGGTAGAAGGATTTAAGGTATATATACACAATCATATGACATAACCACAAAAAGAAAGACCGAATGAAGTGAGACATATTAGCCGAGGTCAAAGTGGGTAGAGTAGTCTTGACTAAGTTTACTTAAGAAAAATTGACGACTCATTATGAGGTGACACATATACATGGTGTTGAAAGAATAGGTAAGTAGACGACTACCTGTAGATCCAACAAAGGTACAGGACCGATAATATTTGTCACGACGCTACTTGTAACCCCATGTACACAGAGAAAGTTAAGACCAAAGGAGCCACACATACGGGTCGTCACCCTAACGACCCAGTATTCCATCAAGATAAACATTAAAAAATTCCTTAGAGGTGTGACAAGAGGTATCATCGACATGATCAAACGTAAGGGTGGTTGTCACATCCTCCCAAGGGAAAAGAGGTGTGGGAGAGGTCGTAAATAACGAACGTCTNGGAGCCACACATACGGGTCGTCACCCTAACGACCCAGTATTCCATCAAGATAAACATTAAAAAATTCCTGAGAGGTGTGACAAGAGGTATCACCGACATGATCAAACGTAAGGGTGGTTGTCACATCCTCCCAAGGGAAAAGAGGTGTGGGAGAGGTCGTAAATAACGAACGTCTAAAAACCTAGCGTCGGTAAGACTGACCACACTTCACCATGGAGTAACACCAAAACTAAACGTAAAGAGATTATTACTCACTACAACTCGTAGAAAAGTACACAAACAATCGGTAGGCATACAGAAGAAACCTCTTTACAGATAAATCAAGAAACCGGGTAAAAAACTAACCCAGCAAATAAAAAGACCTTAACTCGACGTCTTCAACGAACATATAAAAACTCTAATCAACAAACAGTCAACAAAGTAAACGATAATAAAAGAGGGTAAGTCTTCCGACAGAAAAGTGGAACGAATATAAAAGGAAACAACATGTCTTCGAAAATTAAAAACAAACAAACAAAATTTAAACTAAGATGAATATTCGTTCTAGTATGTTGTAAACAGAAAAAGACCGAGCAAATAAAGTGAATCGTATTACGGAAGTTCCAGTTTTATATGTATAAGTATGTATAACCTTAATGTAGACCGGTGGTATAAGAATTATGTAATCGGAAGTGTTACGTTACCCTGTTGTGGAAAATATATTGGGTCTTTAAAAATATGATTTGTTTATTAGTTCAGGTTGCCTTTTCTCAAAATCTCTTTAAGTTCCCGATTATTGGATAAAAATGTGTGTGTCCGAAGTTTGGTATAGTTGTGTATAAGTACAAAAAGAATGTATGGTACTAAAGTTTAATTTTTATATATCTTATTAACTTTTAATTATCTTTTGTACTCTTTACATATATTGTATATACTACTTTCAAAGTTGTTAACATAACTTTCTCAATTTTTTACACTTGCTATTATGTAGGATAGGATGTGCCTTTCTGAATCTATAAAACCTCTTTCTATCGGTAAGAGAGGTTTAATTCGATAACGACATTTCGTTCACTTACTTTTGTTACAAAATAAAGTATAATTACAAAATCGAAGTAACACCTAGTCAATACCAGAATGATTTATATAGAAGTGAGACCTCAGATCCTCTTACTTCGACAGAGATAGACCCTGTATCGATAAAAACACCGTCTCCTTTATTTTTCGTATCACCTTTATACTACCGACAAAGAGTAACCTTCACCGTAGAATGAAGCAGAGTACTAAGTAATTAATTTTGTTCAATGTGACCGTTCTTACTACAGTCACACCATCCTTTCATATTAAAGTGTGACTTACACAAAAATAATCGAAGGATAATGATACCATACCTCTTCCTTTACCGTGGGGTGAGGTCATGAGAACGGACCTTTTAGAGTACCTGACTCCTCGGACCACCCGACGTCATTTGTTTAATCATGTTAAATAATAGAATATCTAAATAATAGAACAAGATCTTCAGTATTCAGAATTTTAGTTTCATAGTTGTCCCGACGTAAGGGATTCCTACTACATTCCACCTTGGGAAAAGGAACCAATAGGTCGAAGATCTCCGGTGGACAAAGAACCAATCACCGGGGAAGGAAATAAAGTTTTGGTCATCGTGTCAAAGAAGTTGAACGAGGAAGAGGAAGAGAGAGAGTGGAAACGGAAACAGTAGTGCAAAAGGAGAAAGTGTGATGAGAGGACAAAGAGAAACTGTTCATGGAAACACTAATGTAGCCCGAGTTATCTTTTAGATTTTATTAGAGAGGTAGAGTTCTAAGTTTTTGGTTAGTATAGACGTTTCAAGGAAAACGGTACATATAATTGTATAAGTGTCAGGGATCCGTAATTCTGTATCTGTAAAAACCCTCTAATCAAAAGTGGGGCTTATTGTCATCTTTTCTCCATTTATTGACTTTTAATTCGTTAAATATACCCAACAGGAGAACTAATATTTTAAATGTAGAGACGATAAATGTGTCTTATACGAGTGCGGGGAACAGGGGTCTTCATATACCTTTCCAGGTTGAATCGTAGTCTTGGGTACAGGTCCTAATGTTTAAAAGATACAGTATAAACATGTATCGGAAAGAACCTCGTCTCTAGTTTCTTAAATTTCCTGTGAAATTATTTATGTCACACTAATTCGATCCACAGTCGTCAGACACTTGTCTCTTAAAGGTCTACATGTCCGACCTGAATCTTTTCCGTTTCCTTGGTCTGTAGTTTAACGGTCGTAGGTGACCTAGTGTCTTTCTCGTTCCCTTAAGGTCTTCTTGTTGGTGAAGGCGAAGTAATTAATGCGATTTCGGAAACTGGTACACCTAGTGTTGTTTGACCTTTTAAGAAGTTCTCAACACTTATTGTCTGGTGGAATGAACGAAGGACTCTTTGGACATACGTCCTGTTCTTTGTTGTTAATCTTGGTCTATGCCTTGTTCCTGACCAAGTTTTAACTCTGTCCTCATGCAGTTTCAACATATAACAGTAGAACGAATAAATTGAATATGCGTCTTATGTAGTACGTTTGACAATCCGACCTACTGAGTTCGACCTTTGTTCTAAAGAGCCTCTTTATAGTCGTTGAAGTCTATACGTCTACTATGGTGAAACTACCGTCTTTCACTTCTCCTTAATTTCTTGGAGAACTACTTTCACTTTCTCCTCGTACTTTTTCGACTGCTTTTGAGTCGAAAGTCTTTTGATTCTAGTACCGTGGACCGGGATAACGAAGTACCGTTCGTCTACCCCTTTGTCATCTGTGTCTCTGTCTAAATTAAAAGAACCCTAGGTTTTAGTGACGTTCGGTTTTGCGAACGAAGAACTTTCTTTTCGATACTGTTTGGATTACGTCAAGTTAAGTCAAGTCACCGAGTCAGCACAGGCTGAGAAACGTTGGGGTACCTGATGTCGTGTGGTCCGAAGGGACAGGTAGTTGTTGAGGACCTCAAATGGGTTTGGGCACGGGTCACTCAGTCATTACCGTAGGTTGGTAGAGTAGGAGACATCAGGGGAAGAGGAGGGCGGAGGTTAACTTTTTGGTCGTAGTCCCAGAAAAGTTTCCTCAGTCAAGAAGGGTAGTCCAGCGGTTTCATAACCTCAAAGTCGAAGTCGCAGACAGGAAGGTTACTTATAAGTCCTGACTAAAGGAAATCCTAACTGACCAACCTAGAGGAACGTCAAGTTCCCTGAGAGTTCTCAGAAGAGGTTGTAGTGTCAAGTTTTTGTAGTTAAGAAGTCACAAGTCGAAAGAATTATCAGGTTGAGAGTGTGGGTATGTACTGATGACCTTTTTGGTATCGAAACTGATCTCCTTAGAAACAACCGTTACATTATAAAGACGAAAAATTATATGACAGATCCAACCAGTTTTGAAAAGAAGGTTCCTCGTCCACAGAAAATTAAAGTACGTCATTGGTAGACGTCACCTAAACCTCGGGGGGTTTTATTAGACAGTGACGAAGGTAACGAAGGGGTAGATGACGGTACTTCACTACCTTGGTTTACGGTACTAGAATCAAAAGACTTACAACTCTAAATCCGGTTGAAAAAGTGAGAGGAGAATGTGAAAGTTGTTCTTCAAGAAATCAAGAAGAAGCGAAAGACGGTATTCCCACCACAGTAGCTGTATAGACTCCAATAACTATAAAAAGGGTCGTTGGAACTAAGGTCACACACGAAGTAGGTCGGGTCGTAAAAACGTATATTCAATTTATTCATCCCACTGTTATTTGTCGGAGCTGGATGAGAAAAGGGCTAAACCTTGGTCAGACAACAAGTTACAGATCAAGACACAACGGGGGACTGACCGTATGTCTAAAGAGTCCTCCGTCCAGTCCACCAGACCATAAGGGTAGAGAAATTCTTAAAAGGTGTCAAATGACACTAGGTGTGTCAGTTTCCGAAACCATATCAGTTATTTCGTCTTTATCTACAAAAGACCTTAAGTGAACGAAAAAACTACTAGGTACCTTCGACTGTTAAACTAGAGACCAAGGAGACGGAAGAAATTTAGGTCGAACTTGTAGACCTTCAAGTACCAAGTGCAGGACAACTTCGGATCGAACCTCTTAAAACTCGTAATGAAACACGTCATCAAACTCGTAGAAAACCGTAACGGATCTGTCACATAATTTTTCGTCTCTGTAGTTTACGACTGTTTCCAGGTATATCAGTTTCGATACCAAACTATCTGAAGGGACTATAGAGTTTTCACTTCAGCGAGTCAACACGGGTTGAGAAACACTGGGGTACCTGTCATCGGACGTCTTAAAAGTTCCGTTCTTATGACCTTACCCAACGGTAAAGGAAGAGGTTTTCTTAGATGGACGATACACACTCTTGGGTTAAACTAAGGACCTATTCTTTCAAGGTGACCTCTTCCTTATCCGATGGGTGAGGTCATAAGAACCTGAAAAGACCACCTAGTCGACCATTCTTAGACAAATGTTACCTCCTCTGGACCTAAGTCGGGGACCTAACTCTTCTAGGAGACCTCTTCCCTTTCCGATGTGTGAGGTCATGAGACCGGACCCCTCAGGGTACCTGGAATATCGGGTACCCCACCGTTTCTCAGCCTGTGCGGACTCGCTGAAAGTGAAAGTACATACGTACACGATCAACCTGGTATTTCTTCCGACTCACACCTTCTTAACTACGAGAGTTTGACTACGACCTCTTCTGAGAACTCTCAGGGAACCTTTCTTCCTTTAGTTTGTTGAGTTAGGATTTTCTTTAGTTGGGGCTGACAAGTAACCTTCCTGACTACGACATCGACTTCCAGGTCATGAAACCGGTGGACTACACTTCACCACTGAGTAATCTTTTCAGGGACTACGACCCTTTCTAACTCTCGTTCTCCTCTTCTCCAATTATACCAACCTACCCTAGTGACTGAATTACTTGTACTTAAACTCGTTTGAGACCCTTTAGTACTTTTGGTTCTTCGGACCAAACGACGTCAAGTATCCCAGCGTTTCTCAGCCTGTCCTAACTCGTTGACTTATTGTTGTTTTGGTGGTGTCGTTTTAGAGTCATTGAATGTTGATACAATACAAATACGAATTGAATAAAATACACAGGTAACACCCAGTCAAAAAGGTAAGATATAAGAAACTAAGACGTCGGTCTAATATCTTGAGTGATTCAATATTTAATGAATTAATGTTCCTAGAGTAAACAATATACCATATCCAAAATCGTATATCATCCGGTAATAATGAGTATAAAAAGTATATCCTCTAAAATAATAATCTTTTTTTTAGTGTCTCCTTTTCCTTTGTTATTTATTATACTTGTAGACTTATATACACACGAACTTATACACACATATATATAATGTATATATTAATATATATATTATATTATATACACACATATATATATATATATACAATTTTTGTTTTCAATTTTCCTCGTTTTGACTTAGTAAACATCTCTACACCCACCTGGATCTCCGATAGTGTTCCTCACTTCATTCAGTCTTTCTCTTTTTGTTTATAGTGTATGATTGGATCAATTATATTCTCTCAATATAATTCTTACAAAGAGCGTTTCTCAACCTGTACTGACTCACTGATTGTGTAAGTGTATGTATTGAATATCAACACTTAGATCTTTTTACCATGTCTACTTGATTAACGTTCCGTCCTGATCTTTACGTTTGTATCTCTTACCTGTGCATCGGCCCCCCCTTCCCCGTCACCCTTCTTAACCCTCTATCCTCACTGCATATATGTGATGATACACATCTGATCTACCGATCACCCTTTGACAACATATCGCGTCCCTAGAGTCGAACCACCACGAGACCTTACTGTCTTTACCCACCCTACCCCCATCCCGACCCTCCCTCCAGATTCTCCATCCCCAATATACATATGTATGTCGACTGAGTGTAACATGTCGTTTTTGATTGTGTTGGAACATTTCGTTAATATGAGGTTATTTTTCTATTAGCTTATTCTTTTTTTCTTTACTTTCAAACGTAACAGTACAGTCTAAGTGTACTTTCTCAGGAATGGGTAGTACTTTACAAAAGACTATTAAAACCACATCGTTCCTTAGTACGTGTCACCTCCGTCCCTCCCTCCGACTCTGTAGCTCCCGTACAAGAGACCAGAAAGTAAAAAACGGGACCCGTACTCGAGGGACCGGGTTTTATTGTTTTCTCTAAAGATCACTCTCAGTAGTCTACGGAGTTTTTGTTTCTCTTGTGAAACCAATACGTAACATGTCAACAGCGAATTCGTGTAAAAGGTTCCTCTCATGGAACATTTATTTTTCTAAGGTTCAAACAAAAACTTTTTCGTTATGATTGGACGTCCGTCAGACGATTTCCGTAAGGTATCTATTTTCTGAGAAGACCATCGTTATATTAATCAGACAAACGATTCTCCAGGTTAATAGTCGTACAAAAGTCCTTCTAATCGGATCCAGTGGACGGAAAGAAGAGTTTTAAAGGGTGTCCATTCTTCTCTTTGTACCCAGTGCCAGGTCAACGAAATTGAGAACTTTTGAAACCATTTTAGTCTTGTAGTCTTTATTTTCAGATTCCTGTTTAAAGTATACACATTCTTTTATACGATATTTTATCTGATCATTCATGTAAAATACATCAAATTATTTTACAAGATCTTAGATTATCTATACACCCGTTAACCATGACTATTGTTAACATTACATTTTTTTGTTGAATTAATTTCTTGTATATAAAACGAAATGATTGTAATACTTTCGTCTTATTGTTATTTTATAACTGTTTAAATATGAATAATAAAAAGGAAACAGATATAGTACCATTTAATTATTTTCCTGAAATATTTAGTTAAATGGTCGTACAATGTCAGGTACCTCAATGTTTCTCAACCTATACTGACTTGTTGACTCACGTGTGTGTGCACGCGTATGTGTGCACACGTATCTGTGTGTGTGCTTACGACTTCTTGATGTACATGAAGATCTACTAGTCTACATTACTAACGATTATATGAACACTTTAATTTATCCGTACACGTACGTACGTGCAACACAGGTTTAGAAACGTTGAGGTACCTGCCATCGAGAGGTCCAAGAGACAGGTGCCCTAAAAGGTCCGTTTTTATGACCTCATGACAACTGTAAAGAGAGAGGTCCCCTAGCAGGGATACATCCTTTCTAGTTTGGGTACAGAGAACGTAGAGGATGTCACCGCCTACCTAAGAAATGGCGACACGGTGGATTCTTTGGGATGATGTCCGTATCCGTTTCGACATTTCATTCTGATATTTATATTGTAATAATTAATATTTTCACTTTTCAACATTATCGGTTTATTTGACGTTATACTCTTCTCTATTCATACGGTTTTCCATCGTTGAGATACAGTCGTACTTTTCGATTAATAGTACCTATGGGATACACATCTATCTAGGTTACAGAGGTAGACGTCGGGATGAAGATTCAACAGATTGTATACTTTTAACTACTCTTAAAGTTTAAGGAATAACGTGTACTATTTTCATTATCATTTATAAAAAAATTTCAAACATGTCGTCCATTATACTAATGGATCTTCATTTTTATTTGGATTTAAAATTACGTTTTCTTATGGGGATCAATCGTAAAGAGCCCTGACCTGTATGTATGATTGATCTTGTTTCGACGATACTAGGATTTTACTATGTTATATATCGATTATTTAGTCACTCATTGTTTAGTTTCAATTAAATTAGAAGTTATTATACTCTCCTAAAGTAGAGGTCTTAAGCTAAATTCGTAGTAACGAGATGTTATCGAATCTAAACAAAATAACAGACACCTTGAGGAGTCATATCATATCTGAGACTGGGACCTAGAGAAGGAACAAACTAACCGAAGTTGAATTACAATTTTCTAATTACCATCAATAACCACTGAGGTTCCTAAAACACTGTCAAATTTAAGTTATCATAACCTAAAAAAAACAAATTTACTAATATTAAAAAATAATGATAATCTTATACAAAATGAAGTTTTGAATTTTTATTTATTGACATTTCCGAAAGAAAAAGAGGTAGAACTATGTCAAGATAGGTTCCTATCGTTCATCTGTATTTGTATTATACAAAATAACGACTCAGAAGTGTATCAGTAGACATATTACCTTGGGTTCATATCTCGGAAATTTAAAGTTTACGTTTACTCAAATATATGACACTTAATACTCTCGTAAAGTCCCGTGTGTTTCCAGAAGTCTTATAAACCCAAGTACACATTAAAGACATTTGGAAACTATATTTGGTAAATCGAAAATGGAATAATGAGAGGACATACGAGCTTTCCACCTTTTGATATTTAATATAGGGTTGTGATCCTCATCTCGATGTGTTTGGATTTAATAATATCATGTTATTCTTGACACTGTAGTCAGAGTCTTAAATTTTTTCTTCTTTTGAAAGTCATATAACTCTCTGGATTGAATTTTCGATACAATTATAATTGGGTAAATTTAACAAAGAAAAGTCACATTAATAAGTTCCCGACGAGTATAAAGAAGGGACAAAGTCCTCCCCTCCTCCCCTAAAATGTAACTACAATAGTTATTTTATGCATATCACCGTCTTGTGTCAGAACACCTTGACTTTAACTGTTGATCTAAAAGTTCAACAATTCTGTCCTAGTGAATTACTCTAGTCAACTCAAGTCAAGTCATCGATTCAGTACAGGCTTAGACATTGGGGTGACTAACGTCGTACGGTCCGAAGGGACAGGTAGTTCTTGAGGGTTTTAAACGAGTTTGAGTACAGTAACTCAGTCACTACGGTAGGTTGGTAGAGTAAGAGTAAGCAGGGTAAGAGGAGGAGTTACAACTAGTCAATACAAGCCGAGAAACACTGAGGCACGTGACATCGTACGGTCCGAAGGAACAGGTAATGGTGGAGGGTATTAAATGAGTCTGAGGCCCTCAACCACTACGGTTGGTACAGGTATCTCAGTCACTACGGTAGGTTTGAGGAGTAGGAGACAGTGGGGGAAGAGGAGGACGCAACTTAGAAAGGGTCGTAGTCCCAGAAAAGGATACTCAGTCAAAAAACGTAGTCTACCGGTTTCATAACCTCGAAGTCGAAGTCGTAGTCAGGAAGGTTACTTATAAATCCTGACTAAAGGAAATCCTACCTGACCAACCTAGAGGAACGTCAATGAGAGTTCTCAGAAGAGGTTGTGGTGTCAAGTTTTCGTAGTTAAGAAGACACGAGTCGAAAGAAATATCAGGTTGAGAGTGTAGGAATGTACCGACGACCTTTTTACTATCAAAACTGCTCTGTCTGTAAACGACCGTTTCATTACAGAGACGAAAAATTATACGAGAGATGGTGATGATGATGATTCAACGAAGTCAGTACAGGCTGAGACACGCTGGGGTATCTACCGTCGGGTGGTCCGAGGCGGTAGACACCCTAAGAGGTCCGTTCTTATGACCTCACCCAACGGTAAAGGAAGAGGTTACGTACTTTCACTTTTAAGTTTCACTTCAGCGAGACAGCAGAGACTGAGAATCGCTGGGGTACCTGACATCGGGTGGCCCGAGGAGGTAGGTACCCTAAAGGGTCTGTTCTCATGACCTCACCCCACGGTAACGGAAAAGGTTATACGAGAGATCCAACCAGTATCGAAAAGAAGGTTCCTCGTTCACAGAAAATTAAAGTACTGACGTCAGTGGTAGACGTCACTAAAACCTCGGGTTCTTTTATTTCAGACAGTGACAAAGGGTTAAATAAACGGTACATCACTACTCTGACCTACGGTACTAGAATTCTAAAAACTTACGACTCAAAATCCGGTCGAAAAGTGAGAGAAGAAAGTGAAAGTTCTCCGACAAATCAAGGAGAAACGAAAGACGGTATTCCCACCACAGTAAACGTATAGACTCAAATAACTATAAAGACGGACGTTAGAACTTAGGTCGAACACGAAGTAGGTCGGACCGTAAAGTGGACTACAGGAGACGTATATTCAATTTATACGTTCCACTGTTATATGTCGGAACTATAAGAGACAAGGGTTAAACCTTGGTCAGGCAACAAGGTACAGATTAAGATTAACAAAGACCTGGACATATGTCCAAAGAGTCCCCCGACCATTCCACCAGACATAAAGGATAGAGTACCTCTCAAAAGTGTCTAACAACACTAGGTGTGTCAGTCTCCTAAATCGTATCTTTTCCTTCATCTTCATCTACAAAAAGACCTTGAGACAACGAAAAAACTACTAGGTCACCTACAACCGTTAAACTACAGACCAAGAAGACGGAAAAGATTTAGGTCGAACTTGTAGACCTTCAAGAGCCAATTGTATTGCAACTTCGGACCGAACCTCTTAAAACTCATCATGAAACGATAAGACACTCTACTCACGTCAATACGTCATCTAACTTGTAAGAAACTTTACAACCTTAACCTTATTTTGACTGTAAAAGGTCAGGACACCGGTGACGACTTAAAAGGTTTAAACGACCGTATAACGTACGTCGTAAAAGTGTCATAGTAGAAAATCCTAAACTTTATCGAGTTGACCTTAAGGTAGTAGAGGTGATCGAAACAAGTATCACTACGAAGGATTCCGGGTGAACTGAAGAGTGAGGTCTTGCAGACCGAGATCCACTTACTAGTGGGGTACCACCAATAGACCCAGTAATTCCAGAGAAACATGTCAAGAAGGCACATAAGAACGATGGAGAAGAATTATAGAAGACAAAGACAATCCAGGTATGGTAAAGACAGGAAATAACACGGGTACAAACGTACGGTATAAGGGAACTATAGAGATTAAAAGAACTTCGCTAGAGATCAGAAAGGGTAAGATAACAAAAGGAATGAAGAAACGTAACTAGTGAATCTTTCCGAAAGAATAGGCAGGAAGAATAAGAAACCCTGAGACGTAAGTCTACCTATATAGAAAGGAAAAGAGGAAACAGAAAGTAAAAAGAAGAAAAGAGTCAATAAACGTTCCGGAGGAGACTGTTGGTAAAATGGAAAAACGTAAAGAAAAAGAACCCCTACCAGAACTAGTGGTGGAGGATATGTTACAACGTTTTGAGGTTGTTTTGTACCAGGTGACCTCTTCCCTTACCGTTTAGTGAAGTCATAAAAACGGGACTCTTGGGGTATTTGTCATACTTTTCCGTTTCTATATTGTGACTTTCCACTTAAGGGGTCCAACCATCCACGGGTTATACGATGACCTCTTCTCACCTCTTTATCGAGGTCTCTCTTACTTGTCCGACTCGGTTTCACTTGTGTCACGGGTCGACTCATACACTGATCACTACTTTCATTTGAGATTACTCTTGTTATAACGTATCCTTGGACCTTACAATCCAGGTACTTAGTTCCATTTAACTTTCACCAGTTTGTTTTCTACCGTTATTACTTGTAACTGTAAAATCCCTAGTCACTTGATTTTACCTGGCCTTACCCACTTGAATTAAGTCTACTGGTAATATAGATGATGACACCCGTTCTTAGGGAATCTTCTTTACCTCATCGGGAGTATCTGTTGTTTTCTCGGGTTTTATTTCATGAATCCACGTTAGAGTTTTTATTGTCTTACTAGAGACAAGTAAAGGTTCCGTTTGAATTACTCTACCTTCTAGTTTAAAATCGTAGTGTTTATACGTGAGATAAAAGTGGTATTTTGTAAAGAATGACGGATGAACCACCGTAAAGAATCGAAAACAAAGTAACAATTTGTATAATTTGAGGTGAAAAAAGAGAGTAATGATCTTATGAAATATCCATTTAGCTGTGTTCCTTACATAACACGAAAGACTAGTTTCTTCTTTTACTACGGTCCGATATTGTTCGTTAAATTAAAAATTACCGAAATAGGTACGGGTTCCAGTATTGTTTCAAATTTAATTTTTCAATTTTATTTTGATGTCGTTTTGTGATTACTATTACGGGATTTATACCGGTCCCGGTTTATTGTAAACAGTCTCTCATGAAAGTTACGTAGGGTCACGATTAAAAATTTTAAAACGGAATCTTATCATTGAATCGAGTTTATTCCATATCTTTTAATTTATAATATCTGTATGTTTATTTTACGTACTCAGAAACGGGGACTTATTCATTCGATTCTATAAGTACCTGAAATTTAGAGATTGGATCTTGACAAATTCACATAAAATCATTTATGACACAACAATTGAATAACAATAAAAGACTGATTCCTTTATTTTTAAACCATGAAACAAAATGAGTTAAAAACGTCGTAATTTTTTTTTTTTTTTGAATATCGTGGATCCCACACCCTCATAAATTTATGAGTTAAACCAGATGACAAACTCATTACTAACCCGAAGGGACCATCGAGTCGACCATTTCTTAGACGGATGTTACGTCCTCTGGGACTAAATTAAGGACCCAGTCCTTCTGAGAGACCTCTTCCCTTACCGATGGGTGAGATCATAAGTACCTGAATCAGTTGTAAACTCTACACTATCATTAACAAGATAACTAATTAGTTATAAATTTTTCGATCTTTTTATAAAGGTTTATTGTAGATAAAATTTAATATTACGAAAATCTCAAACACGAAAAACAACAAAACTAGACTTGTATAAAGTACAATTCACTTTATTTATAGGATCTAATTTTGAAGAAATTCTATTTGGTAAAGACCAATTATCTATACGATACGGAATAAATATATGAACTAAAAAGTTCTTGATAAAATTAAGAAAGTACAATTATCCGTGACTCATATCTTTTAGAAAGTTTCATGAAAACCAAGTTATTACTAAAATGTGTAACTGGGATCATAACGTGACTATTTACCATTTTTGTTGATTATTTTATACTTCTTATTATCTTCCGAGTTTTTTAATAATAAAATTGTAGGTGACTAAAGAAAATAAAGGAGTGATAAATAATTGTAGATTATTAAAATCAACTTCGTTCCCGAACAAGAACCAACGGGAACACCTTTTTACATCCATATTAAGAAAACGGGGGAATAAATTGTCATTTAAATATATAAATACCCCCTTTGCCCTATTTTAATCGGTACTGGTATCAGGTAACTGTACTCTTTTAATCTAGTGACGTGTTTCAGTCTTTTACAAGACTCTCAATAAAGTAATTTGTCCTAATCATTCAAAACTAAGTCACAATTTTAAATTTTCGACCATTCTCAAGAAAAGAAAATAACTTGGATTATTTAAGGTCAACTTATAATATGACAATCTTATAGTCATTGTGACGTTGTCTACTCAGTTTTAGTCTTAACCGCTAGGAATTTCTAAGTCAAGGATTAAAGGAAATGTCAAAATAATTCGGGGGACTAAGGGTTTGTTTTAACCCTGTCACTTTTATAGGATTTTATCAATATATATTTTTAATTTAAATTTCAAGACCTATTTTCTGTATATTAAGGGACTTTTACAACTATCTGGTGTTTTGTTTGACCGTCACATGTTTTTGTTGGGACTTTTTTTATGTAATTCACCCTAAGTGCTAAAAGGTCGTTTAGTAACAAAATTAAATAACTAGTAAAAGTCTAACCGGTTGAACTATATGGTATAGTAGACCGTCATATGTTCATAAAATATTGTAAAAGTTTTCAAACATGAAGTTTCAAAAAGAGAAAAACATAATAAAAGGAGAACGACGTATTGTGTTTTTATCTTCGATTTTTGTTCTTGGTAAATACTCGAGTGACAAGACTCAAAGTTTTCAGATCGTGTCCAACTGACGTAGGAGGCGAGTCCCAGAGGAGTTGCCACTGTGGGTTCCCACAGTCCCCTGGTGTAAGGACAAAGAGACCTCCGATACCACTTCTTTATGGATGTCCTAATAAGTCCAACAACCGTCTGAAGTAAAGGACCACCAACATCCTGACTCCATCGACAAAGAAACAATCGACAATCGACTCCAGTAAGAGTCATTGATGTCCTACGAAAATTCAGGAACGGTATACCAGAGGACATAGAAGTTTCGGTTTTTACCTTTGAGAGAAAGACCGTTTCGGAGGAGTACGAAAATTAGGGATTGAAGAAGGAGTCACTGGTTGATCTCTTTTAAGAGACGAGTATTTCCCCAGTAGACTAATCTAATCTATACGGGATCTTATAGAGACAAAGAATTTCTGATGAGACGTAATCCAGAAGAGACATCGAGTTTACCATTTCTTAGACGGACGTTCCGTCCTCTGGGATCAAGTTAGGGACCCAGTCCTTCTTAGGAGACCTCTTTCTTATCCGTGAGGTCATAAGGACGGACCTCTTAGGGTACCCGTGTCCTCGGACCGTCCGATGTCAGGTACCCTATCGACTCAATCTGAGTTGACTCGCTGATTGTGATGATGATGATGATGAGACGTTATATGTTATTGGATTATTACCCTTATTTCAGGTAGTATAAGAGGTCCCTAACACTTCTAACGTACCAATCACCCGTCTATAGAATCCCCGGTAGAATCTTAAGACGACTGATGTCTAACAGTTACCAATAAAAGGATAACCATTAGTAGGTTTACCATCGTTTTAAATACAGTATTTCTTCACCTTTGAAAAGTCTATATTACTTAATTTTGTTGAGGATTTAACAGAAAACCCCATATACGAACACACGAACGGATACACACAGATGTACGAACTCAAAGTAAGATGAAAAATTTTATAAAAAACACGATTCCGTTTTCGTAGTATGATGTTTGTCTACTCTCTCATCCCTGAATGTCCTTTCTGAAATCAATAGAAAAAATGTGGTCGATGGTCTCCATTACTTACCAAATGGTATTGTGTATATCTTTGAATAAAGTGTTAAGTCTTAGGTCTCCTCTCACTTTTTGAACCGAATTTCGAGTTGTAAGTCTTTTGATTCTAGTACCGTAGACCAGGGTAGTGAAGTACCGGTTATCTACCCCTTTGTCACCGTCTGAAATAAAACCCCCCGAGATTTTAGTGACTTCTACCACTAACGTCGATACTTTAATTTTCTACGAATGAGGAACCTTCCTTTCAATACTGGTGGATCTATCGCATTATTTTTCCTCTCTATAATGAAACGGTTGTTTCCAGTTTCGATACCAAAAAGGTCACCAGTACATACCTACACTCTCAACCTGACACTTCTTCCGACTCACGACTTCTTAACTAAAAAAACTTGACATCACAACCTCTTCTGAGAACTCTCAGGGAACCTGAAGTTCCTCTGGGTTGGCCAGGTAGGATTCCCTCTAGTCAGGACTCATAAGTAACCTTCCTGACTACGACTTCAACTTTGAGGTTATGAAACCGGTGGAGTACGTTTCTCAACTGAGTAACCTTTTCTGGAACTACGACCCTCCTTAACCCCCGTCCTCCTTTTCCCCTGTTGTCTCCTACTCTACGGACCTACCGTAGTAGCTGAGTTGCCTGTACTCAAACTCACTTGAGGCCCTCAACCACTACCTGTCCCTCCTGACCGCACGACGCTAAGTACCCCAGAGTTTCTCAGCCTGTGTCGACTCGTTGACTTGACTTGACTTGACTACTTTAAGACGTTTTAGAAGATTCTTCTAAGAGTAAACTTTATACTAATTTACATTTAGATTTTGAAATTCAGTATTTCAGTTTATAGAATTATACGAGTACAAATATATTTTACTTTAAGGGGTGACCAGTAATTCACACTGTAACGAATACTTAGTCTTAACCACAAGTAAGAGATGTTTATTAAGTTCCCTATAACCTCTCGTTCACTTTTGAATTAATAGTTTCGGGAACGAGAACGAGTATTAAAATTTTTCGTTGGAATAACGTCTTGTTGGATAAAATATTTTATACATTATACATATCCTCTTTTCTGATTATTATAAAAGATGGATACCCCGTAATGACTTAGAAGGGTAGTAAGTCACTCAAAAAAGAGTAAAACATATAATTCGACAGACACACACAAACACACACACACATTTTGTTGTATTATGTATCTAACACTTAAATAGTTACTAAATTTTATAGTAGATCACGTTGGAGTAAAAAACAGGATCCAGCGATATATTAAAGTGTTCGACTGTTTGATAGCTCATGTTACGGTTTTAAAGTGTTCACTTTTAGGTCTTTATTATGATGTCTTAATTTACTAATTTCTTGCACCACCGAGGAAGATGTGATATTAGGTACGAAGGTAGAAGGTATTAAGACTAGAACAAGGAAAAAATTTGGATAATTTTATATATGTTTATAAAGAATTATAAGTGTTATAATATATGCAGATATTTCATACCTATAAATCACTAGAGTATGTGCAATCGTATCCTTTGGGGTACTTTATTCTCTTCTCACATGGTTCAAGAGTAGAGTAAGAAAAAGTCAAGAAAATTAGACAGGTAAAACCGAGGCCCCGTGTACGTAAATAAGGTACACAGTGTTTATTGTTACCTGTGTAACGTTAATTAATAGTCATTTGAGTCAATGACGAAATAGTAAAGATAAACTTAGGAAATTTATACTTGGTTCAATCGTCTGTTTTCTAAAGTTTATGTACTGTAAGATACTCTTTGTCTAAGTCTACACCTCCTCACCGTATTTAAACCCAAACGAACAACGGTATAAACAACAACAAGTCAGTGAGTCAACACAGGTTGAGAGACACTGGGGTACCTGACGTGGTACGACCCGAAGGGATAGAAAGTGGTAGAAGGCCTCGAACGAGTTTGAGTACAGGTAACTCAGTCACTATCGTAGTTTGGTAGAATAGGTGACAGTAGGGGAAGAGGAGGACGGAAGTTAGAAAGGGTCTTATTCCCATAAAAGCTTACTTGACCAAGAAGTGTACTTCATCGGTTTCATAACCTCGAAGTCAAAGTCGAAGTCGTAGTCAGGATGGTTACCTATAAGTCCTAACTAACGAAATCCTAAATGACCAACTAGAGGAACGTCAGGTTCCCTGAGAGTTCTCAGAAGAGGTTGTGGTGTGTTTCCGTATTTAAGAAGTAGTGAGACGGAATAAATACCAGGTTTAGAGTGTAGGTGTGTACTGATGACCTTTTTGGTATTAAGACTGGTCTACCTGGAGACACCCGTTTCATTACAGAGACGAAAAATTATACGACAGATCCAACTAGTATTGAAAAGAAGGTTCCTCGTTCACAGAAAACTAAAGTACCAACGTGAGTGGTAGACGTCACTAAAACCTTGGGTTCTTTTATTTCAGACAGTGACAAAGGTAAGAAAGGGGTAGATAAACGGTACTTTACTACCCTTGTCTACGGTACTAGAAGTAAAAAACTTACAACTCAAAATTCGGTCGAAAAAGTGAAAGAGAAAGTGTATATAGTTCTCCGAGAAACCAAGGAGAAGTGAAAGACGGTCTTCCCACCAAAGTAGAACATATAGATTCCAATAACTATAAAGAGGACTGTTAGAACTAAGGTTGAACACGAAGTAGGTCAGACTATAAAACATACTGAATGAGACGTATATTCAATTTATTCGTCCCACTGTTGTATGTCGGAACTATATGAGGAAAGGGTTAAACCTCGGTCAGACAACGAGGTACAGGTAAAGATTGAACAAAGAACTGGACGTATGTCTGAAGAGTCCTCCGTCCATTCCACTAGACCATAAGGGTAGAGAAGTTCCCATAAGGTGACAAAAAAACACTAGGTATGTCAGTCAGAAATCGTATCAGCTATTCCGTCTTCATCTACAAAAAGACTTTAAGAGAACGAAAAAGATACTAAGTAACCTACAACTGCTAAATTATAGAGTAAGGAGACGGAAAAGATTTAGGTTGAACTTGTAGACCTTCAAGAGTCAATTACATGACAACTTCGGACCGAACCTCTTAAATCTCGTAATGGAGTGATCGTACACTCTACTCACGCTAACACACCATCAAACTTGTAAGAGACCGTAACGGGAAGAAACCCTAACCTTACTTTGGATTGGAAAAGGTCAGGACACCGGTGACGACTTAAAAGGTTTAAACGACCGTATAACTCATGTCGTGAAAGTGTCGCAGTAGAAAATCCTAAACTTTATCGAGGTGACCTTAAGGTAGTGGAGGTGATCGAAACAAGCATCACTACGAAGGATTCCGGATAAACTGAATTGTGAGGTCCTACAGACCGAGATTCACTGACAAGTGTGGTAGTGCCAATGGACCCATTAATTCTAGAAAAAACATATCAAGAAGACACATAAGAACAGTGGAGAAGAATTATAACAGACGAAGACAATCCCGGTATGACAAATACAGGAAATGACTTAATGACTTTCCGTATAAGACAACGGTGTACTGAAAGACATTAAAACATGAAGTGTCAAGAAATATGGGATATTTATGAGAGGAATCACAACGCTTCGTCACACTTATAAAAACAAAGACGTATCAGTCCCGAAAGACTCGTTTTAAAAATTTCTGGATTTAATTTATTGTTCGGAAATTTCAATTTCCCACTAACTTATTTATCTATCCAGGTCTCAAAATATCTCTAAATAAAGACGTTAATACACAGATGTAAGGTTTCCCGAGATTTGATCACTGAAAGTTAAGGAGAAGAACTTCTTAGAAGAAGAAGAAGGAAAAAAAAAAAATTCTTTTTAGTCCTCCTCTCCGACCGTCCACACATGGTTAATGATATATTCTGGAGTTTAATTATTAAAACTCTAAAGAGACGACACCATGTCTGACGTAACCGTATTGGTAAACCGAGGATAGTGTAACGGGACTTCCTCTTCTTACACCTGATCTTTTGGAGACGTCAATAATGAAAATTCGAACGGAGACTAAGTCTTTTGAGTACAAACGAAAGACCTAGTTTATTTATTTATATCATAATTTTAAAAATTTACAATTAACTTATAACAATAAAAGGTGAGTAATCGTGACATCTGATTTTCGATTATTCCTTTCGTTCACTTTTTCTTTTCAAATTACTTTATAAAACTATTTAAAGTATTTTATTCGTTCCAGACCATCACTTTTAGTCCTCCACTCTTTATCTGTTACGAAAAGACGTGAGAGTATGTTATAATTTAATTATAGAGACAATATAGTTTATAGTATAATATTTAGTTAAAAAGAAGTGAAGGGAATGAATAACCGAACACTCTAAAAACTTCTACTCCTTATTGGAATAAGTAGACAGATATGGGTCATTTATCACAAACCTTAAATTACTTACAAGGTTATGAATATTTAAACCTTCGTCATACAAAAAGGTACAGGTCAAGATTGACGACGAAGAACTGGTGTAAAGAATCCTCCGTCCAGTCCACCGGACCATAAGGATACAGAAATTTTTAAAAGGTGTTAAATGACACTAGAGGTGTGGGTTTCCGAAATCACAACAGTTGTTTCTTTTTCATCTAAAAAAAAAGATCTTAAGAGACCGAAAAAGATGCTAGGTTACCTACAATCGTTAAACTAGAGACTAAGGAGACGGAAAAAGATTTAGGTCGAACTTGTAGACCTTCAAGTACCAAGTGAATGACAACTTCGGATCGAACCTCTTGAAACTCGTAATAAAACAATCACATACTCTATTCACATTTGCACGTTATAATCTTGTATGAAACCGTAACAGAAAGAAACCCTAACCTTACTTTTGACTGGAAAAGGTCAGGACACCGACGACGACTCAAAAGGATTAAACGACCGTATAACTCACCTTGTGAGATTCTCATAGTAGAAAATCTTAAACTTCATCGAGTTGACTTTAAGGTAGTGGAAGTGATCGAAACAAACATCACTACGGAGGATTCCAGGTGAACTAGTCCTTTCATTATACAGTTCCGACATATATCAGTGGGACGAATAAATTGAATATACGTCCCATGTAATACTCTTTACGGTCTGACCTACTTCGTGTTCAACCTTAGTTCTAACAGTCCTCTTTATAGTTATCGGAGTCTATACGTCTACTGTGGTGGGATTACCGTCTTTTACTTCTTCTTGATTTCTCGAAGAACTACTTTCACTTTCTAATTTCACTTTTTGAATCGAATTTTACTTTGTAAGTCTTTTGATTCTAGTACCGTAGACCAGGGTAGTGAGGTACCGTTTATCTACTCCTTATTACCTTTGTCACTGTTTGAAATAAAATGAACCCAAGGTTTTAGTGACGTCTACCACTCACGTTGGTACTTCAATTTTCTGTGAACGAGGAACCTTCTTTTCAATACTAGTTGGATCTGTCGTATAATTTTTCGTCTCTGTAATGAAACGGTTGTTTCCAGTTTCGATACCAAAAAGGTCATCCGTACATACCTACACTCTCAACCTGATATTTCTTTCGACTCACGACTTCTTGACTACAAAAACTTGACACCACAACCTCTTCGGAGAACTCTCAAGGAACCCAACATTCCTCTAGGTTGGTGAGGTAGGATTTCCTTTAGTCAGGACTTATAAGTAACCTTGCTGACCACGACTTCGACTTTGAGGTTATAAAACCAGTGGACTACACTTCTTAACTGAGTAACCTTTTCTGGGACTACGACCCTTTCTAACTTCCGTCCTCCTCTTCCTCTACTGTTTCCTACTATACAACGTACCGTAGTGGCTGAGCTACCTGTACTTAAACTCATTCGAGGTCCTCAGCCACTACCTGTCCCTTCGGATCGCACGACGTCAGGTGCCCCAGCTTTTTTCAACCTGTGTTGACTCGCGGACTTTACTTGACTTGACTTGACTTATAGATATTTAATTACCTATTAAAGTGACAAGACTAAGTCTTAATGATTAGAGTTCCTTTATTCGTAAAGGTTCAAATAAAGGATGAGTAAATTGACTTCACTGAATCGTGGTCGTCGTCGTAAATTGATGTAGTAGAGTATTACAACAACTTTTAAACTTTTTACTTTATAGAGGACTAAAGTCTTTTCTAAAAATTGTTACTGTTATCCACAGTAAAGAAAGTTACTCTGACCTATCTATGAATTAAAGTTTCAGATGTTAAGTTTTAAGGTACTTCTCTTAAGGTTGTAAGTTTAATTTTATTTCCTGTGCTCACTCGCTGAAGTGAAGAGAGGGAAGTGAGTGAAGTATGAAATAGCGATCTCTTCCTTTACCGTTGGGTGAGGTCACAACAACGGACCTCTTAGGGTACCTGTCTCCTCGGACCCCCCGGTACCAGGTACCCCAGTGTCTCTCGACCTGTACTGACTTCACTGACTCGTGTGCAGAAGTTACCTTTTACTTAGGGTAGACAAAATCTCTGAGGACACTGTGTTAATCTCTAGAAAGAACGGATGTTTTTCTAAAATACTTTATTTATACCTGCTATAGTTTTATCACCGTAAAACATACTGGAACTTTCTTTTAATATGAAAACTAGGGACAAAAGGAGAACTATTAAATACGATACAAAAAGTTTATATAGTACTGACAAGAGTGATACGCACATCCTTTATCCTTTGTTAAAAGTATGTATTAACAGTTTTATTCAGCAAACATTGGTGAATCGATGAAGTTATACAATTCAGACACAATAGAAGAAAGATACTCGTTATGACCTGAAAAAAAAGGTAAAAGTAGAAGTATGTGTATGGATTTGGACGAAACCCACATCAATAAGAGAAAGTTAAAATAAAAGTCAAAATATTAGGACCAAGATAAGTTCCTCTCATCAGTCATACAACACTAAATACCAGGTCAGGTTGGGAGAGAGTCTTCTCAAGATGGACTACACGAGTACACATGTGACGGACAATTCAGTACCAACCATTATCCGACATTCTCAACAAAGGAATGAGTTCACATTGAGAACAAAAGATCCATATCGTAAAGTTCTGTGTAGAAATCTAAAGACCAAAATAAATACTTTATCAGGGTAGACACGGATATGACATAATAAATGGGACGTAAACAAACACCTGTCCTCTCTCGATAAATTTGAGGAATTCTACTTATTAAAATAATAAGGACTATAGTGTATTAATAGAATTAAGTAAGACAAATAATTGGAAATTGGTATACTTTAATTTCAGAATATTCTAATATCCATTTTAGTACTTTTTCATTCTTGTAAAAGAACAAAGTGACATAAAACTTCTAGTTTCATTTTATTTAACCTACTATATTTACGGTTCACTATTTTTTCGTATTTGTATTTAATAAGTTTACTATGAAAGAAACAGTATAATATCTATTCCAAGAGAATATATATATCAGTCTAACAAATAAACATATACCAAGAGGGGTTTGTTTTGTTCCAGTAAAACATTCTCGTTGTATATTAACGTATACATGATTCTGATTATCTTTCGTTATCTAATTTTATAAAATATTTATGATCACCATCTTAAAACAACAATGAATCGAGAGATTCAGCACAGTCTGAGAACACCAAGACACCTGACACCGGACTGTCCGAGGAGAGAGACAGTTATCCTAGAGGGTCCGTTCTTATGACCTTACCCAACGACAAAGGAAGAGGTCCTATAGAAGGACTGGGTCCTTAGTTTGGGGCCAGAGCCCGTAAACGTCCGTCTAAGAAATGGTGACTCGGTGGTCCCCACAGAACGATTTTCACTTTTGGTGATGACCTACCGATATAATATGATAACCCGAAGGAATTACCGAGTGTATATTTATTAGACGGACCTTACGTCACTGGACCCAGTTAGGGAGCCAACCTGTCTAGGAGACCTATTCTCTTACCGTTGGGTAAGGTGACGAGAACGTACTTCTTAAGGTACCTGTCTCCTCGGTCCGTCCGATATCAGGTACCCCAAAGCGTCTCAGTCTGCACTGTTCGTTACTTGTGTGTGTGTGTGTGTGTGTGTGTGTGTGTGTGATATGAACATAACGTTAGGTAAATAATTGACAAAAGAAAACCTCTTTGATGAAGAGAAACGAGACCCGAAGGGACCACCGAGTCTCCAATTTCGTAGACGGACGTTACACTCTCTGGGTCCAAGCTAGGGACCCAGTCCTTCTAGGGGACCTCTTCCTTTACCGTTGGGTGAGGTCATGAGAACGGACCTCTTAGGGTACCTCCCTTCTCGGACCATCCGATGTCAGGTACACCAGCGTTTCTCAGTCTGTGTTGACTCGCTGTTTGATGATGATGATGAAGAGACACGAAGATCTCAATTTTATTGTGGAGAGTAATTCTTCTTACTTCATTATTCTCAAAAGACATTAAACGTAAGTTCAGTTTACATTTTAATTAACCTTTTGTAGTTAACGAAAATGTTGTGAACTTTGTTTTGTTTACGAGGGTAAATTTAAAATTTTGTGAAAGTTTACCATTCTACGTAAAGTTACTCCCTCTATACTAGTAAAAAACTTCTTTAGAAAGTGTTTATTATACTTTTAATGACTAATACGTTTTTATATCTTACCTCTCCTTTAATGTTATGTTCGATTTATAGTACTCTATTATTTAAATATAAGAATTATTCTAAATGAACTAAGACTGTATATTTGTTATTTTTGTATTAATAGAAACATTTTATTAGAAATAAAAAAACAAAATATCTCTCGAGTATACGACGAAATCCTATTCTTTAAAATCACTTTAAGTCTTTGGAATTTTAAATACCCTTATTATGAATTACCTAAACTCTGAAAACTCTTTTCTCGACACTTTAGTCCTCATCTTCTTCCATTTAATTCGAGTTAGACGAAGTATTTCACTCTATATGAACTCACTACTACTCGTTACGAAAAAAATTACCTCTTTTTTATTGGTAATGAAAGGAAGTTGTAACGTTAAAAGTAAAATCAAAAATAGAATAATATTTTAAGGAGTCATCAAATTGGAGTCTTACAGGGTGAAGACAAACCGAGAGTAAATAAAAAAAAATTAAAAATAAAAATGAAATAAAATGAAATGTTATGACATAACCAAAACGGTATGTAACTGTACTTAGGTAGTGCCCACATGTACTCAAGGGTTTGTACTTGGGGGGAGGGTGGAGGGAGGGGTATTGTAGNGTTACGAAAAAAATTACCTCTTTTTTATTGGTAATGAAAGGAAGTTATAACGTTAAAAGCAAAATCAAAAATAGAATAATATTTTAAGGAGTCATCAAATTGGAGTCTTACAGGGTGAAGACAAACCGAGAGTAAATAAAAAAAAAAATTAAAAATAAAAATGAAATAAAATGAAATGTTATGACATAACCAAAACGGTATGTAACTGTACTTAGGTAGTGCCCACATGTACTCAAGGGTTTGTACTTGGGGGGAGGGTGGAGGGAGGGGTATTGTAGAGAGACCCAGTAGGGACACGTGGTCGGGGTTCGTAGGACATAGGACGGAGCTTGTATCTGACCGCTAAGTAAAGAATGTACTATCATATGTACAAAGTTACGGTAAGAGGGTGTAGTAGGGTGAGAGAGGGAGAGGGAGTCTCAGGTTTTCAGGCGAGATGTGTAGACACAGAGAAAACGACAGAGCGTATGTCCCAATAGCAATGGTAGAAAGATTTAAGGTATATATACACAATCATATGACATAACCACAAAAAGAAAGACCGAATGAAGTGAGACATATTAGACGAGGTCAAAGTAGGTAGAGTAATTTTGACTAACTTTACATAAGAAAAATTACCTGTTCATTATAAGGTAACACATATACATGGTGTCGAAAGAATAGGCAAGTAGACGACTACCTGTAGATCCAACAAAGGTACAGGACCGATAATATTTGTCACGACACTACTTGTAACCCCATGTACACAGAGAACGTTAAGACCAAAGGAGTCACACATACGGGTCGTCACCCTAACGACCCAGTATTTCGTCATGATAAACGTTAAAAAATTCCTTAGAGGTGTGACAAGAGGTATCACCGACATGATCAAACGTAAGGGTGGTTGTCACGTTCTCCAAAGGGAAAAGAGGTGTGGGAGAGGTCGTAAATAACGAACGTCTAAAAACCTAGCGTCGGTAAGACTGACCACNTTTTTTTTTTTTTTCAAAGGTGGTGGCGGGGGGGCTCAGTCCTGCCTTTAGTCTGTTGACTTCTCTGGTCGTTTGTCTTCTTCAATTTGTCTCCCTTGACGGGACCTTCACTGGGGTGTGACGGGTGTTGTGGTCTCTTTCCCGGTCTATATAGAGATGATAAAAATTCTAAAAAAAATTAGAAAAAGAAAAAAACAACAACTACAACAACACACCAACAAAAAAGAAGAAGAAGAAAAGAAAAAAAGATTGAAAATTTTTAACAATTCAGGAGATAAAGAGGAAATTAAAAATAAAGATATTGGATAATGATGAAAAGTTTTGTTTTATGGGATAAAAAATTTCGTTTACGGTATATATCAGATACACACCAACAACAAAAAATTATTAAGAACACCGAAAAAAAGAAGAAGAAGAAGAAGAAGAAAAAAAGAAATTATAACATAAAAACTTTTAGGTTGGAGATGAGATCTAATTAGAAACGAAAAACCAAAAACAACAGTTAAAACATGTAAATTTTTGGGTTTGAAGTGATGGGTTAAAATGGACTCTCACTCTAATGACCGAACTGGTGAGAGAGGAGGAAACCTGAGAGGAAAAAGAGGTGGTCCATCGGAGACAGAGAAGGGAGGGGGAAAAGAAGAGATGGGTTGAGACACTTAGAGACACACAAGGTCTGTCACCTCTTGTGGATTCCTTGACCAATGACCGACCTAGACAGAGAGAGGAAAAGTAAAGGGAGAAAATAGGAGGACCGGTAGAGACAGATGAAGGAGGGAGAGGAGAAGGGACACATTGAGGCACTTATAGAGACTCGCCAGGTCTGACACCTCCCGTGTATTCCTTCACTAATGACCTATCGAACGAGAGAGGAGAAAATTAGGGTAGAGTAGAGTAAGGTCAGTGGAGATTGATGGGAGAGGGAGAAGAGAAGAGGTACATTGAGCCGCTTGGAGAGACCCACAGGGAGTCACACCTCTTTGAAAAGTAGAAATTGGATCTACAAAATAGTGACCACGTCATATCTACCTCTTCAGAACTCCGATGACATTTTTATTTTGACTTTTGGTCTTCGTCCTCCGAATTCAGGTTTAGGACTCTTGTAGTCTCTTGAGGACTTAGGTCCCTTGTAATTAGTTATCCTCGAGTAATTTACGGAGGTATAGATGTGACTTTGGTTCGTGGTAGGTTCCCGGTTGTTCAAGGTCTCGTTCTGTATGGTACGTTTAAGAGGTCGTTGTGTCCTTGTGTGGGGACTCGAAGTTATATGTCCGTCGAGTTCCAATGAGGTTTGGTAACTACAGAGGATTGGGTAATGACCAGTAGGGTAACGTAAGGTCTCTCTTCTTTAGGTCGAGGTGGGTGGTCTTGAGGTTGTGTTCAGAGGGATTGGTTCTTTGGAACTGTTCGGTGACTATGTTGGAGTGGGTGGCACTCCTTCGAGGTATTATTTCTCTTGAGGTGTTTAAGGGTCTTATATCTTTCTGGTGGGGTTTTCGTCGTTATATTGGTTCTACTTCTCTGTCTCCTTATGAGTCGTCCATTTCCTTGTCCTCTTTAAGGGTGGTTTGTTTTGTTTTCTCCTTCTCTACCCCCTAGATAGACTGTTTCTTAAGACTTATAACTATCACTTTTACTAGGTTTTAGAACTTTAGTTTTACTTTAGTTTCTATTTATCGGACCTCTGTTCCTAACTCTTCTACGTTCCTTCCAAATTGTTCCTGGATCTTCTTTATTTTTTCTCAGTTATATATTACTTATTACGTTATTTACTCTAGTCTTTGTGAGACCTCCGTTGTTTATCATCTTATTGCCTCCGTCTTCTATCCTAGTCACTTTATCTTCTATCTTACCATCTTTATTTACTTAGTCTCTCCTTTTTTTCTTTTTTATTAATTTTCTTTACTCCTGTTAGAGTCTCTGGAGGTCCTGTTATACTTTGCGAGGTTGTAAGCTAAATATCCTCAAGGTCTTCTTCTGTTTTTCTTTCTGGTACTCTTTTAGGAACTCCTCTATTATCAACTTTTGAAGGGATTTTACCCCTTCCTTTATTAGTGGGTTCAGGTTCTTTGTGTCTCTCAAGGTTTATCCTATTTGGGTTCCGCTTTGTGGGGTTCTGTGTATAATTAGTTTAATCGTTTCTAGTTTGTGTTTCTTGTTTATAATTTTCGTCGTTCCCTTTTTGTTGTATATTGTGTGTTCCCCTAAGGGTATTCCTATTGTCGACTAGAAAGTTGTCTTTGAGAAGTCCGGTCCTCCCTTACCGTTCTGTATGAATTTCACTACTTTCTTTTATTGGATGTCGGGTCTAATGACATGGGTCGTTCCTAGAGTAAGTTTATACTTCCTCTTTAGTTTTCGAAATGTCTGTTCGTTTTCGACTCTCTTAAGTCGTGGTGGTTTGGTCGAGAGGTTGTTTACAATTTCCTATAAGAGATCTGTCTTTTGTGTTTTTCCCACACATTTGGGCTTGGGTTTTGTTATTTCATTTACCGTTACCCTAGTATGAATAGTTATTAATGGAATTTACATTTACCCAACTTACGGGGTTGGTTTTCCGTTTCTGACCGACTTACCTATGTTTTTGTTCTGGGGATATATACGACGGATGTTCTCTGGGTGGAGTTTTGTTCCCTATATATGTCTGACTTTCACTTCCCGACCTTTTCTATATAGTGTGTTTATCTCTGGTTTTCTTTCGTCCTCACCGTTATGAGTATAGGCTATTTTATCTGAAATTTTGTTTCCGACACTTTTCTCTGTTTCTTCCGGTGATGTATTACTAGTTTCCTAGTTAGGTTCTTCTTCTATATTGTTAATATTTATATATACGTGGGTTGTATCCTCGTGGTGTTATACACAAACCGAGAGTAAATTAACTGGTCCAAGAATCAGTATACCGGAACCTATTGAAGAACCCGTTCCTTCCTATCAGGAGTCTTATAAGTTCCTTTTCGTAACACTTCTTTTAATCTATTTATGTATTATAGTATAGACAGAGTACATAGAAAAGTAGGGGATTCCCAGATATATAGTGTGACACAATATATTACATAATTAAATGTTCAACCAGTTACAGAAGTGATCTGTTGCATCAAGTTCTCATTCCTAATAAAAAAAGGGGAGACTTCGGAGTCGTGACTTATATTACAAACAAAGAGTCATTTGTGATATTTACGAATGACTTAAATATCTTAAATGACTTACTTTCTTAATATTTACTTACAATAAAAAGGTATCATTAAAAGAGACGATAACATTAAGACACTATGTCATAATTCGTGTCAAGTGACCTATAATGTCATATTTTCACCGGAAAATCCTGAAAACAAAGGTGGTTATAACACCTCATTTGGAGGTTCCCCCAAAGGGAAGGACTATTGATTGAGGAGTACACCATTGTCTTTTATGATGTTCTCGCGATATCTCTCTTCATACTCGAACTTTGACTCACTACTCATCTCTTTTGTGTATTTCACGTCCTAAACATCTATCCTTGTTTATTTATAGTCATAACGAAGACCCTATGAAGAGGTCTTATGATTCTCTGTAGGACTTTGACCCGGAGAGTACGTTTTGACTTCTGAACCTCACTCTCCCACACCAAGGTACAGACTTCGGAAATCCGAGACTCTGATAGTTTTAGTTATTGAGAGACGTCCCTTCGTAGAAAGGTCGGTCGTGGGTCTCAAAGTTTATTATATTACTTGGTTCATACTTAGTATTAGGTTATTGTGGTCTCTTTATTATTTATTCGGTGGGAGTGACCCTTAATATTCTCTGATGTTTTCATCTGAATCCGGTGTTTGTTGAACTATGAATGTCATGTTCTCGATGTCGGTCTACCTATTACTGAAAGTTAATAGGAGGTAATTTACGAGTCATTTTAAAATTTGACACCTACCAAAAATTATTTACGTGTTTTGAAACTTTGTGTACTCTGTAGAGTATGAAAAAGAGTGTAAAAAGGTTTATTAAATACGTTTTTATTTTACTTATTTTATACATTACAGTGACAGATATAACTGTAAAGAGTTTGACTCGTTTCTTAATAATTGGAGAACCACATGACAGAATTTATATATAACCCATTTCACCGAATTATATTATTTTATAATACATATGATTTCAACTTACAGAAAAAAATACAATTGTGAGATAAGTGTAATAGTAAATTGAGATAAGTAATGGTTACTCTTTCAAGTAGAAGTTAGACAGATCTCTGTTCAATAAACCATTATAACTAGATAATAATACTTTCATTGTTCTTATAATTTAAAAGTGTTAAAACCTAATAATGTAAGGGTCGTAATAAGGGTCATTTGACTTAATGATTGAGTATAGTACGTTTTTTTCTCAGTAGTCCCATCGGGACGTTGATAGTAGGAATCTTTCCGAGAGAACTTACAAACCGAGAACCTACCGAAAATCTTTGCACCAAAACTTTCACAAAGGTAGTGGGATTGACCAATTGTTACACCAGTCAACAAGGATGTTCTACCAAATACTCCTTGTATATAAAAGGAGGACTTTCACACCTCGAAACTTGTCACGATGGGTCTCCCACGGGTATATTGTCGCGACCGACTTTTTGGAACCTGTGACTCAGAGAGTACTCGAAGGGAGTGTCTGTTGTAGAGCACACACAACAGTGTGAAACAACAACTTCCTCAATTCGAACAGATATATCGAGGTCCTCCTCTCCTTGGAACAAGAACCAAAGGAGACTTGAAACGGGTACATGGAAAAGGTAAACAACTATAACAAAACTAAAAAAAAAAAAAAACGATGATCTTTAGTATCGGTACCCATCTTAATATACGATTTAGAAGACCCAGGAGGATCGATTAACTGTTTTGACTCTCAGTCGGACCCCTGAGGACTGTGAGACTATGTCTCTTAATATATAAACCATCCAACACTATTGAAACAACAACAAGTGAACGAGTCAGCCCAGGCTGAGAAAGGTTAGGGTACCTAACATCGTGTGGTCCGAAGGGACAGGTAGTGACAGACGGTCTCGAACGAGTTTGAGTACAGGTAACTTAGTCACTACGGTGGGTTGGTAGAGTAGGAGACGGTAGGGAAAGAGGAGGGTAGAAGTTAGAAAGGATCGTAGTCCCAGAAAAGGTTACTCAGTCGACAAGCGTAGTCCACCGGTTTAATGACCTCGAAGTCGAAGTCGTAGTCAGGAAGGTCACTTATAAGTCCCAACTAAAGGAAATCCTGACTGACCAACCTAGAGGAAGATAGGTTTCCTGAGAGTTCTCAGGAAACGTCGTGGTATCAAACTTCCGTAGTTAAAAAACCGTGAGTCGTGAAAAATAATAATTTACATAAAATTCACTTTATCCTATCTCTAAGTCAATTTAATATTATCCTTTTCCCTTTTAGACAGTATTAACATTTCCAAATGAAATAAGAGAAAGATAGTTCTGTCTTTATCAAACACAACTGAAATTCACTTAACATAAAAAGTATAATTGGTAATAGGAGTTTTCACGGAAAGGTCCGATAGGAGTAGACTTACCAAAGGTGTCTTTCTTAATTTATCATACGGTACCAATCTCAGTCGAAGACAAAAAGTCCCAAACGACGATACTCATCTAAAATAACTCCTCCTCCTTTAAAAGAGGGTAGGAAGAACTCAAAAAATTAAACTAGATTATTAAGTTACCTGTATTCTGCCTAATTGTCCTCTTTTTAGTTAATTAAGTATACGTATCACTAGAGTGTCTTTACTCTAGGGGTTTCACTGGTTTTGTCCACCAAATGTGTAGTAAAAATCTGTTGCTTTGTTAACAAACATTTCTAAAATGTTTAATTTCCTGAACATGAACCCTATCGTTTGATTACTCGTTCACCGTTTCCGTCAAAACAACAAAGAAAATCGGAACCTAAGGGATTGAGCACTATACGAAGGATAGAAGGACAATGACCCTCGTCTGAAAGTGTACTCTTTGAATAAAGGAAGAAAGTCCTCCTTTCTCCTATTAGTCTCACCAAGAAAATTATTCAAAAAAGTGGACGACAAAGAGTTTATGGAAATTAAGTTTTACTAGTCATATTGTAACACCACGTATGACTTCACCGAACGAGACTCGGAGTTGTTAAAAATACCTTTACTATGCAATACTAACAGAAATTAGAAGATAAACACAGTCATACACTCGGAATATAATTTATATTGATTAGACGATATATGTAACGACGTAAAATTAGACATAAAGAAACATCTTCGTAAAGCTCTATTAGAATACAAGTGAATGAATACGAGTGTTTTTCCTCGTTATTGAAGGATATTCAATATCTTATTACTTGACAATAAAATCTCTTCTAAAATTTAAAATAACGTTTTTTTCTTAGAGACCCTATATGAAATTTAAATAAAGATTCTGTCAAACTTCACGTAACGTTTTTTGTCATATAAGTCACTGTATTTGACCGAAGAAAAAAGTTATACAAAGAAGTACATAAAAGATATTTAGGAAAACTTATAAAACAACTCAAATACTTCACGTTTTCTCGAAGTTTAAAACTGAAGAACAAATATAAAGAGATTTCGATTTTTCGATGTTTTAGAAATAATGACGTAAAAGAGAACTGTGAACTTTATTCAGTCCAAAAAGGAATATATGTAGTCAGTATATAAACTGGTATGTGTGTTAAAAAGTTAAGAAAGACGAAACGTTTAAAATTGAAGTTGAAATTTTGACTTGAAGACGTTATCTTTTTACATAATAAATAGAATTTGAACTTATAGAATAATTCTATCCAGTGAAACGACATCAATAAAGTATTAGTAGAGTAAAACTGTCATTCGAACATTTCAATCTAAAAGAGATGAAGTCTTTATTCTTTTACTTACAATTTCATTGCCTTGTTCTTTAAAAAATGATACTGTCTAAAAATATTTCTATGTCAAAAGTCAAGTCAAGTCAGTGAGTCTACACAAGTCGACAGACGTTGGGGTACTTGGTGTCGTAGGGCCGGAGGGACAGGTAGTGGTTGAGGGTCTCAGGTGGGTTTGGGTACAGGTAACTCAACCACTACGGTAGGTTGGTAGAGTAGGAGACAGTAGGGGAAGAGGACAGGAGTGAGAAAGGGTCGTAGTCCCAGAAAAGTTTATTCAGTCGAGAAACGTAGTCCACCGGTTTCACAACCTCAAAGTCGAAGTTGTAGTCAGGAAGGTTATGTGTGGGTTCTGACTAGAGGAAATCTTACTTGACCAACCTAGAGGAACGTCCGGTTCCCTGAGAGTTCTCAAAAAAGGTTGTGGTGTCAAGTTTTCGTGGTTAAGAAACCACAGGTCGAAAGAAATATCAGGTTGAGAGTGTAGGTGTGTACTGATGACCTTTTTGGTATCGGAAGTGATCTGTCGGGAAACAACCGTTTCATTACAGAGACGAAAAATTATACGACAGATCCAACTAGTATTGAAAGGAAGGTTCCTCATTCTCGGAAAATTAAACTACCGAAGTCAGTGGTAGACATCACTAAAACCTCGGGTCTTTTTATTTCAGTCGGTGACAAAGGTGACAAAGGGGTAGATAAAGGGTACTTCACTACCCTTGTCTACGGTACTAGAATCAAAAGACTTACAACTCAAAATTCCGTTGAAAAAGTGAGAGGAGAAAGTGAAAGTAGTTTTCCGAGAAATCAAGAAGAAGTGAAAGACGGTATTCCCACCACAGTAGGCGTATAGACTCCAATAACTATAAAGAGGGTCATTAGAACTGAGGTCGAACAGGAAGTAGGTCGGGTCACAAAGAGTACTACATGAGACGTATCTTCAATTTATTCGTCCCACTGTTATATATGGGAACTACATGAGGAAAAGGATAAACCTTGGTCAGGCAACAAGACACAGGTCAAGATTGACAACGAAGGACTGGACGTATGTCCAAAGAGTTCTCCGTCCAGTTCACCAGACCATAACGGTAGAGAAAGTCTTAAAAGGTGTCAAATAACACTAGGTGTGTCAGTTTCCGAAACCGTATCAGTTATTTCGTCTTTATCTATAAAAGATCTTGAGAGAACGAAAAAACTACTAGGTCACCTACAACAATTAAACTAGAGATCATGTTTTGTATTGAAGAGAAATCTTGTCTTTAAGACTTCTGACAAACTATTTAATAAAGGTCAGTCACCCCTATTTTTTGTCAATTTACTATCTCCAAGTGATAATGAACCTTATTCCTGACCGAATAGTCTCTGGTAGTGTTTCGACCTCGTTGTCGGTCCGGTCCACTACAATTTAGACTCAGATCCATCGAAGGAGACTGATGAGATTGTGTCCAAGGATCAAAGAAGTATCAAAATGTACAAAGAGTGGTTTCATACAGTGTAATTTCGTAAATCTAACGGTTCTATCGACAATAATTAAATTCTTTGAATTCTTTTCTCTCCTTTTTTTAGTTGTCTTAATGAATAAAAACTTGAAAAAACATTCAATTAAACGAGAAAGAATAGTAGATTTCTCTATTAAAAGATTTATGACGTATTAATTTCTATTATAAGACCGATTAAACACTCCTTTCTGTAAAGATTTAGATCTGAAAGGGGAAAGGTTAAAAGTTAACGGTTATAATATAAAAGTCTTATATTAATTTGAATATCTGTCGGATTATATCAACTATAATAGAGTTCATTTCTAGTTAAGGATATGGATTTTTTATACTCTTTTTATTCTTTGACTCATTATTATTATATCCACTATTATATACTTTATTACTGTAGATTGTACGTAAATAATAAGATTAAAATTATCAAAAAAATTTCTAAAAAAGTTTAAATGAAAGCCAACACGACTCAGAAGTGATAACACATCTGAAAAGAGAACGTCACTCGTCCCCGACGAGATCACCGTCACGCGGCCGAAGGGCCCCGCCCCCGAAGAGGACAACGTCGAGTTCCTCAGATCTCGTGTCCAAGTTAGCAACCCCGTGTGTCCGGATAAACGAGGAGTCGTCCATCCCATAGGGGCCTAAACCCTAGTTTGGATAAAGAGGACGTAACCGTCCGTCTAAGGAATGGTGACTCAGTGGTCCTTTTGGGTATTAAAATTTATCAAAATTCGAGGTTTCTATATAAAAATGTATAAAATGAATAATTTAGAGAATATACTGTTTAGTTTCTACTTAAATTTTTTAGAATGTTTGTTGTGTACTGATGGTAAATGATTTACACCTTACTTAACTCTTTAAACCCCTGATGGAAGACTTACTTAATATAGATACAGATGGTTATACCTCTCTATAGTAACTCTATATCAACGTCTCATTCCGTAAAATACACCCTTTTCTTTGTGACATTTTATTTAGACTTTAATTATACAAAACACTATCACACACGTACCTTATTCTAATTTTCTTATGGACATTTCTTTAGGTTAATTTTACTTCGAATAAAAGTTAACACAAAAGAAGAATATTGAAATGTTACTTTGTATTTGTATAAAAGTGACTTTTCTCAGTTAATATTTTTCTAATTTTAAACTTTTAAGGGAAATGGTCGAGGGAACTGTCAAAAACACTAAGGATAAATGATCAATCTTTAATAGTAGGGTCAGAGAAAGTATCTAAGTGTGTGTATGGAATATAGAGAATAAGGACCCGGAGAGAGTCAGAGATTAAGTGGGTAAGAACACTATACAAACTCGGTGTTCAGTCAAAAAGAGAGACCTGACCTTAATAAAAAGATATCATAGTAACTCGAAGATACCACCGAGTCGACCATTTCATAGGAATTCTCAGAACGTCTGACATTAGATCCGGTGGAAAAGGCTTCACACACATTATAGAATGAATAAAAGATTCTATAAGTAAGAGTCCACCCTCTTGGAAACTTTAGTACAGAGTATAGTAGTAGGTTTTTCCTTAGAATAAAGACTTCTTTACAATAGGAAATGTTAATCCCGTTTTGTTTTAAAGGAAGGACTTTAGATACATACTAATTGGTTTGTGTACTACGAAAGATCTAATACAAGAGACGGTTATACTGGTTCTGTTTTCTCTCTGGTAAACTTTAACACTGAATAGAGGAGATTAGAAACCTAAAGACCATAGTAAAGGTTGAAGGAAGTGAACTCCTAACTCGGAACGAGGACGTGACAACGAGGTTAACTGACCGTCACGATGATTTTGACACGAAAACCAAATGGAGGTCTCTCTATAAATCAGGTTCTATTTAGAAACCAAGTTTTGAGACCTTATCAGAAGGAGGGAAGCTATAGTCGGATGACTTCAATACTGAACGAATATAGTCAGGGTCTTTCAAATGTCAAAGTTACTTTAATATTTATTTGTAATCTTTACTGTTAAGACCAAGACCTACTCGACTACATTTGTGTGGAGTGGGACGGAGAAGGTAACAAACGTCGACACTCCGGACTTTTCGTATGTCCTTTATCCCTCTCTGTCCCTCTCAAGTTTCTAAGGGAGTTGGTCATTACTCAAATAACAACGACAAAGGGGACCGTATAGGACGGAACTTCAGCTTCTTTTGGTAATTCGATCACGTCACTACGCCCCTCTCGAAGTTATCGGGAGGACGAGACCGAGTCCCTTACCCTTACCCTTTCCGTGAGGGGTACGAGACTCTGTCACGTCTCATGGGGTCGCGGGCATGCGAAAAACGAAAACCAAGAGGTAGGAGAGAACTGGGTGTGTGTTTCGTTAGGACATAAGAACCTCCGTCGTTACCGTAATCTTTGGAAGTCTTCGGTTTTACGACTCCCTCCCCTTATGAAAAGATAAATCATTTCAACCCCTGGGTTCCCCTACCTCGGTTGAGGGAAACAAAAAAGAAAGACAAGAGGGGACGAACTGAGGTCTGTGTCCACAACCACATCGTACATATCTCCTCACCCTATTAACTTCGATGTTAAAAGACCGAGAATCACCCTAAGGGTCCCTTTGTGTTTCATGGTTCCTATGTTTTATATCCCTTCTTAATTGCTTTATCACACTGAGACTACAACAAACACTTGAGGACCCGAATGAGAATCGACATTGACCTACGACACCCGACACGAGTCAGGTATTCTGTACAAGTTGAGAAACGTTGGGGTACTTGATATCAGGTGATCTGTGGAGACAGGTACCCTAAAGGGTCCGTTCTAATGACTTCACCCAATGGTAAGAGAAGAGGTCCCCTAGAAGGGTTGGGTCTCTATCTTGGGGACAGAGGACGAACGGAAAGGACGTAACCGTCCGTCTAAAAATATAGTGAACTCGGTGGACCGGTATGGGTATGAACCCACCTACACTAGGATAAAGTGTAAAGTCTCTGTAATTCTTGACCTAATTATTTGGTAACGGGTTAAGTCCCGAAGAGACGACCAAGTCTGTCATTTCTTAGACGGACGTTACGTCGTCTGGATCCAAGTTAGGGACCCAGCCCTTCTAGGGGAGCTTTTCCCTTGTCGTTAGGTGAGGTCATAAGAACGGACCTCTTAGGGTGCCTTCGTGAGTCCCCTCTCTAGATGTGTCCGTGATAACTCTTACGATTGTCACTCACTGTCCTGTAAGTCCTGGACAAGAAGAAGTCTTTGTTGGGACAGAGAAGGATATTTCATTCAAACTTACAGTTCTGAGTCAAAGTTTCCAGCTTCATGAGTCAAAAATACTTACTCGTAAAAATTTACTCTATAACCGTGGGTAACCATATATGTTATAAGAAAAATAATTTTTAATCACAATTTGACTTAAGTCGACACACATTAATCTCAGACTCTTAATTACGGTCTCTTTTAGTGGTTCCCTTTGAATACTTTGGATTAATAAACGTCTAAAGAGTCCTTGTTTTACAGTACGATGGTTTTGTAAGTGTGTCTCCATCATCCCATGACATCATCCCATCCACTCGTTCCCTATTAGCACACACCGAAGAGTCCTTGGGAAGACTTTACCGGGTTACTGGAGGAGTCACGTACGACGGAACTTTGTGTGAAAGAAGAACTCATTTTCTTGTATCATGTCCTTACTATAAATGAAAGTAACGGAAGAATAGAATGACTATCTAGAACTGTGTTACTTTATCTTCCGAAGCAAAATGTGTGCACCAAACCATACTAATAAAGAAATAAATGAGTGACCAGGTAAATTTTTGATTTGTTAAATGTCATAGGAATCGCCCCGAAGGGACCCCCGAGTCAACTATTTCTTAGACGGACGTTATATAGTCTGGGACCAAGTTAAGGACCCAGCCCTTCTATCCGACCTCTTCCCTATCCGATGGGTGAGGTCATAAGAACCGGAGGGGAACACCGAGTCGACCATTTCTTAGGAGGACGTTACACCCTCTAGGGTCAAGTTAGGGACCCAACCCTTCTATTAGGACCTCTTCCCTTTTCGATGGTTGAGGTCCTAAGACCGGACTTCTTAAGGTACCTCACATATCAGGGACCCCAGCGTTTTTTCAGTCTGTGTTGACTCACTGAAAATGAATTGGAAGTACATCTGTTATAATATTGGTATAGTTTCGTTTAACACGGGATTATTTATTTCTTGTCTTTAATGTCCCTGGATTGTTTTCATCTTCTATAATTCTTCTCCACCGTTCTTATATGTCTTGATATGTTGTTTCTAGAAGGGCTGGGTTGGACTATCCGATATCAGGTACCACAGTGTTTCTCAGTCTGTGATGATTCTCTGAAGTGAAGTGAAGTGAAGTGAAATGAAGTACACTATAGTTTCATTACGAGTTTTAAGAGGTTGGTCCAAAGTTGTCGTGTACTTGGCACTTAAAGGTCTACAAGTTCGATCTAAAAATTCGGTCTCCTTGGTCTGTAGTTTAACGGTTGTAGGTAACCTAGTAGTTTTTTCGTTCTCTCGAGGTCTTTTGTAGGACAAGACAAAATAATTGATGTGGTTTCTGAAACTGGTACACCTAGTGTTGTTGGACACCTTTTAAGAACCTATCTACCCTTATGGTCTCATGGTATGGACGGAGGACTCTTTAGACATACGTCCAGTTCTTTGTTGTCAATCTTGGCCTGTACCTTGTTGTCTGACCAAGGTTTTACCTTTCCTCATACAGTTCCGACATATAACAGTGGTACGAATAAATTGAATACAAGTCTCATGCAGTACTCTTTGGGGTTCGACCTACTTTGTGTTCAACTTTAGTTCTAACGGTCCTCTATATAGTTATTGGAGTCTATGTGTCTACTGTGGTGAGAATACCGTCTTTCGTTTCTTCTTGATTTTTAGGTGAACTATTTTCACTTTCTCCTCTCGCTTTTTCGACCGAATTTTAAGTTGTAAGTTTTATGTTTCTAGTACCGTAGACCAGGGTAGAGAAGTACCGGATAACCAATTTTATCACAGTCCACAACGTTGTACGAACAAGATCTGTTAAATAAGAGTAATTTCTTATCAATAACGATTTTATTCCTTTCTTTAATTTTCTGACATTTTGAATACTTCATATAGTCAGGAGTCTTTGCCTCTTCCGTTACCGTGGGGTGAGGTCATGAGAACGGACCTTTTAGGGTACCTGTCTCCTCGGACTACCCGACGTCAGACACCCCAGCGTTTCTCAGCCTGTGCTGACTCACTGAAGCGAAAGTGAAAAGTGAAAGTACGTAACCTCTTCCTTTACCGTTGGGTGAGGTCACAAGAACGGACCTCTTAGGGTCCCTGTCCCCTCGGACCACCCGACGGTAGATACCCCAGGGTGCCTCAGCCTATGCTGACTTAACTGAGTCGTCGTCGTCGTCGTCGTCGTCGTCAGGAGTCTTTTTCTTGTGTGACTTACTCTCATAAATCTTTCGGTAGATTCAACCAGAAGGCACCAGAGGAAAAAAACAAAGATATTCGTAGAGAAAAGTCAATCGGTGAAAAAAAGGAAGAAGGACGAGGTCACGAATTACTGTGAGGTCAACGTGGGGTAGTCGTAAACGGAAACCTAAATACACAGAAGTATGGGTGTTATGGATACTGTCAAAAGGTGCAAGGAAGTTTTGGTCCTTCGTTTTCACGATGGAGGAACCGACCCACACCGACTCTCTGAGAGTAATTCAAGCGTTATTGTGCAAATATAGACGGTAGAATGACCTCTCTTACGGGTGGATAATCCCAGTAAAGTCAAAGAGACCACGTTCCGATTCCAAAACAAAACAAAACAAAACAAAACAAAAGACAAACGATAACAATGACGAAAAAACAACAAAGATCCATCCTCTTCTCCCCTAATTAATTCCTTTTAATATTTGTACTCTGAAGGGACCACGGAACCCACCATTTCTTAGACGGACGTTACGTCTTCTGGGTCTGAGTTAGGAACCCAGCCCTTCTAGGAGACCTCTTACCTTACTTTTGGGTGATGTCAAAAGAACGGACCTCTTAAGGTACCCGTCTCCTTGAACCACCAGATGTCAGGGACCCCAACGTTTCTCAGTCTGTGTTGACTCGTTGATTGTGAAAGTATTTGCAAATTATGATGTAAATATCTCCGAAATTTTCCTATCTACATTTTCTGTTTTGTGGTACGCCCGACCTGATAAAAACGATCGTGTCATAAATTTTTACTTACCAACTTACGGTATTTGATTTGTACCGAAAACACCGGGGTGTCTGGTGAGATCGGGTGACCCGGATAAATACACTGACAGGTCATGTACTACTACGGACTTACACGTTGGAGATTGTGTTTGGATAAGAGAGTGTATATTTCTGCTCTGAAGAAAAAGATCAGCTTTTAAATGACTAAATTGTAAATTGTTCTTTCCTTTTTTTATTTGTTTATTACATACAAATATTGTTTACCATAGACCACTCCTGTCCTTTAAACCCTGGTGAAAAGAAGTCTAAGTGACAGATATACTTACTTCGATAAACTTTTTATTTGAGATAAAAGTAAAAAAGGGGAAAAAAACAGAATGATCTCACAACCATACATCCATTGAATTTTGTTAGTAAGATCTATTATCCTTTCAGTGAGTCAGCACAGACTGAGAAACATTGAGGTACCTACTATCTCAGGTGCCTTAAGAGGTCCGGTCTTATGACCTCACCCACTGGAAAGGGAAGAGGTCCCCTAGAAAGGTTGCGTCCCTAACTTGGATCCAGAGGGTATAACGTCCTTCTAAGAAATGGTCGACTCGGTGGTCACTTCGGGTTCTTATGACCTCACCCATCGGATAGGGAAGAGGTCACCTAGAGGGGTTGGATCCTTAGCTTGGCCCCAGAGGACTTAATGTCCACCTAAGAAATGGTCGACTCGATGGTCCCTTCGGGGATGAAACGGAAATAATTAAAGGTAGAGTCAGGTCAAACGTTTTTCGAAGTGACAGATATAGGTGATACTGTCAGTCTCAGTCCTCAACCCACTCTGTTGTTCCGTATCACAGAGTGTGAAATTAAGTTCCTCCGTGAGTCCGAGTCTACGGGACGTCGGTGTACAGACTAGGGACTCTCACTCACGGAAGTATTCAAAACTTGGGACCCAAGAAGTAAGAATTCTTCCATAAATACCATTAGAATGAACACCATCAGTAATGTTTGGGTACTAAATGGGTACAATTATATAATTTTAATCGAATCAATTTAAATATTATTACATTGATTTTCAACAGTTAATGTTATGGTTTTTATTCAAGACAAACAAATCTACATCACTAGACTTAGGACAAACATTTGGTACAATTATTAACAAAGACTCCCAAACAGACAAATGTTTCCTAAAACATTCTACGTTCCTACGTTCCTCAATAATAAGGTAAAGAGAAGTGGAAGACAATAGATGATAGTAGGGATGATCCTAAAGACGTCATTAAACACAGGCAACACCTCCTCTGTGGTAAGAGGAGTCGCGAAGTACCCTGTAGGATATCAAGAGAGAGTAACATTTGATGTTTAACTAGGCAAACAGTGAAACCCGACGTACTATCTGTCCTCAGACGTAAGAGGACCTTACATCAACGTCATCTCCGCCCACTCCCCGGAAACAGTTCAACCTCTGTTCTAATCTTTACTCTTGACTGAGGTAATCCTGTGCAAAAAGAAGTCTTAATGGTTTGTTGGTTCCGGTTGTTACAATCCACTGATTTTTTGGACCTAAGACTTCAACCTCGTTAAAATCCTTTCAAACTTATAATGATACTGAAGTATCCATGGGTGTACTATTATTGTACTCAAGTATATCCCACGTAAAATTTTTTAATAGGACTCATTCAAAATAGAGTAACACATAAAAAACTGTAATTCTCGATTTACGAATCTTATTCGATGAATGATGCAAAACACCTAAAATAATAATTTCTCAAAGTTGTAAATTTTCGATGTGACCTTTTTCTTTGTAATTTTTTTTAGATGTCCGAACCAAGTAAACGTACTTTTGACTCCCTTTTAGATAAAAATAGAGAATTTGTTTCTGAATAGTCCGTGAGTAAAAGAGGGTTAAGCAGTTTTTTTAAACTACTGATTCATTTTGACGAACACTATTTTATTAACTGACGTAATTTTTAATAGGACTTTTTAAGTCCATTAGTGATCGTTAATAATAAACTCGTGAGGACCACATAAGGTACGACCTATGGTACTTAATAGTAAATATTTTATAAGATGACTTAAAAAAGTACCACTTTTAAATGGTAAAAGAAAAGATCTATTAAAAAATCTTTTAAGGAAGATAGTTGATTTTATGTTAAACAAAAATTAGTATTTAATAAAAATAAACAAAATTAGTATTTAATAAAATTAATGTTGATTCTCGATAATTTTACATAATAAACTAAATATGTCTTCTTACACACATACGTTTTATTTATATTCGATATTTAGTATTAAAACTTTACCGTTGTTACTAATTGGGGACTTTAATTCGTAATCTCCGATCGACTATTACTAACACAAGGGAACGTAAGACTGGTAAAGGAAAAGCATAGGTACCTTCAACAGTCATGGCACTTAAAGAGTAATACTATGAATTTGTAATAAAAATTTACCCGAAAGAGTTTTATGGATCTTCATCTTATAGACTCAGTTTACTCCAAATGTATTTGAGATAATACGTTCTATGAAGGTTCAACAAAGGGTTACCCAAGTCTAGTTAAAAATAAACGTAATTGTAACAGGTCCACAAACTTTACTAACTGTGGTTGGAACCTTAATATTTTGAAGAATTAAAACGGTTAGATCATCTCATATTTTGACAGAGAGTAATACCAGAATTAAGGTAAAAGGACTATTGTATGTTACATTTTATAGAATAGTATCTAATTAACCTATCAAAGATAACAGATTTAAGAAAAACGGAAAAAAAAATGAGTTGTCCTAAATATGTAAAACCCATATTTAGGAAAGGATGGACAAACGTGAATTAGTAAATAATCGTTACACTCGTAGAGAAATGAATCTTACGGAACACTTTTATTTTAGCAAATAAAATCATATCACTTAATAGATTATAAAGATGGATACAATGTTAATAAACACAGAAAATTTATTTAATACAGGATTTGGTCTATGTATCTCTATCAGACAAAGATACAAAAATTTTAAAAAGAAAACTGAAAATTTACGATTTACGTAATTTTTAAAGATATCCTTAAGTTGATATAAGGAGGAGGGGGTGTAAACTTATCGGTTATAAAAGGGTCTTATATATCAAATTAGAACAGTATATAGTTAAAAAGGAATATATACACCTAGTAGTATAGGTGGTTAAAAATAACTGAATTTCAACCAATTCAACTAACAGGCGTAGAATGTGAAGACGTCTTCAGTAAACCTGATCTGTAAACAAAAGGTATACTTAAACTTTGTTTGAGTGGTTCAATGATTTTTTTAAGAAAGTGTCAAAAATTTTTGAAAAATTAACTATAACCTCATATCGACTTATGAAACCGGTGGACGATGTTTTTTGACTGAGGAACCTTTTATGGGACTACGACCCTTTCTAACTTCCGTCTTCCTCTTCCCCTGTTGTCTCCTACTCTACCAACCTACCGTGGTGGTTGAGTTACCTGTACTCAAACTCGTTCGGGGCCCTCAACCACTACCTGTCCCTTAGGACCACATGACATCAGGTACCCCAGCGTTTCTCAGCCTGTCCTGACTCGTTGCCTTGACTTGAATTATCGACTAATTGTTACAACACTATCAAAGTCCACCTGTCGTTTCCCTGAGTCGGTATGCATCTGTACGTAGGTAAGAAGGAGTTTAGGGGAAGGGAAGGTCCGACGGTGTATTGTAACTCGTCTCAAGAGACACGATATGTCATCCAGGAACGACCAACAGGTAAAATATATATCGTCATACAAGTACAGGTAGGGTTTGAGGGACAGATAGGGAAGGGGGGTGGGAGTGGGAGGTGTTGGTATTCAAGTAAGAGATTCAGACTCTCTGACAAAGATAAAGTATTTATTCAAGTAAACATGATAAATAAAAACCTAAGATGTACCCTACAGTGTTATAAAGGGGAAAAGTCAGAGTTAATGAAATGAATAATACTGTCAGAGTTATATGTAGGTACAACGATGTTTACCGTAATAAAGTAAAAAAATTACCACCTTATTATAAGGTAACCTATATACACGGTGTTGAAGAAAAAAATTTTATAATTAAAGAGACAAAAATAACAAAATAAAAAAAATTAAGAGTAAAAATTTGAAGGAAAAAAATTTACCAAAGGAAAGAGAAAAGAAAAAAAAATTAAAATAAAAAAATGAAATGTTATGACATAACCAAAACGGTATGTAACTGTACTTAGGTGGTGTCCACATGTACTCAAGGGTTGGGACTTGGGGGGAGGGTGGTGGGAGGGGTATAGTAGAGAGACCCAGTAGGGTCACGTGGTCGGGGTTCGTAAGACATAGGATATAACTTGTATCTGATCACTAAGCAAAGAATACTATCATATGTACAAAGTTACGGTAAGAGGGTTTATTAGGGTGAGAGAGGGAGAGGGTGTCTCAGGTTTTCTGACAAGAAATGTAGACACAGAGAAAACGACAGAGTGTATATCCCAATAGTAATGGTAGAAAGTTTTAAGGTATATATACACAATCATATGACATAACCACAAAAAGAAAGACCGAATGAAGTGAGACATATTAGCCGAGGTCAAAGTAGGTGGAGTAATCTTGACTAAGTTTACATAAGAAAAGTAAAAAATAAAAAATAAAAAAATTAAAATTTTAGAAATTAAGAATGTACGTAAGGGTTTGTACTTGGGGGGAGGGTGGCGGGAGGGGTATTGTAGAGAGACCCAGTAGGGGTACGTGGTCGGGGTTCGTACGACATAGGACGTAGTCTGTATCTGACCTCTAAGTTAAGAATGTACTATCATATGTACAATCGTACGGAAAGAGGGTTTAGTAGGGTGGGAGAGGGAGAGGGAGACTCAGGTTTTCAGGTAATATGTGTAGACACAGAAAAAACGACAGAACGTATGTCCCAACAGTAACGGTAGAAAGATTTAAGGTATATATACACAATCATATGACATAACCACAAAAAGAAAGACCGAATGAAGTGAGACATATTAGCCGAGGTCAAAGTAGGTAGAGTAGTCTTGACTAAGTTTACTTAAGAAAAATTGTCGGCTCATTATGGGGTAACACATATACATGGTGTCGAAAGAATAGGTAAGTAGACGACTACCTGTAGATCCAACAAAGGTACAGGACCGATAATATTTGTCACGACGCTACTTGTAACCCCATGTACACAGAGAAAGTTAAGACCAAAGGAGCCACACATACGGGTCGTCACCCTAACGACCCAGTATTCCATCAAGATAAACGTTAAAAAATTCCTTAGAGGTGTGACAAGAGGTATCACCGACATGATCAAACGTAAGGGTGGTTGTCACATCCTCCTAAGGGAAAAGAGGTGTGGGAGAGGTCGTAAATAAAGAACGTCTAAAAACCTAGCGTCGGTAAGACTGACCACACTTCACCATGAAGTAACACCAAAACTAAACGTAAAGAGATTTCTCACTACAACTCGTAAAAAAGTACACAAACAATCGGTAGGCATACAGAAGAAACCTCTTTACAGATAAATCAAGAAACCGGGTAAAAAACTACTAACCCAGCAAATAAAAAGACCTTAACTCGACGTCTTCAACGAACATATAAAAACTCTAATCAACAAACAGTCAACGAAGTAAACGATAATAAAAGAGGGTAAGTCTTCCGACAGAAAAGTGGAACGAATATAAAAGGAAACAACACGTCTTCGAAAATTAAAATTAATCTAGGGTAAACAAATGAAAACGAAAATAAAGGTCTTAAGAACCTCCACCTAGTATCTCCTAGGACGACACTAAATACAGCCTCTCACAAAACGGATACAAGAGGAGATCCTCAAAATATCAAAGACTAGAATGTAAATCTAGAAATTAGGTAAAACTCAAATAAAAACACATGCCACAATCTTTCACTAGATCAAAGTAAGAAAATGTTCACCAACTGGTCAAAAGGGTCGTGGTGAACAATTTCTCTAACAGAAATGAGGTAACATATAAGAACGGAGGAAACAGTTTCTATTCCACAGGTATACACACACCTAAATAGAGACCCGAAAGATAAAACAAGGTAACTAGATATACAGACAGAAACACGGTCATATAAGAACGGAGGAAACAGTTTCTATTCCACAGGTATACACACACCTAAATAGAGACCCGAAAGATAAAACAAGGTAACTAGATCTAACGAAACCGANCAGACAGAAACACGGTCATGGTATGACAAAACTACTGACACCGAAACATCATCTCGGACTTCAGTCCGTTCAACTAAGGAGGTCAAGGTAAAAATAAAGAGTTCTAACGAAACCGTTAGGTTCCAAAAAACATAAAGGTATGTTTAGAACTTTAATAAACAAGATCAAGACACTTTTTATACCGACCATCGAACTATCCCTAACGTAACTTAAACATTTAACGAAACCCATCATATGAGTAAAAGTGATATAACTAAGAAGGCTAGGTACTTGTACCATATAAAGAGGTAGATAATCACAGGAGAAACTAAAGAAAGTAGTCACAAAATATCAAAAGATATATATCCAGAAATCAAAGAAATCCATCTATATAAGTATGAGGTAACACATATACATGGTGTCGAAAGAATAGGTAAGAAGACGACTACCTGTAGATCCAACGAAGGTACAGGACCGATAATATTTGTCCCCACACTGCTTGTAACCCCATGTACACAGAGAAAGTTAAGACCAAAGGAGTCACACATACGGGTCGTCACCCTAACGACCCAGTATTGCGTCAAGATAAACATCAAAAAATTCCTTAGAAGTGTGACAGGAGGTATCGACGACATGATAAAACGTAAGGGTGGTTGTCACATTCTCCCAAGGGAAAAGAGGTGTGGGAGAGGTCGTAAATAACGAACATCTGAAAACCTAGCGTCGGTAAGACTGACCACACTTCACCATGGAGTAACACCAAAACTAAACGTAAAGAGATTATTACTCACTACAACTCGTAGAAAAGTACACAAACAATCGGTAGGCATACAGAAGAAACCTCTTTACAGATAAATCAAGAAACCGGGTAAAAAAACTAACCCAGTAAATAAAAAGACCTTAACTCGATATCCTCAACGAACATATAAAAACTCTAATCAACAGTCAACGAAGTAAACGATAATAAAAGAGGGTAAGTCTTCCGACAGAAAAGTGGAACAACGAATATAAAAGGAAACAACATGTCTTCGAAAATTAAAATTAATCTAGGGTAAACAAATAAAAACGAAAATAAAGGTCTTAAGACCCTCCACCTAGTATCTCCTAGGACGACACTAAATACAGACTCTCACAAAACGGATACAAGAGGAGATCCTCAAAATATCAAAGACTAGAATGTAAATCTAGAAATTAGGTAAAACTCAAATAAAAACACA
>SJYO01030260.1:30302527-30429727 GCA_006410555.1 Capra ibex | reverse complement strand
TATTACTCACTACAACTCGTAGAAAAGTACACAAACAATCGGTAGGCATACAGAAGAAACCTCTTTACAGATAAATCAAGAAACCGGGTAAAAAAACTAACCCAGTAAATAAAAAGACCTTAACTCGACATCCTCAACGAACATATAAAAACTCTAATCAACAGTCAACGAAGTAAACGATAATAAAAGAGGGTAAGTCTTCCGACAGAAAAGTGGAACGAATATCAAAGGAAACAACACGTCTTCGAAAATTAAAATTAATCCAGGGTAAACAAATAAAAACGAAAAGAAAGGTCATAAGACCCTCCACCTAGTATCTCCTAGGACGACACTACATACAATCTCTCACAAAACGGATACAAGAGGAGATCAAAATATTAAAGACCAGAATGTAAATCTAGAAATTAGGTAAAACTCAAATAAAAACACTTAACACAATCTTTCACAAGATCAAAGTAAGAAAATGTTCACCAATTGGTCAAAAGGGTCGTGATGAAGAAATAGGTAAGGGGACAATTACCTATAAATCCAACGAAAGTATGAAACCGAAACATTTATCACGACGTTACTTGTGACCCCATGTACATAGGAAAGTCTCATACAAAAGAGGTCTATATTCGGGTTCTCACGTATACAACCCTAACGTCCCAATATCCCATCAAGATAAAAATCAAAAAATTCCTTGGAGGTATGACAAAGGTATCACCGACGTGGTTAAATATAAAGGTGGTCGTAACATCCTCTCAAGGGAAGAGAGGTGTGGTAGAGATCGTAAATAATAAACATCTAACGAACTACTATCCATAAAACTGACCATACTCTACCATAGAGTAAACTTCAAAACCAAACGTAAAGAGATCATTAATCACTACTACTCATAGAAAGGTACACGGAGAACAAGTAGACATACAGAAGAAACTTCTTTACAGATAAATCCAGAAGACGGGTGAAAAACTAACCCAACAAGACTATTATAATTCGGAGTACTCGACAAACATTTAAAGTCTCTGATTAAGAAACAGTCAGTGTAGTAAACGTTTATAAAAGAGGGTTAGACACCCAAGAGAAAACAAATAACAAAAGAAACGACACGTTTTCGAAAACTCAAATTAATCCAGGCTAGGTAAATAAACAAAAATAAAGGTAATAAGACCCTCTACCTAACTTTTACTATAACGACGTTAAATACAATCTCACACAAGACGGATACAAAAGGAGATCCTTTTAATATGATAGACCGGAGTATAAATCCAGAAATAAAGTAGAACTCGACTAAAAACACATACCACAAATTCTGACTAGATTAAAGTAAAAAAAATTGACATCGATAGGTCAAAAGAGTCGTGGTAAACAACTTCTTCGACAGAAAGGTTGTAACATAGCAGAACGGAGAAACAGTGTCTAATTAACTGGTATCCACGTACCCAAATAAAGACCCGAAACTAACTTTGATTTAGATATCCATTTGAACCCCTACTGATAACCGAATCAGTCGTTTCTCGGACGGACGTTACGTCCTCTGGACCCAAACCAAGGACCCAGTCCTACTAGGGGACCTCTTTCTTTACCGTTGGGTGAGGTCATAGGAACGGATCTCTTAGAGTACCTGTCTCCTCGGACCACCCGATGTCAGATACCCCAGTGTTCTCAACCTGTACTGATTCGTGTGTCGTGCAATCAAATTCAACAACGAAAAAAGACAGATTTGTAATACATCTAGAGGTAAATGACAACAGACGAATTACACAAAGTTAACTTTAAATAGTCCAAGTGATATTTATCGAAGGGACTATCGAGTCAACCATTTCTTAGGTGGGACCAAGCTAGGGACACAACCCCTCTAGGGGACCTCTTCCCTTTCCGGTGGGTGAGGTCATAAGACCAGATCTCTTAAAGTACCTGTCATATCAGGTACCCCAAGGTTTCTCAGTCTGTACTAACTCACTGAAAAAGAAGTGAAGCGAAGTATTTACCGAATTCTTTAAAAAAAATCTAAATATGTATTTACGTGTGTCTGTAAAGGAACCATAAAATAATATAGATTAAAAGTGACAACTTTTACAAAGGATTAAGGAATACAAAAAAAGTAACTCAACTTGAAAAAATCAATACAAGTAGTTAAAGTTCAGTATACAACCAAAAAGATATGTATAGAAAAAGTAATCGTATAAAAGTAACACTAAGATTAATAAACTTTAAGTATCTATAGACTAAACACTGAGTTATATACAAAGGAAAATGTTTATAAAATAACCTTTTTTATACGTACTTATAACTCTACCAATTTAAAAGCATAGTTGAATTATCCGGTGTCCTACGGGTCTAATTTGTAATAAAGACTCACATAGACACTCCTACAAAGGTCTACTCTAATCGTAAATTTAACTGTCTGTCCTCTAAAGGGAGGGGTTAAACTCACTTATAGTAGGTCAAAGAACTTTTAGGTTTATATAAGAGATAAATATATTTTTAGACAGTCTTATTCTAAATATTATAGTTGAGGGAAACAAGAGTCCGGAACCCTTCGATTGACTTAATTTAGTGACCGAGGGTTCGAACGTCTACCGTCTTACACCAGGAAGGGTAGGAGATATTGTCCTTTATGTAAAAAAACATTCTTACACACATATAGGATGACTAAGACAAATAGATCTCTTTAAATTGTTATACCTGAAAGTGATCAATACAACTTCGACACCATGATTTACATGTCTTGAAGTCCTAAAATTTTAAAAGGGGTACTTACCCGATAAGTGATAATCCTGGATTAGATAAAAGAGATACGATTACAAAAAGATAGATTTTTATGGTAATAGATAACAATCATTGAAAGAAACGGATTATAAAGGGAGTAACTAGAAAAATTATAATTCATAAGACCACTTCTAAAAACTATAGATGATAAAAAAAAAATAATTCGGAGAAAAATCTCGTCAAAATCAAAGTGTCATTTTAACCCTCCGTCCATGTCTCCAAAGAGTACATTGAGGACAGGGGTGTCTACGTATCGGAGGGAGTGGCAGTTGTAGGAAGTGGTTTCACCATGGAACTAATAGTCGTGGAAAGTGGTCTACAAATGATCACTACCTGGATATATCTGTGTCTTTTAGTGGGTTTCCGGTATTAAAGGTAAGACTGAGTTAGAACTACAACGTATAAGACACTTCACTATACTTTCAGTGAGTCAGCACAGACTAAGACGGTGAGGTACCTGACATCGGACGGACCGAGGAGACAGGTACCTAAACAGGTCCGTTCTTATGACCTCACCCATCGGAAAGCGAAGAGGTCTTATAGAAGGGTTTGGTCCCTAGTTAGGTCCAAAGGGTGTAACGTCCTCCTATAAAAAATGACAGACTCGGGGGTCCCTTCGGGTACATATACGATATCTACACCTGTTTTCATATTACTGTATATAGTTAAAAGTGACTGGATTTTTAGAGGACCCAAAGTAGACAGGAGACAAGAGGTGTTAGGGACTGTAAGCAACTAGAAAGGTGACGGAGGTATCAAAAACGGAAACGATCTTACAGTATACCTTAGTATACCATACGTCGAAAAAGTCTTACAAAAAAAAAGTGAATCATTATCCGTAAATTCCAAAGAGACAGTATAACACTTACTATCTAGTTAAAGGAAGATCATGTCTCAGTATAAGGTAACAGACCTACATGATGTCGAACAAGAAGTGGATAACTTCTTGTAGAACCAACAAAGGTTCATAACCGTTAATTCTTTTTTAGACGATTATCATAGACACACGTCCAAAACACACTTGTACTGAAAAGTCAAGGGAACTCACTTATGGTTCCTTACGTTAATGATCTATCATTCTCTTACAAATTATAAATTCTCCAACTGTTTGACAGAAGGTTTCACCAAAATGGGAAAATATAAGGATGATCGTTATTTAGTCTCAAGGGAAACTCACTATAGGAGGTATCGTAAACCACAACATTATAAGGTCTCAGATCGGTAAGAGTATCCATACACCGTCACACAGTACTCACGAAGTAAACGTAAACGAACTATTCACTATCTCACATATAAAAATACACGAATAAACGGTAGACGTATAAAAGAAACAACACCCCAGACAATTCCGGAAACATTGTAGAATACCTTTTTAGACTTACTAGAAAATCGGTTGGATTATTAACTCAACATATAAGGAATAACGACGCAAAATTTATAAGAAACTTATAAAGCCTACTGTCAGGAAATAGTCTACCGGAAAACGTTTATAAAATGGGGGTATACATCGAACAGAAGAGTTAGAGAATTTCTCTGAGAAATTATCATGTCTTACAAAATTAAAATTAATGTAGGCCTAATAGTTACTAAAGAAAGTACTTAGAACGGGACAAACACATAATCAAACATACTTCCTGGTACAATCCATAAAAGGGTCGGATCCCAAAGGGTCTTGGTCGTTCTAATGTCACATAAGTTCACTTTCTTCCGGACACGAAAGGTTACGAGTACCCAAGAGCACCCAGGAGTAGATCTAGAATTAGACTCTTTATGTAGAGAAAAAATAAGAAAGTAGGTAAATAAGAGAATACACTTTCTTGTTAAGACAATAAAATCTGGAAATAGATCTAAACTCTCAGGACCCAAGTAAGTCCTTAGGACACAAACATAGTAATTCTGATTGAAATCCCTATACAACTCTACCGACCTACCGTAGTGGTTGAGTTATCTACACTCAAACTCACTTGAGGCCCTCAACCACTACCTGTCCCTCCGGACCGTACTACGTTAAGTACCCCACCGTTTCTCAGCCTGTACTGACTCACTGACTTGACTTGACTTGTATTTTGGTTTTTTTAATAACAACAACGACAAGTCAGTGAGTCAGGACAAGCTGAGAAACACTGGGGTACCTGATGTCGTGCGGTCCGAAGGGACAGGTAGTAGTAGAGGATTTCGAAAGAGTTTGAGTACTAGTAACTGAGTCACTACGGTAGGTTGGTAGAGTAGAGACAGTAGGGAAAGAGGAGGACGGGAGTTAGAAAGGGTCTTGGTCCCAGAAAAGGTTACTCAACCAAGAAGTGTAGTCTACTAGTAGCATACCCTCTCGAAGTCGAAGTCATAGTCAGGAAGATTACTAATAAGTCCTGTCCAAAGGAAATCCTAACTGAACAAACTAGAGGAACGTCAGGTTCCCTGAGATTTGTCAGAAGAGGTTATGGTGTCTGGTTTCCTAGTTAAGAAACCACGAGTCGAAAGAAATACCAAGGTTGAGAGTGTAGGTATGTACTAATGATCTTTTGGGTATCGAAACTGATCTACCTGGAGACACCCGTATCATTACAGAGTCGAAAAATTATACGATAGACACAAACAGTCACAAAGGAGGTTCCTCGTTCGCAAAAAATGAAAACACCGACAACAGTGATAGACGTTACTAAAACCTCGGGGGGGTTTTATTTCAGACAGTGACAAAGGGGACAAAGAGACAGATAAACGGTACTTCACTACCCTGGTCTACGGTACTAGAAGTAAAAAACTTATAACTTAAAATTCGGTCGGAAAAGTGAGAAGAGAAAGTAAAAGTAGTTTTCCGAGAAACCAAGGAGAAACGAAAGACGGTATTCCCACCATAGTAGACGTATAGACTTCAATAACTACAAAGAGGGTCGTTAGAACTGGACGTTTTTCCAAAGAGTCCTCCGTACATTCCGCCAACCATAAGGGTACAGAAATTTTTAAAAGGTGACAAACAATATTAGGTGTGTCAGTTTTCGAAATCATATGAGTTACTTCGTCTTCATCTACAAAAGAAAAGACCTCAAGATAACGAAAGAAATACTAGGTCGTCTACAACCGTTAAACTAGGGACCAAGGAGACGGAAAACATTTAGGTCAAACTTGGAGACCTTCAATAACTAAGTACATGACAACTTAGGACCCTACCTCTTAAAACTCGTAATGAAACGATCGTATCAAATATGGTTTTTTTATCAAATTAAAGAGAGTCCAATTTTTTTTTATAACTTCCATCAATCAGATCCCATTCGTACTATTAAGTTGTCAACAACATTTGGGTCAAAGGAATAGATAAATACGAGACAGTCAACTTTTATTTTGTAAATAGAGATTCTGACGGATTAATATTTACTCACTACGTAGGGAAACAAGGGACAAGGACCGTCTTCTACCCTTTCTTTCTCTCTTTGTGTGAGGTTGTCGTCAGAGGATATTCCTCTAAAGTATCAAATGGTGGGTTGTGGATGTGAACGTATAGTGACCTATCTTAGATACAAAGGTAGTAATAAAGAAAGACCCTCTTACTGACCTTTAAATTGGAAATCGGTACGTATGACGGTGACTTTATTTCAATCTAAATAGGTCTACATAATCTACACAAGTCATCAATCTAATTACTCCTTTCATATAATTTATACGTTATTCGCAAGACACGTGTACTTCGATTCAGGAAAAGAGAACAAGTGACGACAGTAACTGGGATTCTGAACTTTAGTTCCCACAACGGTTTCGTTTGTTTTCTGTAGTGGGAGATTCCCGGTTTTATCGTAGTTAAAAATGGAATTTTGATACCGACTTTCAAGGATAGTACAAACTTTTGGAACAAATGAATATTCGAGTCGAGATATGAAATGTTCGACAAACATCATAAAAATAGTTCAAGAAACAACGTTTCGTAGTAAAGTCTTGTGTCGTTAGAGGGTGAGTTCCACTTACTACACTAAGATTTGTGGATTGTAAGATATACTTGTATAAATTCCCTTATTATTGGAACAGGAGTAGTGAAATTCACCCTTTTTTTAGTATTACGTAATGTGAATTTAGTTTTGGGGTTTGTTAAGGATTTAGTAATGGTTCGTGTTATTTTACGAATGAATATTCGATATTTTATAGTAGAAATCCACATTTTTACGAATTTTCAAACGAAGGACTGGTAGTTTTTTAGTTACACCAGTAATTTAAACAAAACATATGTTATTTTACATGTCAAACGTACAACGTGGCATTTGTAAAACAAATACTATACCTTTCTGGTTATTGTGTGGTGTTATTTATGTAAATACTCCTTTTGACGTACATTTTTAAATGTTACTTTACGGTTAAAGGAAGTTATTTGGTCTACTCAATCTCTGAATTATAAACTTTCTTCGACTCTTAACTCCTCACTTCCTCCTTTATCAGTGATTAATAGAGACCAATGTCTTCAACTACCGTGTCTGTTTAGTCTATTTCTCCGTCGTTGAGATCCAATTGATAGGTCGAGTCTTCTTGGTTATGTCTAAGAAACGGTGAGACTACACCGACATTCTTAGACACTTTCTTTTCGAAGTTCCTTTAACCGATTTCCAAATCCAACTCTTTTGACGCTTACCTTGAAATGTAAAGATTAACTTTGTAAATTTTAAAAAGTATTCGGTTACATTCCGTAAGATGAAAACAGTTAAATTTCTTTCTAAGAGTATGATCGTGGTATTATAAATTCTTTTTATACATAATAACGTAGATATATTAAGTAGGTGATACTATGGAGAGATTCACGGTCGTTGTAGACTCTAAGTTTAGATGGGGGAGGGGGTACGGCGGAAAATTGGTAGTTACACGAAAAGTTTTATAGATACACCCTCAGATTGTCAGATAATTGTCCAAAACCTTACATTAAATTTCAAAAAAGAAATATATTGGACAAATTTTACACGAGAAAATAAAATTCCTACATCAAAAAATTATTTATTTAAAACGAATTTTTATTTTATCGAATCTGTTCTACTGTTGACAGAGGATTAACCAGATATCCAAATTAGGTCGAGGAGAATTTTATAGAGACTCTGTGGGGGTGGGGGTGGAAAACGTCTATATCTATTCGAAAAGGGTCATAAATATGCCATCGTGTGTGCTGTCTTATTAGTTTTGGTAAAACTTTTTTTTTTTTTTCTCGTTTAACCTTCTTAGTCAGACGGGCTACCTCTCCGAACGATAAATTGATATCGTTAGTTTAACTACACTATGATGACTAAGAAAACTACCTTGATAAGGAATAGAACGGACAACACGAACAGTGTGTTCAGTTGTTAACACAATTTTAAAGTGTCTTTGTTTATATGTGTTTACTCACGTACGTTTTACCCACTTATAAAGCATAAGAATTATTCCCAAATTAGTAGTATAATATTTTTAAAATCCTAAAGATGATATAACGTATACTTACATAATTTGTTTATTCGTACGTTTTATATGTATAAAAATTTTAAATCCAGAAATTAGGTGGAGTAAAAAAAGACACGTGACAGCTCATACTCGTATCAGGGTAAAAAAGAAGTTTGTCAATAAAAAAAGAATGTGACACATGTCTTAACGGACGTAACGTCTTTTGAGAAATGGTCGATTCGGACTCTTGGGATTGGGATGAACTTTTTGTTTCTATTAGGTTTGATATGTTGCCATACGTCTAATGTAAACCTCTGTGTGTAAGGTTACTGTATGAATTCCCACGTAACTCAGCTACTACGGTAGGTTGGTAGAGTAGACGACAACAGGGGAAGTGGAGGACGGAAGTGAGAAAGGGTCTTAGTCCCAGAAAAGGTTACTCAGTCAAGAAACGTAGTCCAACGGTTTCATAACCTCAAAGTCGAAGTTGTAGTCAGGAAGGTTAGTTATAAGTCCTGACTAAAGGAAATCTACCTGACCACCCTAGATAAAAGTCAGATTCCTGAGGGTTCTCAGAAGAGGTTTTGGTGTCAAGTTTTGGTAGTTGAGAAACCACGAGTCGGAAGAAGTGTCAGGTTGAGAGTGTAGGTATGTACTGGTGTCCTTTTTGGTATCGGAACTGATCTGCCTGGAATCAGTCGTTTCATTACAGAGACGAAAACTTATGTGATAGATCCAACCAGTATTGAAAAGAAGGTTCCTCATTCACAGAAAATTAAAGTACCGACGTCAGTGGTAGACATCACTAAACCTCGGGGGGTTTTATTTCAGACTGTGACAAAGGTGACAAAAGGGTAGATAAAGGGTACTTCACTACCCTGGCCTACGGTACTAGAAGCAAAAGACTTACAACTCTAAATTCGGTTGAAAAAGTGAGAGGAGAAAGTGAGAGTAGTTCTCCGAAAAATCGAGGAGAAGTGAAAGACGGTATTCCCACTACAGTAGACGTATAGACTCCAATAACTATAACGAGGGCCGTTAGAAGTAAGGTCGAACACAAAGAAGGTCAGGTCGTAAAGAGTACTATATGACACGTATATTGAATTTATTCGTCCCACTGTTATATGTCGGAACTGCGTGAGGAAAAGGATAAACCTTAGTCAGACAACAAAGTACAGGTCAAGATTGACAACGAAGGACTGTTCGTGTGCCTAAAGAGTTCTCCGTCCAGTCCACCAGACCATAAGGGTAGAGAACTTCTTAAAAGGTATCAAAGAACACTAGGTGTGACAGTTTCTGAAACCGTATCAGTCATCTCGTCTTCATCTATAAAAAGACCTTGAGACAACGAAAAAGGTACTTGGTCGCCTACAATCGTAAAACTAGAGTAAGGAGCCGGAAAAGATTTTGGTCGAACTTGTAGTCCCTCAAGTACCAAGTGCATAACGACTTCGGACCGAACCTCTTAAAACTCGTAATGAAATGACTGTACACTCTACTCACGTTAACACACCATCAAACTCGTAAGAAACCGTAACGGAAAGAAACCCTAACCTTACTTTTGACTAGAAAAGGTCAGGACACCGGTGACCACTCAAAGGGTCTAAACGACCTTATAACTCACGTCGTAAAAGTGTCGTAGTAGAAAGCCCTAAACTTTATTGAGTTGACCTTAAGGTAGTGGAGGTGATCGAAACAAGTATCACTACGAAAGATTCCGGGTGAACTGAAGTGTAAGGTCCTACAGACCGAGATCTACTCACTAGTGTGGTAGCACTAATAGACCCAGTACTAGAAAAAACATGTCAAGAAGACACATAAGAACGGTGGAGAAGAATTATAGAAGACGAAGACAATACAGGTATGGTAAAGACAGGAAATAACTCGGGTAGAAACACATTTTACAAGGGAACCATAGAGATTAAAAGAACTTCTCTAGAGATCAGAAAGGATAAGACAACAAAAGGAGATAAAGAAACGTGACTAGCGACTTCTTCCGAAAGAATAGAGAACGATAAGAGACCTTGAGACGTAAGTCTACGAAAGGAAAAGAGGAAACGAAAAACGAAGAGAAGGAAAGTGTCGATAAACATTCCGGAGGGGTCTGTCGGTAAAACGAGAAAACGTAAAAAAAANTGTAGTCCCTCAAGTACCAAGTGCATAACGACTTCGGACCGAACCTCTTAAAACTCGTAATGAAATGACTGTACACTCTACTCACGTTAACACACCATCAAACTCGTAAGAAACCGTAACGGAAAGAAACCCTAACCTTACTTTTGACTGGAAAAGGTCAGGACACCGGTGACCACTCAAAGGGTCTAAACGACCTTATAACTCACGTCGTAAAAGTGTCGTAGTAGAAAGCCCTAAACTTTATTGAGTTGACCTTAAGGTAGTGGAGGTGATCGAAACAAGTATCACTACGAAAGATTCCGGGTGAACTGAAGTGTAAGGTCCTACAGACCGAGATCTACTCACTAGTGTGGTAGCACTAATAGACCCAGTACTAGAAAAAACATGTCAAGAAGACACATAAGAACGGTGGAGAAGAATTATAGAAGACGAAGACAATACAGGTATGGTAAAGACAGGAAATAACTCGGGTAGAAACACATTTTACAAGGGAACCATAGAGATTAAAAGAACTTCTCTAGAGATCAGAAAGGATAAGACAACAAAAGGAGATAAAGAAACGTGACTAGCGACTTCTTCCGAAAGAATAGAGAACGATAAGAGACCTTGAGACGTAAGTCTACGAAAGGAAAAGAGGAAACGAAAAACGAAGAGAAGGAAAGTGTCGATAAACATTCCGGAGGGGTCTGTCGGTAAAACGAGAAAACGTAAAAAAAAGGTACCCCTACCAGAACTAGGGACAGAGGACATGTTACAGTGCTTGGAGTAAGGTATCAAGTAGTCCGTGAGATAGGTAGTCTAGATCCGGGAATTTAGATAAAGAGTGAAGGTGACATATTAGTATTCCCTAAACTAAATCCAGTATGGACTTACCAAATCACCAAAAGGGAAGAAAGAAGTTAAATTCAGACTTAAACCGTTTTTCCTCAAGTACTAGACTCGGTGTCAGTCGAGGACCAGAATAAAAACAACTGACAAATCTCGAAGAGGTAGAAACCGACGTTTCTTATATTAGTTAGACTAAAACCACAACTGGTAGACCACTACAGGTACACATCTCAGAAGAGAACACAACAACCTTCTCCCACAAACGATACTGGTCACGTAAAAGAACCGTTTTGAAATAATCAGAAGCGGGACGAAGTAAGGCGTAAGGTTCCGGTTTAAACGGACAATAAGGTCTACAAAGAACTGAAGGATGAAAAACGTAAGGTCAGGGGATATTACTTTTCCTGTAGAAAAAACCTACAATCAAGATGTTCCAGAACATCCAGAAGTATCTTGACAAGTTGAAGTCGAAGAAGTCGTAATGACCAACCCCGTATCTCAACCTAATGGCACTATAACTTACCAAACGGAACCTCTGCTTGTCTCTAGTAAGACAGCAAAAACTCTAACGTAGGTTCATGACGTAAAGCCTGAGAAAACAACTGGTACTACCGATGAGGTAAAGAAGACTCTCTAAGGACGGGCGTCATCATCTATATTACCAGTAGACTCAATTTAAGTAGGTAAGGTCAGGTAAAATCAAACGACTAAGGATCTTACAGCTACAAGTGAGAACGGTAGAGGACAAACTGGTGAAGGTTAAACGGAGCTAAGTACCTGGAATCTTAGGTCCAAAGACACGTTATAACGAGAAATGTCGTGACCTGGAACGAAGGTAGTGATCAGTGTGGGTCTCGACCTATAATAGAAAAGAAAGCGAATCGGAGAAGTAGGAAAGACCTCAATGAGGAGGTGACGAGAGGTCATCAAAAACCCGTGGATGGTTGGACCCTTCAAGTAGGAAGTCACAGGATAGAAAAACGGAAAAGTATGACCAATACCCCAAGTTCCGTTCTTATGACTTCACTAAACGGTAAGAGAAGAGGTCACCTGATGTAAAAAAGTCTTGAGAGGTGGTACTGGGCAGGTAGAACCCACCGGGATGTGACGTACCGAGTATCAAAGTAACTCAATCTGTTCCGATACCAGGTACACTAATCTAACCAATCATAAGACACTGACACCAAAAGTCACACAGACGGGAGACTATTTCTTCCTATTCTCCGAATACCTTCGAAGGACTACCCTCTCTGACTGACTCCCCCCTTGACCCAGAACAAGACTACCCAGACCGGTACGAGTCATTTAGAAATTAGGTTAAAAGACAACGACCTACCTCGACACAAGGGAGCGACGACAAATGGACCCCGGTTTGATACCATCGCAATTACTTCTATTATCACTGGAGGAAGTTTTCCAGGGCACGTATATGACGATGTGAGTCACGGGTGAATCACGATATGAGTATATCCTCGTTTAATCCGGAGTCTATATGAACCTGTTCGTCAAGTTTCGGTAAGACGTCTCGGTCATCACAGTCGGGGGAGTGACCATGAGTGTGTGTTTTGAGACAAGTGTCACCTCTTCACCTCAAAGACACCTTTACCTTCTTTACCCACCATGATCACCCTCGTTTCCTGAATCCCATTTATAAACTAGTGTTTTCTCAAAATCCGTGTATGTGTGTTAGTCTTAAATATTCTTTGTTTGTTTTATCCAGCCCCCTCCGCCAAGACTTCTTGTATCGTCTTTTATTCGTATTGAAAAGGTCAAAAGGATTGTTTATTGATTATCAAATCTCGTACCAATATGGTGACAAGAGATAATCGTTACATAGTATGGTAGTATGATTGAGACACAATTATAAAAATTATTGAAGTACCTTTATTAAATGTCGTCGGACACACTAAAAATAAAAAATTATATCGTTGAGAAGTAATATAAAAACTTAGGTAATTATATACTATTCCATATGACATCTTTTATGTGCAAAAAGAATATATTTCTTTTACAATCCTTCTTCGAACATCAGAACTTATAAGACGTTTCACACTACTGGAGTAAACTCACTATTTAACAACTCTAATCGAGAGATTAAGTAATGTCAGTTAAGAAAACTTTTACCATTATCTATAAAGTCACTTAATCTCTTAATTAGATTGTTAGACGGTTTGTTCGATTGGACTATCAAACTTCGAAAGGTTCACATTACATTAAAATTTGATTCTCTCTACCATAGGGTACTCGTTGTTTACCTCTATGAGATACATTGAATTAAAACTTACCATTAATATAATTACTTTATTCTAAAATTTTCGTGAAGTTTAGGTATGTATGGATGTTTCTCAACAAATTAGTTGAGGGATTTCGTCTTCGATCAAATTAAAAGATTTAAAGTATTTTCTGAACGGAAATTATTTATGAATGACCATGTCACTAATCAGGAAGGATTAGTCGAGAAAAATTTCGAAGAAAAAACAAACACGGTAAACCGTTTTCATTTGCCCACATATACATATATACAATAACCACCTCATATAGATCACATTAGTACTCTTGAAGGACTTCAACTGAATCTCTCACGTTTATTGTCCTTCTTCAGTTCACGACTTCAATATAAATAATTCAATTGTCCCTCACTACGTCAAGACAAGTTTTGTTTCCGTCGTGTCAGAGGCTAAGTTTCTACGTCTTAGTCTTTAACATCACGTAATATTCGTAATAAGGGAAGAGATCGTCTAGAAAGACCGGGTCCCTAACTTGGGTCCAGAGGATATAATGTTCACCGAAGAAATGATAGACTCGGTGGTACCTTTGGGAATATTTGTAGTATCGAAAGTCTTCTGTTTTATTTAATCTTGACTAACAACGAACATTCGTAATCCTTTATAGAAAAAAAAAAAAAAATTCCCTCCATTTGAACCCGGTCCACTCACTTACACACACAACCACACGTCCCCTCACACACACACACATATACCCATATACACTCAACTCCCGTCACCACCCCTACATCTTAACTTTCCTCTCCTACGAATTTTTACAGATTAAACACACCTTTGAAGTGTGATAAGATTACTGAGATGATCTCGAAGAAATTCACTGAAATCTGACGTTATAATCAGGATGATGTATAGGTACGTTAATCATGACTTCTACTTTAGGGTAGAGTACAAATCTAATTGTCCAAATAAATACAATCACGAACAAGATGAACTCGGAAAAATTTATAGAAGGACCAAAATCTTTTCCGTCACCTTGGTCTTTAGTTTAACGGTTGTAGGTCAAGTCAAGTCAAGTCAGTGAGTCAGTACAGGCTGAGAAACGCTGGGGTACTTAGCGTCGTGCGGTCCGGAGGGACAGGTAGTGGTTGAGGGCCTCAAGTGAGTCTGAGTGCAGGTAACTCAGTCACTACGGTAGGTCGGTAGAGTATGAACCAACAGGGGCAGAGGAGGACGGGGGTTGGGGAGGGTCGTAGTCTCAGAAAAGGTTCCTCAGTTGAGAAGCGTATTCCACCGGTTTCATGACCTCAAAGTCGAAATCGTAGTAAGGAAGGTTTCTTTAGAGTCCCGACTAGAGGAAGTCTTACCTGACCAACCTAGAGGAACGTCNAACAGGGGCAGAGGAGGACGGGGGTTGGGGAGGGTCGTAGTCTTAGAAAAGGTTCCTCAGTTGAGAAGCGTATTCCACCGGTTTCATGACCTCAAAGTCGAAATCGTAGTAAGGAAGGTTTCTTTAGAGTCCCGACTAGAGGAAGTCTTACCTGACCAACCTAGAGGAACGTCAGGTTCCCTGAGAGTTGTCAGAAGAGGTTGTGGTGTCAAGTTTTCGTAGTTAAGAAGCCACGAGTCGGAAGAAGTGTCAGGTTGAGAGTGTAGGTATGTACTGGTGTCCTTTTTGGTATCGGAACTGATCTACCTGGAATCAGCCGTTTCATTACAGAGACGAAAAGTTATACGATAGATCCAACCAGTATTGAAAAGAAGATTCCTCATTCGTAGAAAATTAAAGTACCGACGTTAGTGGTAGACGTCACTAAAACCTTGGGGGGTTTTGTTTCAGACTGTCACAAAGGTGACAATGGGGTAGATAAAGGGTACTTCACTACCCTGTCCTACGGTACTAGAAGCAAAAGACTTACAACTCGAAATTCGGTTGAAAAAGTGAGAGGAGAAAGTGAAAGTAGTTCTCCGAAAAATCAAGGAGAAGTAAAAGACGGTATTCCCACCACAGTAGACGTGTAGACTCTAATAACTATAAAGAGGCGACCTAGTAACTTTTTCGTTCTCTCAAGTTCATTTTATAGAAAGAGGAAATAACTGATACGGTTTCGGAAACTGACACACGTAGTGTTCTTTGATACCTTTTAAGACTTTCTCTACCTTTATGGTCTGGTGGACTGGACGGAGAACTCTTTAGACATACGTCCAGTCCTTCGTTGTCAATCTTGACCTGTACCTTGTTGTCTAACCAAGGTTTATCCTTTTCCTCATACAGTTCCGACGTATAACAGTGGGATGAATAAATTGAAGATACGTCTCATGTAGTACCTTTTGTGACCCGACCTTCTTCGTGTGCGACCCTAGTTCTAACGAACCTCTTTATAGTTATTGGAGTCTATGTGTCTACTGTGGTGGAAATACCGTCTTTCATTTCTTCTTGATTTCTAGGAGAACTACTTTCACTTTCTCCTCTCACTTTTTTCACTGAATTTCGAGTTGTAAGTCTTTTGATTCTAGTACCGTAGACCAGGGTAGTGAAGTACCGTTTATCTACCCCTTTGTCACCTTTGTCACCGACTGAAATAAAAAGACCCGAGGTTTTAGTGACGTCTACTACTGACGTCGGTACTTTAATTTTTCGTGAATGAGGAACCTTCCTTTCAATACTGGCTGGATCTGTCGTATAATTTTTCGTCTCTGTAATAAAACGGTTGTTTCCCGACAGATCATTTCCGATACCAAAAAAGGTCATCAGTATATATCTACACTCTCAACCTGATATTTCTTTCGACTGGTGACTTCTTAACTACGAAAACTTGACACCACAACCTCTTCTGAGAACTCTCAGGGAACCTGAAGTCCCTCTAGGTTGGTCAGGTAGGATTTCCTCTAGTCAGGACCCACAAGTAACCTTCCTGACTACAACGTCGACTTTGACGTTATGAAACCGGTGGACTACACTTCTCGACTGAGTAAACTTTTCTGGGACTACGACCCTTTTTAACTCCCGTCCTTCTCTTCTGCTGTCGTATCCTACTCTACCAACCTACCGTAGTAGTTGAGTTGCTTGTACTCAAACCCATTTGAAGTCCTCAATCACTACCTGTACCTCCGGACCGCACGACACCAAGTACCCCAGTGTTTCTTAACTTGTGTTGACTCACTGACCCGACTTGATAGAAGGGACTCGACTCATGTTAAGTAGGTGAAGATGTTCTGTCCGTGAGGGACCACCCAGGACGCCCGAAGGAAACGGATCTTGTCACGAATCGTACGAACTATCACAGACTTAGATTGTTGGAGATAACGATCGGATGGATTATTGTTAACACCGGAGGAGGAAGAATGAACTTGAAACATTCCATTGTGACCGATCTCAGATCTCAAAAAAGAGATCTTGACTCTTGGTAATAACACTCAGGATACAACCTTCTCAATCACCCTTTCGAAATACGGTATCAGAATTTTCTTCTAGACTTTAGTCCTCCTCTCTTTGGTCTACACTTTTGGTTCTATAATTACTACGTTACATTTTATTATACTATAGATAATTCCCGAATAAGATCCCGAATAAGATCCGTCACAAAATATGCAATAATATAGTAAATTGACGTATTACTAGAAATTCTTGGTGATATTTGTGGGGATTAAAGATCTCCTCCTCCACGTCCAATACGTTTTGTAGAACGGGTTTCTGTATGTTAATTATGTTTAATACATAATCTGTATGTTAATTACTTTTACACCTGGACCCTAAATACGTTTCACTCCGACTAAGGTCTCGAACAGATCTCCGACGGTGTAATCTGCAGACCTGTGATATAAAATTCAGTATAAAATTCCTGTGACATAAAATTCAGTACGATGAAATACGGAGTAATTATTCTATTATACGTACTTTTTAATCTTAATCTTCATAGACCGTTCGATGTCTTTTAAAACCTATACGAATTAACAGACTACCGGGACATAGAACCTTGTTTTCTTTGGAATCACTAGTAGTGTATAAAAGTGTTCTGCCTTTATCGACTTTTTAATGACTCCACACTGTCGTACGGCGTGACGTTTTGGGGGTACCTCTCTTAGAGATACTCAAGTTGTATGCAAGTTCAACGGGTCGAGACCTTGTGAACGGTCGGACTGACCCCTTAGTCCGAGGAACTACCAAGTTCCGACTGGAACTACGAAGGGGACACTGATGACCTGTTAAGTAAAGATTAGTCACCCACGTGACAACGAGTCTCACCATGACTGTACAGAGGACCTTGTGGTCGCATGTCCGTGTGACAAGGTGGAGCTTTGTGTGAGTGAGATGACCGTAGGAAACACCGTTATGTAACTACAATGGAAAGTAAAGAAGGAGTAATCTTCACCGAGAAAGGTCTCTTGTATTCAAACAGTACTCGATACGGAGGGTGTTTAATTTATACACGTCCTCAAACGTCGGTAAGTAAAAGTCTACGGTTGAGTCTTTGCAAAGTCCTCGAGGTGTTAAGGGTGGTGAGAGACCGTCAATCTCTCGACATAGTACGTTTAATAGGTTAGTCACTACAGTTTAAACCTCAGTTCAACTCGGTTTTCAAATGACTTCATAGGAGTTTACCCTCGCATGTCCCCTGACGAGGTAATGGACGAATGGTACGAGTCACACTAACATCCTAATAGTCACACTACAACTAGTAATGTGTATGTTCAAGTGGATGTTCAACGGTGGGACTCATAGTTTTTACTTAACGTAGATCCCCTTCACCTACAACTACCTTGTCGAGATTTAAGAAATTCTTCTTTACGTATCACGACCACACTCTTTGAAGGATATTCGATTCCCCGTCGTACCCAAACGTATCAACAGGCAAAGGACTGTCTGACCCCAATAAAAGAGTAAGTTGTGACATAAGTGACCTTTGTCACTAATCCCTCATTATCAAGGATAGTGTTGGTATTAGAGATAACAGTGTCACAGTCTGTTATAGACTGTTTCTCCTACTAAGATTTCTCTTTTAATCTTAATATAATTTGTCTAAGCCTTAATCGTTAGTCCGTTTCTTCCATAGGTGGGTCTGTCTTATACCTTTGTTCTCAGGTTTTAATGGTTCCTACGATCATAAAACAATCCAGTGGAAGCCCTTGAAATTTACACAATGAACTCATATATATGTATTGTCAAAGTAACTTTATACAAAATATAAATATACAATTTACATAAAATTTTACTTATTACGTCATCTAAAATCACAAAAATATCTTACCACGTCACTAGAGGTGTTAGATTAAAATTTTGTAAAGGGGTGTGGGGTTTTTGGGATATGGATGACTATCAGTAAGTTGTAAGAGAAGAAAGGGGTGGGCGACGACTGATGAGTAGATAAGAGATAGTGATGTCTAAACAGATAAGACCTATAAAATATATTTACCTTAGTGTGTATATATACTATAAATAATAATAATAAAATAACCTCATATCAACGAAATGTCCCAACCCAATCGTAGAAGAAAGTGAAGTCTGTCACAAAAGTTCCAAGTAGGTGTAATTTCATACATAATCATCTAATAATGAAAATAACGGTCCTTTATAGGGTAACGTACCTCCACGGTGTCAAATAAAAAGGTAAGTAGTTAACCACTTACAAACCCAACGAATGTAGAAAATCGATAATACACATTACGACGATACTTGTAAATATACGTAAAAAGAATACCTGTATAAAGAATAAAGAGAAATCATTTATGCATCCTCATCTTAATAGCCTGGTACAAAATACAAAATCGTAAGACTCTTTAACGGTTTGACCAAGGGTGTCATCCACGAGGAATCATATCAGAGTGGTCGCTGTATACTTCCAAAGTCAAAGAGGTGTGTGAACGAGTACAAACAATAATAGACAGAAAAATTGAAATCGATGAGAGGATATACCCTCAACCATAACGCAACACCAAAAAAAAAAAAAAATGAAATAAAATGAAATGTTATGACATAACCAAAACGGTATGTAACGGTACTTAGGTGGTGCCCACATACACGCAAGGGTTTGTACTTGGGGGGAGGGTGGAGGGAGGGGTATTGTAGGGAGACCCAGTAGGGGTACGTGGTCGGGGTTCGTAGGACATAGGACGTAGTCTGTATCTGACCTCTAAGTTAAGAATGTACTATCATATGTACAAAGTTACGGTAAGAGGGTTTAGTAGGGTGGGAGAGGGAGAGGGAGACTCAGGTTTTCAGACGATATGTGTAGACACAGAAAAAACGACAGAACGTATGCCCCAGCAGTAACGGTAGAAAGATTTAAGGTATATATACACAATCATATAACATAACCACAAAAAGAAAGACCGAATGAAGTGAGACATATTAACCGAGGTCAAAGTAGGTAGAGTAGTCTTGACTAAGTTTACTTAAGAAAGATTGTCGACTCATTATGAGGTAGCACATATACATGGTGTCGAAAGAATAGGTAAGTAGACGACTACCTGTAGATCTAACAAAGGTACAGGACCGATAATATTTGTCACGACACTACTTGTAACCCCATGGACACAGAGAAAGTTAAGACCAAAGGAGTCACACATACGGGTCGTCACCCTAACGACCCAGTATTGAGTCAAGATAAACGTTAAAAAAGTCCTTAGAGGTGTGACAAGAGGTATCACCGACATGATCAAACGGAAGGGTGGTTGTCACATCCTCCCAAGGGAAAAGAGGTGTGAGAGAGGTCGTAAATAACGAACATCTGAAAACCTAGCGTCGGTAAGACTGACCATACTTCACCATGGAGTAACACCAAAACTAAACGTAAAGAGATTATTACTCACTACAACTCGTAGAAAAGTACACAAACAATCGGTAGGTATACAGAAGAAACCTCTTTACAGATAAACCAAGAAACCGGGTAAAAAACTAACCCATCAAATAAAAAGACCTTAACTCGAAGTATTCAACGAACATTTAAAAACTCTAATCAACAAACAGTCAACGAAGTAAACGATAATAAAAGAGGATAAGTCTTCCGACAGAAAAGTGGAACGAATATAAAAGGAAACAACACGTCTTCGAAAATTAAAATTAATCTAGGGTAAACAAATAAAAACGAAAATAAAGGTTTTAAGACCCTCTACCTAGTATCTCCTAGGACGACACTAAATACAGCCTCTCACAAAACGGATACAAGAGGAGATCCTCAAAATATCAAAGACCAGAATGTAAATCTAGAAATTAGGTAAAACTCAAATAAAAACACACGCCACAATCTTTCACTAGAACAAAGTAAGAAAATGTTCACCAACTGGTCAAAAGGGTCCTGGTGAACAATTTCTCTAACAGAAATGAGGTAACATATAAGAACGGAGGAAACTGGTTCACCCGAAATAGGGTCCCTACGTTCCTAAGAAGTTATAGGCGTTTAGTTATCTACGCAACACCAAAACTAAACGTAAAGGATTCCCCATTACTATAACTCTTTGAAAAGTACACGAATAACCGTTAAACAAATAGGAGAAACCCTCTTTACAGATAAGTTTAGAAAACGGGTAACTTTTTAATGTAATACACAAAAAGTAACAACTTAAAATTCTCATAAAACATATAAGATCTAGTTATCAAGGTATAGTACATACAGTATACGTTTTTAAAGTGAGGTAAAACATTTGACAGAAAAATGCAAGAGCTACCACAGAAAACTTCGTGTTTTAGAAAATCGAACTATCACAGACTAAATAGACTAAAAAGAAAACATCAAATATCAAAACATAAAATAGATTCTTTATTGACGGATTGGATTCCAATGTTTCTAAATGATGATATAAAATCTTAAAACAAATATGAAAGTAGAAAATCTAAATACTAGTTCAAAACATGTTTGACTACAAATCTTAAAAGCAACAAGTCAGCGACTCAGTACAAAGACTTACCGTTACAGGTCTCAATTTTTTCGTTTTTACTTACGCACGTGAGATGACTTATGACAGTACCTTGGTGACAATAGATCGATTTTTATGCGTTTCGGTTTCTTCGTTCTTGGAGAAAGGTAAACTGAGTCAAATGATGTCAAATGATGTAGTACTAATAAAGGAAAAAGGATAGTTAATAATAAGTTTATACTTAACTAAACCCAGTCCATGTCATCTAAAGGAGAAAATCGTGGGTAAAAGTGGAATAGACTGAAGACACGTCAGACTCTTTGGACCTTCTCGAGGTCCTTGACTCCCTAGACGTACACGGGTATAGGGAGGCGTGTCTATAAGGACATAATCAACATCTACACCTTCACTCGTTGGACTACGTGTTCTCACCGAGTTAAGTGTTCACTGGTCACAGTGTCCCCGTAAGTAATAAGTGTGGTTGATACCGAATAATAAAAAATCAAAGGTAGTGATCGTAGTCTCTAAGGTGTATATCTGTCCCTAGGATCGTCTCAATAACCTTCGGACACACAAACTTGACACAAAGGGATTCGAGACAAAGGACCAACACACCCTGGGAGGACATCATTAGACCAAGAAATTATCTAGGAAAAACTAGTTCTATTGACTTCACCCAAGATAAGAAACATTGTTTTTTGGTGTTAATTATGTTAAGGAGACCACAGGTAGTAGAGTGTGAGTGTCAGACCCGGTCGGGGGAGAAAAAAGTCAAGTCAAGTCAAGTCAGTGAGTCAGCACAGGTCGAGAAACGCTGGGGTACTTAGCGTCGTGTGGTCCGGAGGGACAGGTAGTGGTTGAGGGTCTCAAGTGAGTCTGAGTACAGGTAGCTCAGTCACTACGGTAGGTCGGTAGAGTAGGAGACAGCAGGGGAAGAGGAGGACGGAGGTCAGGGAGGGTCGTAATTTCAGAAGAGGTTACTCAGTTGCGAAGCGTACTCCACCGGTTTCATGACCTCAAAGTCGAAATCGTAGTAAGGAAGGTTTCTTTAGGGTCCCAACTAGAGGAAATCTTACCTGACCAACCTAGAGGAACGTCAGGTTCCCTGAGAGTTCTCAGAAGAGGTTGTGGTGTCAAGTTTTCGTAGTTAAGAAGTCACGAGTCGGAAGAAGTGTCAGGTTCAGAGTGCAGGTATGTACTGATGACCTTTTTGGTATCGGAACTGATTCTGTCTGGAATCAGTCGTTTCATTACAGAGACGAAAACTTATACGATAGATCCAACCAGTATTGAAAAGAAGGTTCCTCATTCGCAGAAAATTAAAGTACCGGCGTAAGTGGTAGACGTCACTAAAACCTCGGGGGNGTGAGTCTGAGTACAGGTAGCTCAGTCACTACGGTAGGTCGGTAGAGTAGGAGTCAGCAGGGGAAGAGGAGGACGGAGGTCAGGGAGGGTCGTAATTTCAGAAGAGGTTACTCAGTGGAGAAGAGTACTCCACCGGTTTCATGACCTCAAAGTCGAAATCGTAGTAAGGAAGGTTTCTTTAGGGGCCCAACTAGAGGAAATCTTACCTGACCAACCTAGAGGAACGTCAGGTTCCCTGAGAGTTCTCAGAAGAGGTTGTGGTGTCAAGTTTTCGTAGTTAAGAAGTCACGAGTCGGAAGAAGTGTCAGGTTCAGAGTGCAGGTATGTACTGATGACCTTTTTGGTATCGGAACTGATTCTGTCTGGAGTCAGTCGTTTCATTACAGAGACGAAAACTTATACGATAGATCCAACCAATATTGAAAAGAAGGTTCCTCATTCGCAGAAAATTAAAGTACCGGCGTAAGTGGTAGACGTCACTAAAACCTCGGGGGTCTTTATTTCAGACTGTGACAAAGGTGACAAAAGGAGAAGAAATCGTCGTGTTTTACACTATGAAACATTGAAGAAACCAAACCGGACATAAAAAATTAGGAGTCAAGTCAAGTCAAGTCAAGTCAGCGAGTCAGCACAGTCTGAGAAACGCTGGGGAATATTTAGGGAAAGAACACGGAAGATCTTGTACTACTTGTAAAGAAAGACACGAAAATTAAAGTCAGGAGTTTACAAGATAAAGGGTTTAGTGAGTAAATTCACAATACAAGAGACAAATAGATGGAGGAAACCGGTTGATCGGAGTGAATTATGAAAAACTGGTAGAATGGTGAAAACAGGGTCATAATAAAAAGAGGTGACAGAAAATGAAAGATTAAATCAATTTTATAAATAATCAACTATTAAGATAGAATAAGAATACTGTGCAAAAAAGGGGAGGACCCGTTGACTTGTGTCGATCTCCTTTAATGGATTGAACTGTTCAACCATGGTGATACTTAGGTCCTAGTGAGTGATATTGATCCAGAAGAAATATCTTATAACAGGTTGTAAATAAACTAGTTAAACGTGATATAATAGATGAATTTTGTACAGGTTGTAAAGGGTGAGTGGGTCGTAGTTCGTGAGAACGACGGGAATAGTGACACAGTCGTCCACTGGAGGTCGATAAGTGTCCCTCACGTATTTGTAAGACTTCGGACAGTTGTGTGAAATCGGAAGAGAACATTCAGATGATCTTAAAATAAGGTAGGTTAATAGGATAAAATATAAGAGTATTTTAGTATAAGGATGGACCTCCATAAAACGACCTTATCATCAAGTCCTTCATTCCCTCTTTTCTTTCTACCTTCTTTTCAGGGATTCGTAGAGAAAAAAGTTTATAATATAGAGATTATCCCAGGAGGTTCCAAGAATTTCCGGTCGAGTTCGTCTCTCGTAGTTAATTGATTAAGAGGTGAAGACCGTCATAGTCTCTTGACGATTAAAGACAATTAAAGACGATTAAAGGAGAAGATCCGTAAAGTAATCCATTTCCTAAAACGCAACCAAATCTCTCCGAGAAAAAACAACAACAACAAGTTTAAGTGATCAATGACCAATATGGAAACACCTTACTCAGATTGCGACACCGATTCTCCTACCTTCTTCTGTAACTTAGTACGAAGGAGTTGTCTGGAGGGTATGAAGTCCGTACCCGTTCTGTGCACCGACTTCTCCTCACGAACGTTATTTTTCCTGAAGAGACTCGTAAGAGTCGACATCCCCGTCTTTAAGTGTCAACATCCCTGATACATAGATAAAGAACAGTGAAGTATCTACTGAAGAGGGATACTTAACATCATACAGTCTTTATAGGACTAGGGAACTATCTCCATCTTGGGAGAACCTTAAATAAATAAAATATTGACAGGTAGATGAGATCTCTTAAAAGTCACGAGATTCTAAACACTCCATGAGTCTAGAAAATATTTCTGGTTACGAATCTTCTAAGATTCTACAGAAAATAACTATTCCGTAGTGAAGTCCTTTGTAAAACGACTTTATGACCTTTTATTGAGACAAAGATTGTCTGTGTAGGATACAATCCGTTAGAGTGTCTTTAAGGTCGGAGTTTGTGGGTCTTCTTTTACAAAATGTAACTTGAAGACGATAAAAATAACAAGAGTCTTTCGTGTAAAGTTTTCTGAGTTATGTTTACGTTTAGGTCTTTTTCTTACTAGTGTATAATATTTTCCTTCGACAGATCTTTTGTCTTTCGATTTAAAGCGAATAATTTACAGAGATTTCCCACCGGAATGATCTAGGATGAAACTTAGAAAATTTATGGTAAGATCTCGGTACTTCGGTAGAATCAGTACCATTGGTAAAAATATATCTACGTACGGATGTCCCTGGTACAACAGGACCAAACGGGTTCTAAAAGGGTCAAAATTCTGACATTCAGGGTATAGGACTTTTGTGGAAGTCAAACCCTGTCTTGTCCTACTAACTCGTAGAGCATTGTCTGAGAGAAGTACGGAACTTATGGAACCAGGATAAAAGGATCAGAAGACTCCTTCTTGTTGACCGAGTAATTTTAGTAGTAAAGTAGATACTAGGGTCGAGTACAATTCAGGACATCACAGGATTAATTCCGTAAAAATACGAGTCTTTGGAGACATAATAGTCGGTGTCTCTTTTCTAACGTTCTCTTTATACACTTATGAAAAAACCTTCTAATTTAGTGAATGGTCTGAGTACGACTTAACGACGTGGTCTGTTGATTTCTTCTTAAAAAGACATCGTATAAATGGACAGAGGTAAGTTTACTTTACAGTAGCATCATCGGAGGTAGATGGGTTCTCTAAGAGTTTTCTATTGAATCCTATTGGGTAAGGTCAGGTACCGATCTTTACCGGATTCACAATCGGAGAGAGGGACGGTGATGGTGAGAGTATATAAATCTCCGACGAGTCCCAAAATCGAGTAAATACCTTTAAGTGGAGTTCGTATAAGGGTTGATAATCTGTCGACGTTTAGTTATTAGTTTCTAAACCGACTCTGTCTTTAACTACCTACTCCCTCATCTCTATTCGGAATGAATTATTACTGGGAATTTCGACACCTTTATTTACACAACCGTGTTTGTTTCTTGTGAAGTATCCAGTAACTTAGTCGACGTTTTTGTGGGTCTTATACAAACCAAAACAGTACAGGAGAATGAACAGTCAGGAGTAAGTAAAAGGATAAAGTGAAGACGTACATAAAACATCGAACAACCAAAAGAGTGGACAGTTAGTAGTGAATAAAATAATAGACTGAAGACGTAACCGGAATATTGAAAAATCCGGTTAACTTATTTGTAGAGGACAGGTCTGAAACTCAGGTTAGTCTGGAACAAAGAGGGAAGGTCGTATACTGGGGAGATTAGGATAGTAACTTTTATTCTGACTCCTTAAAGGACACGGAGATCAAAACATCCGTCGCAAATGGTCTGTTCTGGACTGTTGGTAGTCTATTAGACTAAAAGTTTCTACTAATATTGGTAGGTGATAAATAACCGTTGTAACAAGGTATATAGAAAATCAGTATAAGATATATAGGATTAAAATATATAGGGTTAACTATTCTTGTGAGTTGTTATCAGTTCTCCCCTTAAAAGTACTATCTCCTCAAAACTCCATTAAAATACCGTCTGTATTTTTACCAGTACCTAATACCGAAGGTGGGAGAAGGGACATGGACTTATATAAACTGAAAACACGATACGATTTGTAAATTCTATTAAGTCACTAGTTTCATCACAAGTACTTTTAACCCGTACCTCTTTTTTAATGGGACTTCTTTTCGTGTGGAAGTCGAAGTCATAAATGGTAGAGTTTATTCTTTGTATTACCTTTTTGACGTAAAATAAATACTTTCAATATGAGTAATAATTGGACTTTTACACACATCCATACACCCCCACACAAAAAGAGTGGGTTCCACTTTCTATCTTCTTCGAACCAACGAGTATCTTCCTTTAAAGACTTGTAACGAAAGAAACACTTACACTTTTCCCCACGGTGGAAATCCTCCACCCGTCCTTTACTACTCTTAATTATAACATGGACTGTCGTGGTCATTATAACGGTTGGTAGCGATAGTCGCGCAATTTATGTTTAAATAAAGTGAGAAAGATGTTGGGAGACTTTAAGTATATGGTAATAATAAGGAGGAAATTTATGCTTCTGTCCCTTTACCTCTCTAATTTTCGAACGAGTTGTGTCCTCCTTTCTCGTTTACCTTTTCCATCCCGAATGAGGGTCCGTCGGACCAAGGATACAGGGGTGAGACTTAGTGATACGACACATATAACCGAGGGGTGACGGATCTTTTTCTACACATTAAACATAAAACTCACAGACTTTCTTCATCGACGGTGTTCAGGTCTCCTCTAGTCCTCTTCAGTTTACTATGTAACTTACACACTACTTCCGTTTGACCTTCGGTCAGGACTGGGGCGTAAACCAAGACCGAAGACGGGACCCTCTACTGTCTTATTCTAGTCTCTTTCACTTGGAATCATGATACCACCACCGAAGATGCTCGAGTCGGATAGACCCCGATTACTATTGAGACCACGAGAGTGAACACCACCGACGTCCATCTTTTACGGAAAATTTAGGGGGACGAACCGTCTACTCACCTCCACAGGGAGTGACGTCCCGCAAGTCATACATGTCATAAAGCATCGAGTCTTTATTCCGAGACTTCCCGAGTGTCCCTTGTCGTCCGTCACGGCGGAGGTTCACTCGAGGACCGTCTGTTCGGGGGGAACGTCCTTTACGAATCCTTGAACAATGACATTAACAGTCCTCACAAATAATTGTAATTTTTCCTACGGACCAGTATAGGGAACTCAACAGTAGGTCTCAGGAACCCTCAGGAACCCTTTCCTTGATATCGTAGGTATCATAACTAAACCTACATTTGTCTAAAGGAATGTACTGTTTACAAGGTATTACCTCAAAACTGACCTCCTTTTCTATTACATCTAGGTCTTTTATTTATTAATACTCACTTCTTTCCGAACCCTCACATTAACTTCACTCCGACAACAGAGTTCGTGTCGGTATGGCCGTTACGGACACACAAGTCCCTCTCACTCTTTGCACCGTGTGTCCCGTTTTTCGTGTGATAAAGAGTGGGTCATCTTTCTCAGTGAGATTTCGGTGTGACAGGTTCTACCATAGGTGACCGGTATACACTGATAAATTTATATTTATTTAGTTTTAATTTATTCTTAAATCCTCATCAAAGGAACTAACGTCATTGGTGTAAAGTTCGTGAGTCATGTATGTACACCGATCTACGACAAATAACGGTCTTGTCTCTTGTAAAAGTATTAGTGTCTCGTAGTATAACATGGTTTGATGAACTTTTTTGATTGAACAGGGACTTACTTCGTCTCGTGACCAGACCTTCGGTGATCCTTCTCGTTGACGTACGTCACTTTTGTTCGTCGTTTACGTCTTCGTCTTCGGAGTCTCCCGTCGTAGTAAATAATGTGTACCGTGTCTTGGCCGATTAGTTCACCCGTCACCGAGGTTCCATACAGTCACCCTTAACGACACTGTTCCTAAGAAAGTTCTCCTTTCTGTCGATCTACCACCATCTGTCTCTTAACGGATACGTACTTCGAGACCCGACACTGTTTAGCATCCCCACCTCATAATGTTAGAAGTGAATAAGACTCAGTACTCACATTGTACCCAACGTGAAAACGAAAAAATTTATTTTTTTATAAAGGAACAAAGAAAGACGAATATATTTATTAAGTACAAGTAACATTTAAGAAGTTTGTCAAAACCTTTTACATCCTCCTTTCAGTTTTCGTGAACTTCAAAAGTTAATAACCTCTACTGGTCGTTATTGGAGAACAACTCTATCTACCTATCTCTTTGTGTATATACGTACGTATACTAAAAATATATTTATACTAGTAAATACAGTATGACTTATCAACAAAAATAATAGCAGAAAAACAATATGCCATCACCCTATAAAAAATTAGTATCATAAAAATAAAACCAAAAACGAACGAGAGAGGTGATTAGGTGAACAAGAGTAGAAAGTGTGTTAGTTCATTTTCCATTACAAGTATATAAAAGGAATAGACGAATACTGTAACTCTAAACAGTAGACACAATGACGTTGAACTAAAAAGAGTGAACGTCACTATAGTACTGTAAAGATATTCCGTAGACTACAAGTAGTGGGAACACTGACGGATCAAAAGGTACCCCTAACAAGATACTAAAACGGTAGTCCCAGGGATGATCCCGAAATCAAGTAAACGTCCGAATGAGAGTAATGTCACTCCAGGTAGTCTGGTAATTAAAATCACTAGAGAGAAAAGTTTACAAACGGTATATTTATTTATTCTTATCCATTTAGCAGATAAAGGACCTTAGATTGGCTCCCTAGTGTCTCCACAAACAAAAATTATATTTATCTGTAACGGTCAAAAAAAAGGTTTTTCCGATCTATTTAAGTGGAATTATGGTCAATACATACGTAGACACAAATGGGTAATAGGGATAATCACGGTTGTGACTCATAATAAAGTAAAAACTGTTAGACACATTTTAATGGAACAAGAAAATTCGACACTAATTTTAAATGTTAAATTAAATGTCGTAAATGAACACTCTAAGTATAGATAAATACACAAACCACCGATAAACTAGTAGAGAAAACATTCTCCTAGTGATTTCTTTTAAGTGTTCGATAAGATAAGACAAAAGAAAACGTATGTTTGTGCATCCTTGAAGGAAGTGTAAATCTTAGACGTTTAGGAGGACGTTACGTCCTCTGGTCCCGAGTTAGGGACCCAACCCTTTTAAAGTTAGGATTTACTTTAGAGTCACTTTAAATTATACTATTTGTTCAAAGGAATTCTAATTTCTAGAGATGACTAGTTTTATTTGAAAATTCTCTCAATCTTCAAACCAACGTCCCTTAAGGGACCCCAGGTCACCAATACTAAGGTCTTAAGGTGAAGTGATGTCCCCCTAGGAGACGACACTTCCTGATTCCAGAGAGTTTGGTTTTCTTCTCCTTCTTCTTTTTTTTCTTTTTTTTTCGAAGTAACGTCTGATCTTCTTCTTTAAAAGTTATGTACTTAAAAATTTGTCCGTTATGTGTGTTTTGTATACTTCTTGAGGATGTTTATTTTAGATTTGGGTCAAATGGTTCTTTTTCGTTCTTTTAAGTTTATGTTTTCGTTTTAAAACTTATAAGGCACACGGACACAAGGACACACAGTGAACGAAGTGATGTTCGGTTTCGAGAATTTCTTTGCTACACAAATAAAGGTAGTGGTATCTATTAAGACGATTAAGAACTTGAAATATATTTACCTTAGTGTCAAAAATGAAGAAACAAAGACTTCATAAAGAGAATTGTAACCTGAAGACGACTCACGTGACGGCGATTACCCTAATAACCCTGACGAACTAAGACAAACAAGAAGACACATTATACTCAGACAAAAGACTCGGACAAGTATTTAAGGTCAAATAGTAATCACACAGATTCTCCCACACACAGACGCATAACAGACCGCACGTATACACGCACGACCATAAAAGGAATTCCAAGAAACTCAGAAATCTTGGACAATAAACTAAAGGAAGTAATAAAGACCCTTTAAAAGTCGGTAAACTCGAGAAAAGTAACAAACACATACTTATAGTAACAAACGTTGAAAAATACAAACTTCACCTTCGTCTCCATATGACACATAAATAAAAATTACCTATTACGATTTGTAAAAGGTCTTGACAATCTGTTTAAATTTGAGGGTGATAATAACAGACATTTCTATTGTTCAAAGAGGTTAGGAGTAAATAAGAAACTCCAAAAGTTAAGAGAATTAACATTGACAAGACCACCTTTACTTCAATATAGATAACACTAAAATTAATCGTAAAGGAATTAATCTTGACTACCAATGACAGAAAAAAGTACGAGTATCAATAAATCAATAGAAAAGGATATGACTCAAAAGATTTCTTTATGTTGGGGGAAAATAAAATAAAAAAACATTTAACGTTACAGATAAATACACATTGATATCGTATAATCAGAAGAAAATTTTTTACACATAACTTTAGTAGAAGATCATGTGTAAAAAATTACGAGAATTTTCAAAGAAAGTTTCTTGACTCTAAGAATTAGTATTTCCAATAGTACTAGTAAAATTACTAAATAAAACGAGGAAAATTTCTTAGACTCAGATAATTTTATGTGTGTCTATAAGAGGATTTAAATGAGATCTTTTTAAATATCAAAGTCTAAGGTGTAAATCCAGATACCAGTCTTACTTAACACACAATACAACACTGACTACCCAGATGTAAAAAAAGAAAAAGTCAACCTTTAGAAGGTTTACTGGGTCTAGTAAATAACTTTTCTGGTATTAAGGGAGTAACTTAATGTTACAACAGTAACAACATTTAGTCTACTGAGGTATTCAATCCAGTGAAACCTAAGTGACAAGAGAAGGTAACCTGATAAATAGATAGTAAAACGATTATTGTTGAAAGATAATTTAGAGTCATAGGTCATTCTCTTCAAGAGGTAGAACTTCTTTTAACCATAAATTGTGGTAACATAGAAGGATAGATATTAGTATAATATTGGAAAGTAGACAAATATACAAATTTTTAAGGAGAATTCTAAGAAAAAGTATGAAACGTCAAATAAGAGTATGCAATTGACAACAATATTGAGTACTTTATCTATAAGTCTAAAGTAAAAGATAAACAAATTATTAACACGTAACTTCATACTGATTCGTAACATATCATTACAGAGGTCTCTGTGAGGATTTAAATACGTACTATATTAAAAATTTTTAATAAAAGTCAGATAAGGGACACTTATTACCGTTAAAATAAAAAGAAAAGAAAAAACTTCTGGATATCGAAAAAAGAAATGAAAAGTAAAAGTCACCGTTCCTAAAGGTCTCGTTATGATTTAATTGTACCATTTTCAGACGTAAAAATGAAGTAAGAATTTGACTTCCTAACTTATAAGTCATACGGGGGTAATCATAGTCATTATTAACATTGTCAAAATTTATTCACGGGGAGTAGTCTGACTCTTTCAGGAAGAAATTAAGTCAAACGGATCAAAATACAGAAAAGGAATTAGTATAAAAAATACTGATCGTCACGAAAAAAACTTAGATAATTTTACATAAAAAAGAATTAAAACTATGTCTCCTTTAAACAAATAAAATTCACTATTTAAGGTTAATGTCCTACTTGAGAGTCAGTCAGTACGACGTAATAGGTAAAATGTATAGTGATAAATTTAACTTATAAAAACGTATCAAAATTACTTTTTTTAGTCTCGGATATTAACGTAAATTACAGAGTAAATCACCGGAACATTCCAAAAGATGTTTCCAATAAAATTGAAGTATTCGACTCGACTTGTAACTAAGGAATTAAAGATCAAAGGTTTATTTGAACATGTTCTAATCATAATAAAGTAGTCACAATTCTTAAGGGTGACTTTGATGATTCGTAAAATATACAAACTTTTTAAATATTACTATCTAAGTTAAAGACTTCATCTATATCAGATATATCTTAAGGATAAAGAAAAACTCAAAAAAGAAAAAGAAAGAAAAAAAAGAAAAAAAAAAGAAAAGTTCTTTAAACAGGTAAATTTAAAAGTTTGCATAAGAGGATTTCAATAATAGTAAACATTTGACACGATTGACGTTACAGATATGGCCACAGGGAAGGAAGAACACACAAATTCGACGAGTCAGTGCAACCTGAGAAACGGTGGGGTACCTGACATCGAACGGTCCGAGGAGACAGGTACCTTAAGAGGTCCGTTCTTGTGACCTTACTCATCGGTAAGGACAGAGATGTCCTTAGAAAGGTTAGGTCCCTGACTTGGACCTAGAGGAGGTAACGTCCGTCTAAGAAATGGTAGACTCGGTGGTCCATTCGAGTAATTGGTATCATAACTATCAAATAAGTTTAAAGGAATCGTAGATGAATCAAAAACAAACAAACCAAGAGACAAGGTTCTAGGGTAGGTCCTATAGTATAATGTAATTGAAAGTACACAGGACTAAGGATGTAACGTAAAATATATTAGTTAAAGACTATATAGTGAACTAAAGAAGGAAGTATAAACTTCAAGGTAAAAACAAGAAAAAAATGTAAAGAACTTGACTATCGAATATAATAACAAAGTTAAAAAAGACAATACACATATGTTTCGATACTTATAGAGATTGACGTGACGTCAAAAATATATAAAAGTAATAGTGACTCAATTTTTATAAAAGATTATCGAGTAAAACATAAAAGACAAAAATTAGTATGAACAATACTTTACACAACAAATTTAGATTTATAAACCCCAAAACAACAATAGAAAGACAATAACTGAATATCAAATTAGATACAAAAACTATCATACGGAACGTACTAAAATTAATTGACCTGAAACCTAAAAAAAGTATTGTTCTATAACAGATTAAAAAACTTATAATGTACGTGTAAACATTTCTACTTATAAGATGTCAAAATCCTTTAACTAGAGAATTATAGTTAATCCGGTCAACCAATTAACATACCAAGTTTAGAAGATGTCTAATTACTTAAACCCCCCCCTCCTCAAGCAAAGAATATAATAAACCCGAAGGGACCACCCAGTCTATCATTTCTTAGACGGACGTTACGTCCTCTGGACCCAAACTAAGGACCCAGTCCTTCTAGAGGACCTCTTCTCTTACCGTTGGGTGATATCATGAGAACGGATCTCTTAAGGTATCTGTCTCCTCGGCCCGTCCGATGTCAGGTATCCCAACGTTACCGAGTTTAGGAGATATCTAATTACTTGAAAAAAATTACCAACTAAATAATATAATAAATCTCTTTACATAATTTTAAAGATTACATTATCACGTAAAAGAAATGAAAATAGAGACGAAAACCTTTAAAGGACTCTTTTTAGGACGATCACTATTATTAAAACTCGTTACGGAAATGACTAGATAAAATGGTCCTACCTCTTTGTGGGTCTCTGTATTTAGATACTATTAAATACTCATCGTGAGTATCCAAACGGTCTAATGTTTCTAAAATTTTCTCATACTAGACTCGTGACCCTTGATCCCATACATCCCTTCTTATATACTTATTTGAGTTCTTACCCCTATAACAATTCTGAAAACATATATTAATGTACAAGTAATTTCCCAGGTGACTTCTTCTCCGAGGGTTATTAGTCCTCCTTTTCTACTAGAAAAGAAACCCCCACAGACAGTAAAGAGGTCCGGAGGGTCCTATTAGACGTTACATCAGTACTTGTCTTTCCCACTCTATTTGCTTGATGGGAACCGACTTCAATAGGACCGATGGTTATGACGACTTGCGGATTAGACGTTCGCCCTATACAGATACAACCCGAAGGACATATGTGGAGACACATATGTCACCTCCCGTTCCCAGGACACTTTAGCACAGAGTAGACAGGTAGTAACTCCTCCGTCGTTGAACAGGAGTAACTTTATCTGTGTATAAGATATACGCGCAAAAGAAAGGAATCACCTTTAAAGATACAGTTGTGAAATATATATATACACACACACACATATTTATATATTACGGAATATATATATGTGTGTGTGTGTATATATATTACGTATATTTTACGGAATGAGTGTACTAACCATAGTATATTTATGATAATTTTGGTTCCTTGGTAAAATATTTTTATTTTTAGTTAATTAATACGAGTGTCGTAAGTAACTGAAATTGAGTATGGTGAAGTGAGTTTAGACGATCGTAATATCTTAAAAACTTTCCAGACACCTTCCGTTATAATACCGTGGTCGGGTCTCTGTTGTAGGAGACTGTATTCGGTAAGAGGACCTATACCGTATACAAGACTTGGTTTCAAGTTTTATTCCACGTCGAAAGAGATTTGTAGACACAGGAAATTATTCTCATAACTGATAAAGAGTATTAAACAAAATTTTGACAACGAAGAGGAAGGTATCCAAACACAAGGGGATCAAGGGTTCCCTTCTCCCAAATCAGACATCTGTTTTGTCACTATGGAAAAATGACATTCGAACGGTAGACGACCACTCGTGACACCCAACGATCATGATAACTTGGTGGTCCGTATAATGTCATAATTGCTTGGACTTCCACACTACCTGCGCCAAATGTATCCTCCTTAGACTGATATTAGTCCCGTCCCTTCTCGTAAGACCTTGAGTTTTTTCCTGGAGGTTTCAAAGGTCATCAGTTCTAAACCACAATGTCACAAGGGTGACATTGTCTTGGTGGTTGTCGTTCTGGGTAGTCCTTACTCCAAACCTAGGGGTTTGACTCTTTTATTAAAGAATTACTCAATCATTCGTTAGATCACTTTGTTGTGAGAGTGTATGAATTTTTGGTATTGAAATAGAATTCTACGTGACGTTTTAATACCCCGTTTGAGATAAACTTAACATCATCTACTCTTTACCTTTTTAGTCCTACTCGATAAGACTTTCTACAACTTAATAAAGAAAAATATAAATACTCAAAAGATAATCATATATAAATATGATTATATTTTATTGTGATTTTATATAAAAGAAAATAGGACACTTCAAATTGGACTATGTGAACGATTACTTTCTTATGCACATACTTTCTTATGAGAAGTTACTTCCGTATATTTGATTTACTTTAGAAATTACAAAAGTAAGAAGACCCTCCTGTAAGATGGACTCTTTCGACGTTTGGAGTCGTTTGTAGGAACTCTATTAAGTAGTAGGAACTCTATTAAGTATATATATACATATATATATACTTAATATATATATATTAAGAAGGGACCTTTATATCGGTTTTATTCAATGGTATATGTTATTAAAAAATTTCTTAGTTATCAAACTTAAACTATTAATGAAACTTATTAATGAAACTATTAATGAAACTTATTCTAAGTCCAGACGGAGTACCTTTTGGATACATTTAGACCCGTAAAGTACATATCTTCTCCTAAATGACTTATAACTCTCAGTTGATGACTTACTTATTATCTACTCACTTTTACTAGTCAAAGAAAAGATTTTTTCAAACGATTACATAGTTAATATCAAAAATGTCCTCTTCTCTTATTCTTCCGTACCCTCATATTAAATTTTAACAGGTGAACGTGTCTATTCGAGAGAAACTTACGAGTACAAGAATCTTTTAGTATGTTTAAAGTGTAAGATGGGTTATTACGGCAATATGAATAACATTATATTTTATGAAACTTAACGAACGATATCTCATTTTATTCGAGGGGTCTTTAAATAAGGTACTAATAAGATATTGAAACATATAAAAATTCTTGTATCGATAGATGATATTATGAAGAATCTCTTTCAATTATTAACACCGTTTCATTGTTGTATACAAAAAGAATAATGTATTTATTAAAATATTGATCCTTTATTTCACCTCTTCCTTTACCGTTGGGTGAGGTCATAAGAACGGACCTCTTAGGGTCCCTACCGTCTCGGACCACCCGACGGTAGATACCCCAGCGTGTCTCAGCTTGTACTGACTTCGCTGAATCGTCATCATCATCATCCTTTATTTCTAGAACGTTCGTACTACAAGATGACTTAAATAAAGTCCAGTCCATGGTTATACAAAAGTCAAAATACGTAGCCTAAACCCATTTACATTGTGTACATTGTGTAAATTATAGTTTAGTTTTCTTTTCTAGAGGGATCTTAGATGTTGTAGACATCAGTAAGATTACTTTAATAGTATTAGACATAACGACCCATCCTGTGTCTGAGATTTGTTAAAGACCCTGAATTTTATACATGACTTTAATTCCTAAAGATACGGTACCCCAGTAGAAAAACGTACTCGGTATAAATTAATACTCACACAATGAGTAAGTAAACGCAGGTTAAGAAAACCCTGGGGTACCTGACATCGGACGTTCCGAGGAGACAGGTACCTTAAGAGGTCCGTTCTTATGACCTCACCCATCGTTAAGGGAAGAGGTTCTTGTAAGGTCCTCTACAAGGACTGAGACCCCAACTTGGACCCAGGGGACATGACGTCCGTCTAAGAAACGGTAGACTCGGTGGACCCTTCTTGATAAATTAATACTGTCAAGGAGTTCATACGAAGTGAACCGGTCAGTATGCGACAGAACTTATTGAACTAGAGGAAGGAAACGATCACTGTAAGTCTAGGACTGACCTTTGTTGTGAAAGACTTTGTCACAAAAACTAGGAAAGAAAGAAATGGAAAGGACTGATGGGAGGGACATACATGACAGAATGTCAAACGTTAAAAAGGAAGTCTATCATTCGAGGTACCCCTTTTCAGATACAGAAACATTGATGATAGAAGTAATAGATCCTGTCTTGACAATGAAGTCAAGTCAAGTCAAGTCAAGTCAGTGAGTCAGCACAGGTTGAGAGACACTGGGGTACCTGACGTCGTACGGTCGAAGGGACAGGTAGTGGTTAAGGACCTCGAACGAGTTTGAGTGTAGGTAGCGTACTCACTGTGGTAGGTTGGTAGCGTAGGAGATAACAGGGGAAGAGGATGACGGAAGTTAGAAAGGGTCGTAGTTCCAGAAAAAAGTCCCTCAGTCAAGAAACGTAGTACACCGGTTTCACAACTTCAAAGTCGAAGTCGTAGTCAGGAAGGTTACTTATAAGTCCTGACTAAAGGAAATGTTAACTGACCGAAATAGTGGAACGTCAGGTTCCCTGAGAGTTCTCAGAAGAGGTTATGGTATCTAGTTTTCGTAGTTAAGAAGTCGTGAATAAAAAGAAATATCAGGTTGAGAGTGTAGGTATGTACTAATGACCTTTTTGGTATCGAGACTGATATGCCTGGAACCAGTCGGTTCACGATAGAGACGAAAAGTTATACGATTGATAAAACCAGAATCGAAAAGAAGGTTCCTCGTTCACAGAAAATTAAAGTACCGACGTTAGTGTTAGACGTCACTAAAACCTAGGCTCTTCTATTTCAGACAGAGACAAAAGTAACAAAGGGGTAGATAAACGGTACTTCACTACCCTGGTCTACGGTACTCGAGACTTACAACTCGAAATTTGGTTGAAAAAGTGAGAGGAGAAAGTGAAAGTAGTTCTCCGACAGATCAAGGAGAAGTTAAAGACGGTATTCCCACCGTAGTAGACGTATAGACTCCAATAACTTTAAAGAGGACCTTTAGAACTAAGGTCGAACACGAAGTAAGTAGGGTCGCAAAGAGTACTACATGAGACGTATATTCGATTTATTCGTCCCACTGTTATCTGTCGGAACTGCATGAGGAAAAGGATAAACCTTGGTCAGACAACAAGGTACAGGTCAAGATTCACAACGAAGAACCGGACGTATGTCTAAAGAATCCTCCGTCCATAATATCAGACAATAAGGGTAGAGAAATTCTTAAAAGGTGTCAAACAAGTATCCCCGAGTTATTTATAAAATTTACTTACTTAATAGTAACTTATAACCTCATGTGGAACTTTGTACCACTATGAACTTCTCCTTTACTCACTTTTAGATCTTAAACGAAAATTGTAGTCAAAGGAGGAAAAGTAAACTTTAGAATTTTACTTTACTGTCGATACATAATCTTTCGGTTCTTCTCTAAGATACGAGATGTTTACAACTATGTCTGTTTTTGTCTTGGAGATACACCAGGTATCGTCAATGTTCCTTTAAACGTTTCTATATAAGTTTATGTCGACTTAAGAATTCTCGTTCATCAATACATCTAAACCGACTTTAAAAGTTTGATGTAAGTGAAAACCTACAGAGTGAATTTTACTTTGTAGGGTCAGAGGCTATAGAAAAAAGACCAAATTGTACAGAGACAATAGATCGATATTACATATCAGAATGCACCCCTAAATCGATCCGTACATCGTAACAAAGAGAGACTAGAGGACTTTCAAGAACAAAACAAAACAAAACAAAACAAAAAGGAAGACCAGGATTTATTTTACTTCGAAGTCACGTTCGTATGAAGGAAATAGGTAAAGTTTCATAAATGACTTACGGATAGTACACGATCTTTTAAAAGTTCTTCGAAGAATCCTTAAGTAAATAACTACCGGGTTAAAAGAAGGATAAAATAAATGTGATATCGAGTATCCATTACGCCCCTATTAAAAAAGCGGTACAGTTGTACTACTTGAACTACAATTCGGATTGTTATCCATCTTCTGATACAGGGTCTTGATGCAGTAACGACAAACTGTGCCAGACATCTATTTCGAAACAACGTCGGTGTGATACGGGGGAGGTTCTTCTGTACAACCGAAAGAATTTAGATACCATAAACTACTATAAAAGGATGTACAACCTTAGTTATGTCTTATAACACAGACATTATTAACATTATTAAACAAAGTAAAAGAACAATCATCATTTACAATTCACGTCTCTTCCATACAGGTCTATATCGAAAAAAGGGTAAAAAATAACACCATAGTAACTGTGATTATTTGACATGTTTGACTTGGGTTAAAATATTTAGACTACAGTAAATTATATATCTGTGAAACTTTGGTTAGTGACGTTAGTTCTACACTGATATAGTATAAGTTATGGTATTTTCAAAAGACTACGGGGAAATATTAGAGGTAGAGTACCGGGTGACCTGATGGTCCCTTCAGGGTGTTAAGATCAAAAGATATAGGTGATTAACAATAAAAGAAAAAGAGACGGGTACATAATTCTCGGTACACTAAGTCTTATAAACTTTTGTTCTACGATAAATAAAGATGGAGGTTCTAAGAGAGAACAGGTATGAACGTGAACAGGGTCATCTCCTTCCGAGAGATTCGTGAAAATGACGGGGAGACGTAAGAGGTGGTGTGGGAAGACGGTCTACTCCCAAACCTTAAATAAGGAGGTAGGTAGACGGAGAAAGGGTTTTGAGGACACAATGCGACCCAACATAACGTGTGTCTTAAAGTTGTTCTCGTCCAGGGAAGACAATCATTTCGACGATAAGGTGTCAGTACAATGTATAAGGGCCCATTAGTAAGTAACAGAGGTCCCATATTAAAAGGTACTAAGTGTATACGTGTACCTTTGTGTCTTACCCTACGAGAAAAGTTAGGGGAAACGAAAGAAAGGGGGGAGTAGCACTTCAAAGACTAAGTCTTATTAAGACATACATTAATCCCTAGAAAAAGAGTTCATGAAAGGAGTTATCCGTTTACTTAACGTATGTGGTACCAAAAGGACACACCAGTGTTTCAGAAAGACTGTGAAGTCACGATAGAACGAACTGACCCTAGGAGACCACTGTCAAAAGACACAAACATCTATAATAAAGTCCGAGGAGAGTGAAGGTTGTTCCGTACTTTCTTTCACTTTGACAACACCGACTGAGAGACGCTGGGGGCACTGACGTCGAACAGTCCAAGGAGACAGGTACCCTAAGAGATCCGTTCTTATGACCTCATCCAACGGTACGGGAAGAGGTGCGCTAGAAGGACGGGGTCCTTAAGTTGGGTCCGGAGGACGTAGCGTCCGTCTAAGAAATGGAAGACTCGGTGGTCCCTTCGGGGTTGTAACGTACTCTCTGGAGGTTTGCGATCAAACAAAGGGGAAAACATTCCTTAGATATGAAAGGTGGGACACGAACACAATAAAAGGAGACACAGGAACAGAAAGACCTCCAAATGTCCTATACGGTTCATACAAAGGAAAGAGTAGTTATGTCTGACCTAGAGTCGTTCGGGAGAGTCAGACATCTCCCTCCAGAAAATATTAGTGTCTACTTAATGAAGGATAATACATTAATAATAGAAAGAAGGTAGACACCTTATGGACACTAAAAATAATGCACAAAGGATCTAGACAGGATATCAGAGAAATAATAGAAAGTCCTAAAGACGGTGACATATAAAACCGGAACTAGAAAGTCCCGGACTAAAACCAGAGTTACACTATCAGAGAGGGAGGTTATAGGATGAATTAACCTTTTTACAAAAAACATACGTATATACAGACACATGTTTGTATGATGAGGAAACACAGGAGTTCACGAGGATACAAATTAAAAAATAGGGTGAGGAGAACCTCGTCATAAAGTTACTATTATATGAAATTCAGAACACGGATTAAAAGAAAGCAACCGGACAACATGTTACAAGTATGTAGGGTACTTGGGTTATTATATAAAGGAATTACCGTTTTCCCTGAGACGAACACACTAATTTAATTCCTAGACCTTTACCCCTCTAAAAAGACCGAATGGACCGACCCTACTCCTAGTGATTACCACGACATTCTCCTCAATGTCAATACACTGTCAATAGTGATCCTTCTTTTAGTTGTCGGGTTGGTTTGTTACTCACTACTGTACTTTCATGTCAAATGGGATACTTGTTCCTTTCTATATTCGTAGACTTACGTCTCAAGGTTTCTTGTCGTTCTTCTCTATTCTTTCGGAAGGAGTCGCTAGTCACGTTTTTTCTATCTCCTTTTGTTGTCTTATCCTTGCTGATCTCTAGAGAAGTTCTTTTAATCTCTATGGTTCCCTTGTAAAGTACGTTTCTACCCGAGCTATTTCCTGTCTTTACCATTCCTGGATTGTCTTCGTCTTCTATAATTGTTCTCCACCGTTCTTATGTGTCTTGACATGTTTTTTCTATAAGTTCTGGTTCTATTAGTACTACCACACTAGTGAGTGGATCTCGGTCTGTAGGACCTTACACTTCAGTTCACCCGGAACCATTCGTAGTGATGATTGTTTCGATCACCTCCCCTACCTTAAGGTCAACTCGATAAAGTTTAGGACTTTCTACTACGACACTTTCACGACGTGAGTTATCCGGTCCTTTAAACCTTTTGAGTCGTCACCGGTCTCCTGACCTTTTCCAGTCAAAAGTAAGGTTAGGGTTTCTTTCCGTTACGGTTTCTTACGAGTTTGATCACCGGTCTCCTGACCTTTTCCAGTCAAAAGTAAGGTTAGGGTTTCTTTCCGTTACGGTTTCTTACGAGTTTGATGGTGTGTTACCGTGAGTAGAGTGTGCAATCATTTCATTACGAATTTTAAAAGGTTCGGTCCGAAGTCGTTATACACTTGGTACTTGAAGGTCTACAAATTCGACCAAAATCTTTTCCGTCTCCTTGGTCTCTAGTTTAACGGTCGTAGGCGACCTAGTGACTTTTTCGTTCTCTCAAGGTCTTTTTGTAGATAAAGACGAAATAACTGATACGGTTTAGGAAACTGACACACCTAATGTTTTTTTGACCTTTTAAGACTTTCTCTACCCTTATGGTCTGGTGGACTGGACGGAGAACTCTTTCGATATACGTTCAGTCCTTCGTCGTCAATCTTGACCTGTACCTTGTCGTCTGACAAAGGCCTATCCTTTTCCTCAGACAGTTCCGACATATAACAGTGGGACGAATAAATTGAACATACGTTTCACGTAGTACTCTTTGTGACCCGACCTTCTTCGTGTTCGACCTCTAACACGAAAAGAGAGACGGCCCTCTTTATAGTTATTGGAGTCTATACGTCTACTGTGGTGGGAATCCCGTCTTTCACTTCTCCTTGATTTTTCGGAGAACTACTTTCACCTCTCACTTTTTCAACCGAATTTCGAGTTGTAAGTCTTTTACTTCTAGTACCGTAGGCCAGGGTAGTGAAGTATCCTTTCTACCCCTTTGTCACCTTTGTCACAGTCTGAAATAAAAAACCCCCAAGGTTTTAGTGACGTCTAACACTAACGTCGGTACTTTAATTTTCTGTGAATGAGGAACCTTCTTTTCAATATTGGTTAGATTTATCGTATAAGTTTTCGTCTCTGTAATGCAACGGTTGTTTCCAGACTGATCAGTTCCGATACCAAAAAGGTCACCAGTACATACCTACACTCTCAACCTGACACTTCTTTCAACTCGCGGCTTCTTAACTACGAAAACTTGACACCACAACCTCTTCTGAGAGCTCTCAAGGAACCTGACGTTCCTCTAGGTTGGTCAGGTAAGACTTCCTCTAGTAGGGACCCTATAGAAACCTTCCTTACTACGATTTTCGACTTTGAGGTCATGAAACCGGTGGAGTACCTTCTCAACTGAGTAACCTTTTCTGAGACTACGACCCTCCCTAACCCCCGTCCTCCTCTTCCCCTACTGTTTCCTACTTTACCGACCTACCGTAGTGACTGAGCTACCTGTTACTCAGACTCACTTGAGACCCTCAACCACTACCTGTCCCTCCGGACCGNACTTTGAGGTCATGAAACCGGTGGAGTACCTTCTCAACTGAGTAACCTTTTCTGAGACTACGACCCTCCCTAACCCCCGTCCTCCTCTTCCCCTACTGTTTCCTACTTTACCGACCTACCGTAGTGACTGAGCTACCTGTACTCAGACTCACTTGAGACCCTCAACCACTACCTGTCCCTCCGGACCGCACGACCCTAAGTACCCCACCGTTTCTCGACCTGTGTTGACTCGCTGACTTGACTTGACTTGACTTATTTGTAATGTTTACTTAGAATTTCTACATTTTCTGGTCTGTTATTGTCGATTTATAATTATACATTACTCATAATGAAATGGATAATCTAAAACTTTCTAATTTTTCAAATCACTATTGGTAAAACCGGGCACTATAACGTATTAGTAAGAATTGTAAAAACTAACAATAGATCGATATTCTATTGTTAGGATCCTTCGATCCTAAATAAATAAAAACATAAAGATTACAACTTGGGTATGATATTGTATATTAAGTTAAATGTAATTTTTTATTACATCGATTTCTAGTACAACGACTCTTCCATCTTTTATGAAACAGATAATTTCCTCCTTGGTAGAATTGTAAATGTCTTTTTGACTATTTAATAACTTTGTTTGATGCGGTTTATTGAGAGTCAGTTTTTACATTAATTAATATATGACGTTAAGATCTCGTAAGATTGATTAGTTCTAAAATAGTGTCGGTAGGAAAACAGTAACCTTAGATAGTCTAATCTAATAGAGTTACGTTTTATGTAAAAAACAAGTAATAAAACTGAATTTGACTAAAACAAAAGAAGTCACATCCAACAGAATATAATGGTTACACAAAAGTTTTAATATTAATAGTCGTTCAGTGTCGTTGATTATTCGAATGTATCGTGTGATAAATGTTCAAATAACTGTCATGATTAATGAATGATTGAACTTCTCTTAGAAGGGAAAGATGGTAGTAGTAACTTTAAGATCATTTAACGTGGTCATTTAACAGACTTTAAGTGGTCATAAATTGTTAAGACAGTACTGTGTAGACGTATTGTCTTAAAGTCAGATTTAAGGACAAGTAATTGTTTGTATTAATTCGACAACGTTTTAAAAAATTCTACTCGTACATTTTTATTAATTCACTTTTAAATCTAAGAAGAGGAAATGTTGACTAATATAAAGTCTTCATTTTTCTTTCGTAATTTTCTTATAGAACGAAAACTTTATCAAAAGAGAAGACACCTGTAATCAAACTTAATTTCGCTACTTATATATAATGATTTTGTGTTATTCATGTTTGACACTTTTAGATATTAAAATTATACGAGTAATTTTATAGGAAGACCGTATTTCAGGTTAGAACATAGTTTAATATATATAAAGAGAGAGTTTTAATGACCCTGTTAGGACCCGTAAGTCCACATTGATATTAGTTAATTCACTTATTATCTAATAAAAAGAGAGAGAAGGGGAAAATTAAATGACTTTTATTTTTATTAGTCTCACTTAACTTCCATTTATAACTTACCATCTATTACGAGAGTTGGTTCTTTCTCTCCTCTCTCATACATCATACAATACTAGAGAAAGACAACCATCCTCGTCTGTACTTAAGTGCAGATAACAGAATTGTATATAGGCGAACTTCTCTTTGTGGTCGTAATTTACGTGTTGTGAAGACAGTATCTATACGAATGGTAAAAGAGGATTTACTGGAACTTCTAATTACTTTAAGTGTACTTTCTAAAATGATACCCACAAATTTCTTTCGTCAATTTTTCTAAGTCTACCGAAATATTTTGACTTGAAGTAAAGTAATTCTTTTTTTAGGAGACAAGAGTAGACAACTCTTTTATTTCATGAGGTTGAGTTTCGTCAAATGTTCGTTGAAAGTGCCAGAAACAACAGTGTACCGTCGCAGACGATCTAACTGTTCACCACGTCACCAGAAACTCCTGACTAAAGATTCCTACAATTTTCTCGTACTTGAAGTAAGAAAAATTTATGGAAGAATTTATGCTCGAAGTTTTGTTTCAGTTGCTGACGAGGTTGGTAAATTTTTTCTTCCCAAGTCACAAACTGTTACCCTTTGTGATGTTTCTTCTTTTACATGTAATTAGATCGAATAACAAAAGTAGACTGTTTTCATCTCTATGTCTGGACATCTTGTTACCATTGACATACGAGACAAGTCGTTCCATTTAGATGTACGTCGGTGATCACCAATTCTATTTTCCTTAGAATCTCACGGTATACGACTGTAAATCTTCCTTTAGATAATTTAGATAATTATAGAGTTTGAAAAGGAACTCGAAAGTCTTGTAAACGTCCGAAGACCTAAATACTAAAGGGATATGTTGTACTTCTGCACTAAAGAAACCCAATCTTTTACGAAATCCGTGCTATATATGCCTTACCCAAAAATGAGTGAACCGACGGACGGAGGGACCCCGTAGAGAGGAGGACCCCGTTGAGGGACCCGTGAGAAAGGTCGACACTAAGGGTAGTTCTTTCATTCTGTTAAAGCATGGATTGTTTTTATTGGGGTGACCATGGCTTTCTTTTTTGACGACGTTTATCTCTAAACCTAAAATAAGGAATGGGAAAGGACTTTTATCTCTTTTAGGTTTATTTCTTTTAATATTTGAGAGTAGTTAGACTATGTTAAATAAAGTATTACGTCTTGGAGAGGACATCTTGCAATTTACAATAAGAGAGTCAACACAGGTCGAGAAACACTAAGGGGACCTGACATCCGGTGGTCGAAGGAGACAAGTACCTTAAGAGGTCTGTTCTTATGACCTCACCTATCGAGAAGGGAAGAGGTCTGGATCCTCATCTTGGGTCCAAAGGACGTCCGTCTAAGAAATGGTAGACTCGGTGGTTCCTTCGCAGAAGACATGTTAGAAGGCTATATTAAACAGATGGACAAATTATCTCCACAAACTTGGGTCTCCTAAATATAAACTGTTACACATCATACCTCTTCCGTGTCTCGTTACGGCACGACTCAGCATCACCTGAGACTCGGTTTTTGTTTTAAAACATTATGACTGGGTAGATAGACATTTTAAACCTGTCAAAGAATACAAAAATTTAATTAAGAATAAACTTTTATATAACGTAAAATTTCTTTTTCTATCTATTGACCTGATGTAGTTTTAATTTTTGAGAACACGTAGTTTCCTGTGATAGTTATCTTACGTTTCTATTCGGTGTCTTACCCTCCTTTACAAACGTTCAGTGTATAGACTATTTTCTAATTCTATATCTTGTACACCCCGAAGGGACACCGAGTTTACCATTTCTAAGACGGACATTAAGTCCTGTGGCCAAGATAGGAGTCCAGTCCTTCCAGGAGATCTCTTCCCTTGGGTGAGGTCATAAGAACGGACTTCTTAAGGTGCCTGTCTCCTTTGGACTCCCAATGTCTAGTACTCCAACGTTTCTCAACCTGTGCTGACTCGCAGATTGTGATCGTATTTCTTGTGCACTTTTTGAAGATGTTGACTGACTGTTCTTTCGTTAGGTAGAATTTTGTAGTCGTTATCTAAGCCTATCTGCAAAGAGGTTTCTATACGCCCGCGGTCTCGTGTATTTGTTTGCGAACCGTATTCGCTAGTGCTCCCTTCCCTTTACGTCGTTTGGTTTAGTGTCACTCTACATTAAAGGGTCTGTAAGTCTACCGATGACTCCCACGTCCCCTCCTTCTCTCCTTGTTCCTTTTCTTTCTCTCTCTTTTTTTCTTCATGTCTTTTTCAACGTCTTTCTTTCTTGTTGCCTATGTCTTCCTTTTTGTCTTTTCTTTATATTTCCCAACTGCTACTACGCGTCCTCGACATTGACACATGGTGATGACCCTTGCGTCTTACGATTCCGTCGATGCCCCTTGTCACCCGTACAGGCGTTTTTTTCCGTATTTTAGTGGCTGTATACCGGGTTATTAAGGTGGAGACCTACATACGGGAGTTTTTAACTTTCGTCTCCAAACTTGTCTACAAACATGTAGGTATACGTATTGTCGTTTTGAAGGGATCACCTAGTCACCATTTCTTCGGAGGACAGTCACGTCCTCTTCATCCAAGTTAGGGACTCAGTCCTTCCAGGGGACCTCTTCCTTTACCCATGGGAACGGACCTCTTGGGGTACCTGTCTCCTCGGACATCCGATGTCAGGTACCAAGCGTTTTGTCAACGTGTTCTGAATTCGCTGATTTGGTGGGGATACGTATTATTGTAATAAGCATTATCAGTTTTCCATCTTCGTTTGGTAATTTCCTACTTACCTATTTATTTTCCTCCGTATGTCTATTTTACCTTATAATAAGTCGAATATTTTCCTTCCTTTAAGATTGTGTACGGTGTTGTACTTACTTGTCACTCTTTAATAATTCTCTTTGTTCGGTTAGTGTTTTCCTGTTATATAAGGACGGTTATCCTCAAGGGTTCCATCAGTCTAAGTGTTCTGTCTCACCTTACCTTAACGGCTCCCGACTTCCCTCTCCCGTGCCCCTTACTAACAAATGACCCTTGTCTCAAAGTCAAAACCTCCTACTTTTTAAAGATCTCTACCTACCACCACTAACTACACGTTGTTTCCCTTATATTAATTACGACGACTCACCATGTGATATTTTAGTAGAGTCACTATTTAAAATACAATGTATATAAATCAGTTAAAATTTTATATCGAAAATTTATAATGACTTGAGTTAAAAACCATAAGGGACGAAGACGGGGAATTTCCCACGTGGACACTTGAGACGAAGTGACCGAGATTCATGTCAATCAAGTTCCAACGAAAGAAGTACGATTACTAGTTCTCTCCTCTAGGTCAACGTACAAATCCTTGTACACTTTAAACAGTCGTTGGTACATGGTGTCTCCCTGAAGGGACCACCGGGTCTACCGTTTTTTAGACGGACGTTACACCCTCTGGGTCCAGGTTAGAGACCCAGTCCTTCTAGGGGACCTCTTCCTGTACGTTGAGTGAGGTCATAAGAACAGACCTCTTAAGGCACCTGTCTCCTCGGACCACCCGATGTCAGGTACCCCAGTGTTTCTCAGCCTGTACTGACTCGTTGATTTTGAAAGTGAAAGAAGTATTTCGTATTTTATAATTATATTACAGGAGTAGACGAAGAGAAAGGAGATTTAAAGTACACACAAGAAAACACACTATGCAATTTGACCTGAAGTCAATGACAACTTTTTTACTACAACCAGAGAATCATTGTCACGGACCTTACACCTTCTGGGTCCAAGTTATGGACCCAGTCCTACTAGGGTACCTCTTCCCGTACCGTTGGGTGAAGTCGTAAGAACGGACCTCTTAAGGTCCTGTCTCCTCGGACCGGTCGATGGCAGGTACCCCACCGTTTACCAACCTGTCCGGACTCACTGATTATGAAAGTAAAAGTGAATCATTGTCCCTTGGTAGAAATGACTCAAACGAAAGGAGGTGAGAGTAAATGTCGAAGGTTTTACAATCTGAATTTTAATTAAAATTATCCTTATTTATAATTCTCATTATACACTTTTACAATGGTTATTGAAACTCTTTACAGTGGAATTTTTTTTTTATTCAACCGAGAACTGGACAACCTACACGGATAGTTCATCTTGTAAAACTATGACTGAGTATGTAAAATATATATACATATAGGTATATACCCAAAGGGACCACCGAGTCTCCTATTTCGTAGACGGACGTTACGTCCTCTGGGTCCAAGCTAAGGACCTAACCCTTCTACGGGACCCCTTCCTTTACCGTGGGGTGAGGTCATAAGAACGGACCTCTTAAGGTACCTGTCTCCTCGGACCACCCGATGTCAGGTACCCCAGCGTTTCTCATATATGTTACTACTTATGAAACTATTTATATTAGAAATTTACGTACACACCCTGAGGGATAGTTTCTCATTTAAATTTACTTTTTTGAAGTTTAATATACGTAACAAGGAAAATACAATTTGTGAATACTTAAATAGTAAACATCTAACATAAATTCACATCTCTTGAAAAATCCATAGAAGTCACCCCTTTCTTTTTCTTTTTTGTATTCGAGAAACTTAATATTTTATTTTTTATATTTACGAATTTTGAAGTTCAAACGTAACGACAAATTACATTTACTTTAGATCTTTTAATACAATTTATAAAATTATACTCTATTTATAATACGTCGTCAAAGGTTTTTTCCATTTTTAATTATACCCAAAAGACTATAGTCTTCAAAGGTACTTTCACTTTCTGATACTTTTCATGGAAAATTCTAGTTTAAAACTCTTTCCAGTCACCTTCATACCCGTAAGTCTTACTCCAATTCAACGTTTTCTAGTTCGAAGTCTCCTTACATTTACCAGATACTTTTATGTCAGAGTCATTTTTCTCTTTAAAACACGAGATTTAAAGGTGAACAGAAACTGTAGACGTAAAATTTTAGACTAAAAGACACTTACAGTATCAACCCTTATTAACCGTAATTAATAAAGAAGAAAAGAAGGAATGAGTATATGAGACAACAATCATTATATTTAAAAGGACTTCTGTAAGGGTTGAAACATGACTTGTATGATATTAATTAAGTTCTGTCTCGACTTGAAAAATAATTATTCCTTTTTAAGTTTCGTATTTGTCTTGAAGAGTGTTTTAACCGGTTCTTATTTTAAACAAATACATCTTATAGTTGTATGACATTAAAGTAAAAGAAAGAACTATTAAAAGGTGAGGAAAACCAGTATGTTAAAAAAAAAAAATTTTTTCCTGAAAGAAGTGGTATTTCATAGTTACTATTTTTCATGGGATAAAAACTTTTATAAGATCCTAAAACTTTTTATGGTCCCAAGGTATTATTACTACCTTTATCTTAGATGCACCTATTTTACTTCATCAAAAAGAAATGGGATAGTACCGAACGGACCACCGAGTCTATCATTTCTTACGTGGAAGTCAAGACCTCTGGACCCAAACTAGGGCCCAACCCTTCTAGGGGACCTCCTCCCGTACCGTTGGGTGAGGTCATAAGAGCGGACATCTTAGGGGTACCTGTCTCCTCGGACCACTCGATACTCCAGCCTGTGTTGACTCACTGATTCGTGTCGTGTGGTACAGGGTTCACAGGTCGTAGGGTGACAGGTCAGGTCTGTGACCGGTAGGACCTAATATAACTGAAAAGAAAGTATATAATTAAATTATTCTTACATGAAAACCGTTGACGAAACGTTGTTCGGGACGTGATTCACGAATTCTATGTTACTTTTAAGGAGAGTACCTTAAAGATCAGGTCTCGACCCTTTTTATAAGCCATTTATAAAGTCAACATACTCAAAACTTCAACAGGACATATGTGATCTCCTTTCCAGACCCTCGGTACTATCGTTTAAAACCCTTCATTAGTTAGTCCTGCACAAATCGTAGGAATACAGTAGGAGTCACACACTGTAAAGGGCCTCGTGCTTCTACACGTTCTCACTCAACTCCTACCACCAACTCTTTTACGTCCCCAAGATTCGTCTCCCTTGTCACAAACGTTCCCAGGACTCCTCCTTCCTTTTTGAGTGTCCTTCTTAGTCTCCTTCGGTTAAACACTGTGTCCTTCTTCGGTTCTCTAATTACTTCTACTCGAGACTCAAAGATCTGTGTCCCTGAGAATCTTACTGGTGAAAGTTCGTAGTCGTAGGTGTCTTAATCTATGTCAGTGTTAACGGTGTCAAAGGTCTTTACCGTGACCGGAGAGACCCCTTACTTGAAAAATTAGTGAACCTTAAAGATGATTATATTGGAATTTAAGTGATTGTCAATTAAATGACGGGAAGAAATAGGTGTGAACTCTATTTTAACTTCTTGAACAGGCTTCCAAGGGACTAGAAAATGACTTGTGAGATTTACACCACTGATTTCTGTGGTCCTCATCGTTTTTTGTCCAACTCAAATCACCACCAACCACTTCCCATGATAACAGGGATCTATAAACGTCCCCTAATCAGGGTCGTGGGGGTTCCTATAGTTTTAGACGTCTTCAAGTTCAGATAATATATTTTACCGGGTCATGACAACTGCGAGACCTAGGGACTCAAGGAGTAGGTCCCAAAGTAACTTTGGACTCAGTCTCCAACTCCTTGAATCACTACGGATCACTACGATGGACCATACCCTTTCTCCTTGGATGGAAGAGTTGAAACTGTCCACTCTACTCGTATTCTTTGAATTCTGACTTCTCCACCTAACTCTTAGAAACGAAATATTACACGTATAAACTCAGTTTTACACATATCTATCTAGTCTGTGAAAAAACAAAAAAACAAAATGACTTTGTTATTAATATTTACAACCTCTTAGACTTTTCGTTCTCTGAATTGTGTGATTCATGATCCTTACTTAATGATTTCTCCCTAAAACCTTTTCCCCTCATACACACTGAACGAGTACTTGTAAGTGTCTAAATTTTGTTAATGATTGTAAACAATGGTTTATTTTTATACTGAGTCAAATAGAAAATACTTTTCACTCAGTTAAATAACTAACCCCTTCACTTCTAATAACTAGACTAAAGTAAGAGATCGTATCAAAATAATGTGTTCGTTTTTTCACCACAGATTCTTTTAAAGGTATTTAAGTCCTAGAATTCGTCACTAAATTCCTCAAAGGACTCCCAACAACGAGAAGACCCGGTCTTCACTTTCCTGTGATTACTATAGAGACTGAGAGAAGTACTAAGGGTGGTAGATGGATAGTACAGTGGATGCCGGAGTTTTGTCGAAGGAATAGACCCCAGTCTTGAAAGTAAAAGAAATTAGAAGGAAAAAGAAAATGTAGATTTCGGAAACTGACACACCTAGTGTTATTTGACACCTTTTAAGACTTTCTCTACCCTATGGTCTGGTGGACTGGACGGAGAACTCTTTAGACATACGTCCAGTCCTTCGTTGTCAATCTTGACCTGTACCTTGTTGTCTGACCAAAGTTTATCCTTTTCCTCATGCAGTTCCGACATATGACAGTGGGACGAATAAATTGAATATACGTCTCATGTAGTACTCTTTGCGACTTGACCTTCTTTGTGTTCGACCTTACTTCTAACGGCCCTTTTTATAGTTATTGAAGTCTATATATCTACTGTGGTGGGAATACCGTCTTTCACTTCTCCTTGATTTTTCGGAGAACTACTTTCACTTTCACCTCTCACTTTTTCAACCGAATTTTGAGTTGTAAGTCTTTTACTTCTAGTACCGTAGGTCAGGGTAGTGAAGTACCCTTTATCTACCCCTTTGTCACCTTTATCACAGTCTGAAATAAAAAACCCCGAGGTTTAGTGACGTCTACCACTGACGTCGGTACTTTAATTTTCTGTGAATGAGGAACCTTCTTTTCAATACTGGTTGGATCTATCGTATAACTTTTCGTCTCTGTAATGAAAGGACTGATTCCAGGCAGATCAGTTCCGATAGTAAAAAGGACACCAGTACATACCTACACTCTCAACCTGACACTCCTTCCGACTCGCGGTTTCTTAACTACGAAAACTTGACACCACAACCTCTTCTGAGAACTCTCAGGGAACCTGACGTTCCTCTCGGTTGGTCAGGTAAGACTTCCTCTAGTCGGGACCCTACAGAAGCCTTCCTTACTACGATTTCGACTTTGAGGTCATGAAACCGGTGGAGTACACTTCTCGACGGAGTAACCTTTTCTGAGACTACGACCCTCCCTAACCCCCGTCCTCCTCTTCCCCTGCTGGCTCCTACTCTACCGACCTACCGTAGTGACTGAGCTACCTGTACTCAGACTCACTTGAGGCCCTCTACCACTACCTGTCCCTCCGGACCGCACGACGCTAAGTACCCCAGCGTTTCTCAGCCTGTGCTGACTCGTTGGCTTGACTTGACTTGACTTAGAGGAAAATAAACGGAACGAGTGACATTCTTCAACTTCTTATAAAATTTTGTTTAAATTGGTTAGGTCCCTTAAAGGACCATGAGGTCATCAATTCTGAGGAAGGAAGGTGACGTCCCCAGTGTCCAAACTAGGGACCAGTCCCTTGATTCTAGAATACTACATCGGTTTTTTTTTTTTCGTTTTCTGTTTAACTTAGTTAGGTTATCAACATATAAAATATATTTTACCACCTAAAAAAACCATAAAAAGTTTTATTTGAGAGTTGTAACGATAAGAAATTATAGATACATTACTAATTATAAATGAAAGGGAGACTAAGTCACTGGGAATGACTTATTTTTCCGATGTGTGGGGGGAAATGTAAAGATATTAAGATTAAGGAAGGTGTATATAGAATGTTTAAGATACTTCATTCAGAATACGACACCCATGTTTGTATTTGTGTCAGTAACTTTGTCTACTTCACGTTTCTATCATCTGTAAAATTTTATAAGTTACTAAATGATACTACTAATTATAGTCAAGGACCAAATTCGTACAAAAGAGGTAGAGACTAGAGTCCAATACTACAAACGACGTGGATCTCCGTCGCAGAAAGAGTCGTGGTCTACACACATAAGGATTCCTATCAGTGTTACTGGTAGTGACACACCGAACGTAGAGGACACTCGTGGCCAATGAGACCTGTGACCTCATGTCTTCGCATGACCTTTGTTTACATATGCCTCTCCAACTTCTTTCACCATGATCCCGTGTCGACATAAGGGACTCTTTTTAAAATCTATACTTACGGTAGAGTTAGCAAAAAGTCGGTTATCCTTGTTTGGTTGTTCTATACATGGGTCTTTTCCAACATACGTTTCGTGATATTTTCCTAGTTACCTAAGTTACCTGTGTCCAAACTCGTTCGAGGTCCTCTACCACCCCGTGTCCCTTCGGACCGCACGACGTCAGGTACCCCTGTGTTTCTCAGTCCGTGCTAACTTGTTGACTTGTTGTTATTTGCATAGTTGTAGTCTATCCACAAGGGGGTACAATCTACGACCGGTGTACCCCCCACCCCCACCCCAACATAAGACATCTCTATATGTACGAAGGTTTCAGTACCCAGAATTCGATGTTCACCAGGAAAATTCAAGACTTGTTGGTAGAATGAAGAAATGACCGTCTCTAGGGGACTCTTTACCCGTGTGGGAGTATAGGTGGTAAACCAACTGGTTCCTCCGTAAGGGACGAAACCCCCCTAATAGAGACCTAGGATGGTATGTCATCCTTCCAGAATTTAAGTTGATCTCACCGGGGAAAAGAGCATTATTCGACCACGAAGTACTCACTCCCCTCTCGACCTACAGGTCTATGACCACGAAGGGAAAGTGGAAGAAACTTTTACTGTTCACATAAAATTTGGACCACGGTCTCTTATCATTGGAAGACTTTCCTACTAAAAAAAAAGGGGGCAAAAGAGGACAAAGTCTTAAAGTGGACAAGGAACAGACTGGAGACCCCCCGAATGAGGTCTATAGTTACTTTTACATTTTAGTCACTTTATTGGTCGAGAAATTCCTCATAAACATGTAAATGGGCCCTTAGAGACTCTTTTCTAGATTTTGTGATACCCTACCGATAGACTACTTATGCAACGGCTCTTCAACCTGCAATAAAAACCTGTCTTTTTTGTCATTCACGTATAATATTGTCCATTACCATTCCTGAGATCACAGTGTCACAACGATATCGACCTCGGGATGATGCTATATCGGGGTTTGACAATCCTGAAACATCCTATTTAATGGCTCCTTTCCTCGGGACGAAGGTTTACGTTCTCCACTCTTGACGAGAGGTCAGAGTCTGCCACTAAGCAACTGATAAATAGATAAGCTCTTAATGAAGGAAAATAAAAAGGGGAAAGGTTCTGACTTTAGTACTTGGGCATTTTGTTTTTGGGTTTGGTCTAAATGGATTGCCCTTCGGACGTTCCCCATACGCGACTTCTTCGGCAAGGTTTCATCCAAGCCCTTCTACGTTCACCTTCTAGTTAAAGTAACGTACCCCCGGCCCGAGAAGGGCCGGGCCGCAACTCCGACTTTTCCCACCCCCTCCCGCCGGTCGAGATTCCAGTAGGGAGGACGTCAAAACCCTTGGTCCATCTGACAGTGACTTTCTGGCACCGTAGTCGCCAGTCACCCGTGTCCGCTCGAGTAATCCCCCGCTTAGCATCGTCGCCTCTGCAGGCGCACGGCCTCGAGCACCCACCTAAACCTCGCACTGGTCCCGCGGGGTTTGACGCGAGCCTCCGACGCCAGACCCCGGTGGAGAGCGTAAAGGATGGCCCCACTTCGGTCGGGTCGCTCCGCGCCCGCGGCGTGGCCCCCACCTGACGTGGAGAGGGTCATCAGCCCCCGCTCCTGCCACTCCTCTCCCTTCGGCTTAACGCATCGTAAATTTGGTGATAAATCTTTTTTTTTTTTTTTTTTCCGGTTGAGCGCGGAGGGACCGACTCGCCACCACCGCGCAACCTCGCAGGGGCTCCCCAATCCTGCTCGGGCCCCGCTCGACCTTTCCGCCGTCCCGCCCCCAGCCGCCGGCCCTCGGCCCCCGGCGCCCCAGGGCCGCGCGGCCCCGAGTCGGTCCCGGCCCTCCATCGGCACGGCCGAAGAAGGCGCAGCGGGATCGGAGGGCCGACCGCCTTTGCGCGGCGTGCCAGGAGGGGTGCGGCGGAGGCGGAGACAGGGGAGTGGAGGCCGGGCGCCAGGAGCGGAAGGGGCGGGCGGGCCGAGGGGCCGGGGCCGGGGCGCGGGGGCGGGCCTCGCGTCGGGGCCGGCGGCGTCGGGGGCGGTCGGCGCGCGTCGGAGCGGCGCGGCGTCGACCTCGCGGCCCCGGCCGGCGTGCCTGGCCCCCCGACTCCTCCTCCCTCCCTCCCCGCCCTCCGCTCCCTCCTCCTGCGTCGGCCCTCCTCCTTTATTTATTTATTTTGTTATTGGAGGCGCGGTTATTCTCGCTCGCTCGCTCGCTCTGCGCCGGTCTCTCGGGGGCCACGGGCAAGCGAGCGGAGACTCTCCAAGAGGGCCGCGCGCGCGCGCGCACACACACGCACTCACACATAAACGGCCCTGACCTCGACCTTTCAAGTTTGATTTGCACAACGAGCGCGGCGAGCGGACCCGACGCCTCCTCCGACGGGTTGAAGAGACCCGGTTCGCGGGTCGCCACGGGACGCGGGAACCGCGCCGCCGCCACGGAGCCGGGACGGGGGCCCGCGCCGTCGCCACGGAGCCGAGCGCGCCCTCCCTCGGCCGCCGGTCCCGACCTGAGAGCGGGGCGGTGGAGATCGCTGCGAGGGACGAGCCGGAGGGCGGACCGCTAGCGTCGTTCCATGCACCGTGAAAAGACGTGCCGAAGCTGGGGCCGTGCCGGGCGCGCCTAACGCCCGACGGGCCCCAGAGAGGAGGAGCCCTCGTTAGCAGTAAACAGTTTGAAATGGGGGCGGACCGCGACGGGCGCCGCCGACGTCGGTGGGAGGGGCCACCGCACCCGTAACGACCGGCTCCCAGAGGCTCTCCCCGCCCCTCCTAGGCGACCGGCACCACAAAGGGGTAGACCAACTCGTAGCGCCGAGACTAATTCCGCGTCCAGAATGGAACGCCCTCACGGGAAATAATGACAAGGGACACTACGAATATTACCAAAAGGAACCGGGAAGACGTTCCTTCCTGCAAGTTCAAACGTCCTTTTCCACGTACATTTCGTCCCCTTCAAACGTCGGCGAGCTGAGGCTCTCTCCTCAATTGCGACAGAAACGTCATCGCCGACGCCACCGCTGACACCACCGCCGCCACCACCGCCCCTGTCGCCCCTGTCGAACCGCCCACCGCCGCCGACGTGTGACAGGGCAGACACTGACCCTCGACCTCCTTTTCACACCGACGGACCAGGCTTTCGCGCTGTGGCCTCGACGGACGTTTCTACGACGCCTCCTTTTTTCGGCTCCCGAAGGACCAGAAACCCATTTAGGAGAAACCTGTCCGTAATAAAATAAGACACCAGAAATACACGAATGACTATCCGTAAAAAATTTTAGAGAAATTTTGAAAATAAGTATATAAAGGTAAAGAGCTACTCCTCTTGCTGAAGAATCCTGGGAATCCTCTTTGCAGATGGAGACACCAACCTCGTCACACGTTTGGACGTTACCTACATATCGGATCAAGGAAGAACAAACATAATCTAGGGGATGCCACTTCGCATAGGAGTCACGGAATGACAAAATTACCGCTAACTCCCGAGGAGTAATAATAATAAAAAATTTAATGGCCACTTTCACCTTGAGATCCGCTTTGTGTTTAATTCTTCAGTGTTATTCAAAGAGTTCGTTGCACGCACTCGGAAAACTTCGGTGGACGACTTAATCAAGCACAATGAAAAATCTCCAATGGTGAACCACGTCCGCTACATCCGACTAGGTCGTCTACCTCGTCACCTTTCGACATGATCTTGGACGGATTGTGTGAGTAAATAGGGACAAGCCAGTGGTACTGAGGTTTTTTTTATTTTTTTATTTATTTTTTATTTTTTTATTTTTATTACATACACCTCGAGTAAAATCCTCTCCGTCACCTAAAAGACAGGATAAACCCTTTTTTTTTAGTACGGTTGACTTTATATTAACTTCGTATTGACATCTTTAAAGTTAAGGAATTCGAACAAAAGAAGGTATTATGTAATTTTTTATCAAGGAACATGGCTAATTTCATATTATACTAAGTGAGTACACTCTTTATGGTCAATCAGTATATCAATGTAAAACCTCCACTAAGTGTCTTGGTACCTTTTGTCAAGGAGGACGGTATTATTTTCAGATTGGTGACACACTAGTAAACTTTCTGATGCATTTGAACATAAATTTTCACTTAGTTGGAATAGTCAAACTTATGAAAAGTCATCAAGCTTACATTGACTCAAACACAATATGTTTCAATTCGATCCGGCTATATATGTATAAAGAACTTTATTAAATGACATGGACTTTAACTTCTTCTTTTCAACTATTTTGAAAGACCATTAAGACCACTTAACGATCAGGAAGAAGGGTTCTGAGTGTGCTTAAAAAATTCACGACACTGGACTTGTGTAATTAGTATGTACGTCTATCTTTCCTTTGTTATAAGTTTCCGATGAAAAAACACGGACATGTAACCATTAATAACATTGTTATTAGTACATCTCTCTATTAGACGGAAGGATGTATTTAAATATTTGAAATGTCCGTCAGTGTGTAGACTGTCACATTGAACTGTCAATTGTCTCCTTTTTGTCCGACAGGTAAAATGTCCGTTTCGTCGTTTCCGACTTCTTTGAAGTCCAGAAACAACGCAACAAAGTTATCTCTCGGACAATAGTTTAGATCCGACTGGTAGAAGTCAGAGACGTGGAAAGTAACATAAAACGATATCTAAAGTGACACAGAATCTTGAGACGAATTGATGAGACCTTCTTGAGTCAATAAAATAAAAATGATAAATCATGAAATTTTGAATGTTGTTACATAGTCTGTAGAGTCCTTTGGATCCCTGTTTATCCTACGAAAACCTTTTACATCATGGTCATGAGTAAACTTGATATGGACGAAATCTAACTCACATCCAAATATACTCTATCCACTAATAAAATATTTAATAGTCTATTGTAGAGATCTTTTCATGAATTGACACTTAGGATTTTTGATAAAGGAAATGTAAGGGTATTATACTTTATTCCGAGCCTTGAGGAGCACAACATTATATTAATGAAAAGACTTTCTTGACTAAAATAGAACAGACAACGGTGTGTTTAATACCCAAAAATTTAAATAGTGTATGGAAAGGGGTAAGTGTGTAACGTTTTGGTTTTTCTAAAGTTACATACGACAACTTTATAAATAAGGTACAGATTTACAAATTTTTATACTCTTGTCCTATAAATTATTTAAAAATAGAAAAAATCCGTACAATCTAAGGAGCTCGTACTATTGATTAACTATTAAATTTTCCGTCGATCATTGTCGTTACAACTAAATCATTTTATCCATCTTCACTCATACATATCAGTAACGAATACACTATATATATAAAAGTTTGTTTTGGTCCACACAAATATCCATATTAAATCAGAGTTACTTTATAACTGTGTTAATTATATTAAGACCATATTGTCACTGAATATCTATCTATTTAATATAAAACCTTGAAATTTTTTACGAGTTATGTAACGTCAGACCGTTAGTGACTCGTAAACAGGTAAAATAATATCACTAAAAATAGGTACAAAAAGTAATAAAGATAGAAAAGTCCTGAAATTAGACAATATCGATATAATCCATCAAAAGAGGGTTGTCATATTTTCACATCGATAACTAAAATCCTAATTTATATAAAGTTAACTTACTTTGAAATTTCTTTTGTAAATCTGCCAGACTNCTATCTATTTAATATAAAACCTTGAAATTTTTTACGAGTTATGTAACGTCAGACCGTTAGTGACTCATAAACAGGTAAAATAATATCACTAAAAATAGGTACAAAAAGTAATAAAGATAGAAAAGTCCTGAAATTAGACAATATCGATATAATCCATCAAAAGAGGGTTGTCATATTTTCACATCGATAACTAAAATCCTAATTTATATAAAGTTAACTTACTTTGAAATTTCTTTTGTAAATCTGCCAGACTCTCTAATACTTCTTCGTCGTTCAAAACAAAAAAAAGAGGTAATTTAATAGTAGATTCTCTACTTTATCTAAATAGTCAGTCACTTCTAGTTTGTTTTCTACTTTAGAAAAATAGGAAATTAAAGATAGAACAGTCGTCGGACAAACTGAAGTGGACATTACATTTCTTATTGCCTTATACTGAAAGTGACATTAAAAATCTTTTACGTGTATATAAACTTGGAACCCAAAATAAACCCCACTGTGTAAATCAAAGACTTACTTCTTTCTCAAAATTCGTCATATATACTTTCTAACCAATATTGTATTCTTTTATTTTTAATAAGCCTACTCGTGTCGTCAATTTTTATATAGAATCTGATGTTCAGAATCGTCTTTTCCACTCTTAGACTTCCAAATAAAGTTTACTATAAAGGTTTAAACTTATAATGAGATGATAAATATACAAATACTACACAACTCACGTTATGGAAATATAGATTCTTGAGAAAAGTAAAAAGTTAGTCGTGAAAGAGAATATTTTGAGATGGTTCTTATTTGTATTGAACTAATATACATAAATTAGTAGACATAATTTATATATATATAAATGTAAAATTTGTACTCACATTAAAACGAGAATGTATAGTTATAATTACTTGTCTATAATGAAGTAACTAATAGGTTGTAAGAAAAACTTCAGATTCCTGAAGTCCGTAAAAAAAGATACACCAAAATCTCTATGAGTGAACATCTTTATACTAATCTTTCCGTGGAATGATCAGTAGGTTGATGGTATTTTATCCACTATCTAGGGATTCATATCGTATAATATGTCTAATGAACATTACAATAAATTTCCAATTTTAGTAACCGATTCTCTCTGGTTCCATAAAGAATCACTACCACCTTTTGATAGAAGGGACAAAAATATCCTGTATGTAAATCTTCAAATGACTTTTTTCCACCTACTTAGTTTTGAACCATAATTTAATCACTTTTTTAATTCTTAAATCGTCTTAGTAGATAGTCAATGATGTTATTTGTATAAAAGATCCGTAAAAAGGTTCTTCATCCTCTAAACTTTCTTTATCTTTCTCCGTATTAATTTTCTTTTTCTTTCGTCGTAGTACCTTCTTAAATGATGGACTATAACAATCTTCTTTTGTCAACAGATGGATCACGAACGTAATACTATCGCTATACAAAATACTAAAACTGACAAAGTGTTGGGGGGTACAGGAGTTTTAACAAGGACAAAAGACTATACTTATAAAATTTCCAAAAACATTATAAACTGTTTAAAAGTCTTGAAACACGGATTTAACTTTCTATTTTACGACAACGGTTTTATTTTCTGACTTATTGACAAAAGTTTTACAAGTTTAACCATAACGAAGTATATATGGGGGGTTGAGACGACAACTAAAATCATTCTTATATTAGTCTAATATCAGGACAAGTTAAGGGACATACGTCATCTTATCACATACAAATCCTTAGACGACCCTACAAACTACGATTGTAGTCCAATACTTGTAATGGCATATTTTATTTCTTAGGTTTTTTACGACATTCAGATATCTTAAATGATTTGATCACGGGGTCCGTTCATTCTTACCTTTGTACGAGAGGATCAACTCAATGTACTTCTACTTTCGTTCCACTGAGCCAGTGGACAAATATAGTACTAAAGAACGGGAGGTCAAATATGTTCAAACAATTTAACATAAATTATCATTGGATTATCGTCAATGTTCATGTCGAGTAAGTACCTGACGTAACTAAGAATTATTGAAACCCAAATACCGAGGTAGTCAATAAGTAATTCACAATTGATTTCGTCTTTCTAAATAAGTACAATGGAAAATTTTATTTTTATATAAAGTCGTCAATATCCCACTATGATCATACCTGACCAAAACTCGTCAATGACTATTTTGATTTTTCTTGAACTACGTTTAAAGTCCTTAATCAACATAATAAACCTTCTATTTATAAAGATCTAAATTCGACACTAATATATGTTTTATTTGTCGTCGTATTTATCTTTTTGGCTGTAAAGTTGTTTAAACTGTTGATCTTTGCTATTTACCCAAAGGTACACACATACACAGATACAACTAATCAAACTTGATAGAATCTTATCTTATAGGACTCTCCTATTACTATAGGGTAACTTATCTCTAAATTTTCAACACAACAATATAATGACTTTTGTTTATACAGTTAAATGAAATAAAGGGACTTGAAGAGGGGTGGGGCCCTCTCGTAAAAGGATTCAAATCTGTCATAAGTATTCGAACTAACTTTTAATAAATTTTCTATTTATATTTTAATATACGAGATATTTATAAACCAAGGAGGATGGTAACTAAACCCGAAGGGGGAACCGATTCGTCATTTCTTGAGCGGACGGTTCGTCCTCTCCAAACTAGGGCCCAGCCCTTACAGAGGACCTTTACCTTTAACGTTGAGTGAAATCACAAGAACGGACACTTTAGGGTACCTGTCTCCTGTCTCCTCGGACTACCTGACATCAGACACTCCAGTGTTTTCTCAAACTGTCCTGACTCGTTTATTTGTCGTTGTAGTAGTAACTAAACAAGTATAGTAGTTTAATTTTTTGTTTCTCATGTGACTATAAAAAGAAAATTTAGGTCAACGAATGTCCTATTAGGTTCTCCAATTGGTAACCTCTTACAAAACAGTACCCTACATAGTGTTAAAGGGAAAGAGTAATAGCATCTTTCGACTATAAATTAAAATTAAACTACACCATATATTTCTAAGGGTTCCATTTCACACAAACAAAATACTAGTTTAATTTATGTCACTTTTATGGAACGTAAGAAGACACACTATGTATGTCAGTAACTCAAATCTTATGATTCAGAAATAAAGTTCATATAGTAATGAATATGACATCCAGAAAGGATTTTACGTCTAGGTTCTAGACAAATAGTGAGTTTCCAAGGAATAAGTGTAAAAAGTGTTACGAAAAGGTATCTTGAATTATAAGACGAATAATTTAAGTTGCGTGAACTATTACAAAATCAATAACGGTTGAAGTAAAATGAAACTAAGTTTTGATGTAATTTCATTACTTTTCATAATAATCGGAACCACCACCACCACCAACTCAGCGATTCAGCACAGGTTGAGAACGCTGGGGCACCTGACATCGGGTGGTCCGAGGAGACAGGTACCCTAAGAGGTCCGTTCTTAAGACCTCACCCAACGGCAAGGGAAGAGGTCCCCTAGAAGGGCTGGGTCCTTGGTTTGGACCCAGAGGACGCAACGTCCGTCAAAGAATTGGGTGACTCGATACTCCCTTCGGAAATTTATATAAAAATAATTTATATAAATAATAATAATCGGAATTTATATAAAATAAAGTTTTCAATGGACAAATTTAGTTTAAATAAAAAGTAAAGAAGTTTTAAAATAACCATTGACACCCTAGTTTTGTCAAGTAATGAAAACTCTGAAGGGACTACTAGGTTACCAATACTTAGATGTGAAGATGACGTGTCCCGTACCCAAGGAGGGACCAGATCCTTGATTCTAGGGTTCATGAAATACCACGTTGGTTTTGTTGTTGTTATTGTTGGTCAAATAATAAAATTTATATTAGTACTTAGTCACTATAAAGATAACACAAATATCAGACAGTGAATCTTTAAAGTATCATTCTAAAATTTATTTTATAAAGGACAACTACAAACAGACCGTATAATATATAAAATTCTAAAACGGAAAATTATCATCAATTAAACATGTTTTTCCCTTCGTTTTTAAATTACCAAAATTGTATATATAAAATTTTACAAAGTCAATTTACTTTTCAACAAACTACTGAATTAGGTTTAATACACACACACACACAGAGGAAATATAATTTATTTAGAGTAATAAATTATTTAAAACTCCCTTTTATTGGAACTTTATCACGTCTTTGGTTACAATTAACTCAAAAGTGAAAGGACCATGACTAAACCGTTCTGAAAAAGGTTTAACAGTACGATTATTATAAATATAGTCTAGTAAATTATAAAATTGAAAATTTTTTAAACACGTAAAGTTAACTATAACAAACTATGTTATAGTTATCGAAGGTTAAATCAAATTTTTATAAAATTTATTTTTTTGACAAAAACGTAAATTTATTTTCACACGTACATGGTTGTTTACTTTTTTAAAATTTCGTTTACTTTTTTTAATTGTCTACTTTTTTTAATTTTGTTTACCCTTAAAGTCAAATGTTTTATAACTTTGTCTTAAATGAGAACTTAGTCGAAACCATAATTAAAAAGTAATATATACTATATAAGTAAATTTATAATAAAGGGTACAAATCGGTTAGTATACAACTTTGAGAATAAATTTTTATAAAAGGTAACTCGTTACAGTTTTTTGAAAAATAAAAACAAATTTTATACTTATTTAGAATTTTAGAAAATAATGTAACACAACCATTATATTATAGGTCCTTTGTATAACAGGAACATCCGTTCTCATTCTCTTTCTAGGGAGTGTTTAGAGAATTCCGAAGTTTATTTGTCAATGTATTATTACCTACTCTTCTGTGGAGTACTATACTCTGGTTTAGATGTGTTTTTCTCGGAGATGGTTTTTCTTATCTTAGACAAGGGTTCCGTCGAAGAGAGTAGAATGACTGTCCCAACTGCTATAGATTCCCTGTTTACAAAGATACGACACCGAGTCAGCACAGGCTGAGAGTTCTGAGGTGACATATGGGTCACACATTCTATTACGCCTGTATATCATTCGACTTACTTACTTACTACTGATTTTTACAGCACGTACACACGTACGATTCAGTGAAGTCAACACAGGGTGAGAAACGGTGGGATACGTGACATCGGGCTGTCCGGGGAGACAGGTACCCCTAACAGGTCCCTTCTTACGGTCTCACCCAACGGTACGGGAGGAGGTCCCCTAGAAGGGTAGGGTCCCTAGCTTGGTTCTAGAGGACGTACCTCCTAGGAACGGGTCGACTCGATGGTTCCTTCGGGGTCTACAAAGATTGTCCATAGCTGTTCTATCCCTGTTTGTTTAGGTTTTAGGGTTTCCACGTCAAACCACTAGAAGCAGAATTACGGGAAGGTCCTTATGACACCCCCCAGTCGGTAGATTTGCAAACTACGTCATCCGTCCGAACCCGATTATCGTAATCGTCGTATAAGATATTTATTTTATTGTACTGATTGAAAAATACCATTCAGTCACGAGTGGTTCGTTGGAAGGGTATTATACAAATAAGGGTACGTAAAACAAATCCCTTCCCTCCCCAAACTCCCCAAGAAAGTGTCAGCAGACCCTTGAGAACATAAAGACAATATTTACTGACTTAACCGTACAACACGAGATGGAAAGTAAGAGAACACTCACAACGGTCACCCTCTTGGTAGGAGTTTATACTAATCGAGATCGCGTGACGGTGTATGTCACCGTTTTTGACGTCCTGGCTCGGGTGGTCTCGTCACAGTGCCGGTTCCCGACAGCCAGTCGGTCGCGACTCTCTTCGGGCGCAGTGGAAGGGTCCATCTTGCAAAGACAGTTTCTGCCGTTTCTGTTTGTCCTTGTTCCTGGTGGGCGGTGGGGGTCGGTGACAGAATAATTTTATCGTTCTCTTATTTCTTTTGATCTTAATAAGTCCCTTGTTTTTTCTTTTTTTCCTTTCAATCCTATTTATTGTAATACCTTACTTCCCTTACTTTTATGAAGGTTGTCTTTATAAAGATAACACTGTAAATAACCCTACAAATTAATAAATGAGAGGGTTTTGGTTTTAAGTTCTAAATTTTATATCGGAATTATTTTAAAACATTAAAATTTCTAATTAAATTTTCTTATCATCTCAGAATTTTAAGTAACGTACAAATGGGATACCTCCGAAAATGTTGAAACAGAAAATGAGTGGAAACATAACAATTCTAAAAAGAAATGAATACATAAAACTTGAACAAACAAATTATATTGGTGACGAGTCATAAAGGAATATACTAATTTGACGTCAAACTCATAAGGAAACGGCTGTATTCTTTTTCAAGAATTCGTATTATTACATCATTTATGTTTTCTCTTTACGTTTTGTGTTTTATACGTCGACATATTTGACATTTTACTATAACACTATATATATAGTATAAAATAAAACAAAAATAGTACATGAATTACATCGTAGTATACATATGAAAAATTTAATTTTTATAGATACGGTAATTTATAGAAGGATGGTGTCATAGTTAAATTACTGATAATAAAGTAACACATCCAAATTTTCTTTAATGAATTGTTAGAGAATATCGATCTATAAAACCACCAAAAGAAAATATGAAAGTATTCTAAGTTTTTCGATTTACTTCACAAAATAACACGAAATACAAAAACAACGACAGGTTTTTGTAAATAAATTCTATCTAATAGTTTTCACTTTAATTCAGTCTCCCATACGGCCTTACAAAAAATAAAAATTATATTAATTTTATTACGTCATCGAAAGTATTTTCGTACAAGATTTTATTAACCTCGACGACATAACAACACCAACTGACAATTCACTCAATAACGAACTTTTTTAATTAGAACTATAAAATAATAGTATCTGTATTTTACTTAGGACGGTTTTAGACTCTAAACTAAAGTGAATTTAGACATACTAGAACACACCCATTAACTTATAGAGGATCATAGTCAAAGGACTAACTATTTGGGTCCTCGAAATTGTTACGAATTCTCTTACAACGGATGTGACTGTAAAATAATAAGATTGACGACTAAAACCTTTTTTCCATTTATCTACCAACCTACCGTAGTGACTGAGCTACCTGTACTCAAATTCAAGACCCTCAACCACTACCTGTCTCTTCGGACTACACGACGTCAGGTACCCCAACGTTTCTCAACCTGATTCACTGACTTGACTTGACTTGATTTATCACATCCCTATTTTTGTTCAACGACATAAAGTTGCTGAATTAGTCACAATTGAGTGAATAACGGTCAACGTTCCAACGTTCTTAAAGAAAACAGTCAATGAATGTCATTACAAATTATTATCTCGGTTAATAAACACTTGAGTTTAATCGGACGTTAAATTGTAAAGAAATCCAAAGAAACCCGTTTATAAAAGTGTCGACTGATGTGTTAGAAAACCTTATATCTGTCTATCATCGTACATCTAAATGTTAATTAAGGGATGTAGTAAAAGAGATTGAATAAGACACCTTTATTGTACACATATACGTAGATAATACATAACTAAGAACGTACTTAGATATGATTAATATAATTACATATAATATCCGATTATAAGTTCATGTGAAGATTAAACATATTTTTCAGACTTCTATAAATTTATAAACAGTCGTCAAACAGTAAATTAAAAATTTTATAAACACGGGTTAGTGAAATTCAAAGGTCTTTCTTTTTACGAAAGTAATACAAACCTATAAAGAGGTCTAATCCGTTCAAAATCTTAATGAATGATGAACGGATAATTTACTTGAATCCTCATCTGACCGGGTACGTACTACGAACTTCAGGTCAGTGAAACCAGGAGATGGACTTGGACTAATAGATCCCGGAATAAAAGTTTTTAGTATAAAGGAGAAAGTCGGAAGCAGAAGAAGGACTTGACATTTTTTACGGGACAGAGAGGTCTCGAAAACGATAATGTTCTACACATGTTTATCAATCAGTTACATTAAATAGTTATATAAACTCCAATATATACCTTTTACCAAAAATACTAGTATCGTTTATAATTACGAGGCTCAGAACGATAAAACGCGAAAGTAGGAGATTAGTTTTACACACACACAACATGTATATACGTATATATCCTCTCTCACGAACACGTGTATTGGAGAGTTTATTACCTGTGAATGTGTTTATGTCAAAAAGACCAATAGTACGGTTCAGAGGGTAGGACGGAAGTTCGTGTCCTCTACCTCTGATTACCCTTTGTATTGGAATTGGGGCAAATTCTCTAGAAATTAAGGACGGTAGTGCTCAATCTAAGAAATATCGTCCCGAAGGCCCTATATGGGATAGGATCTAGTTTAACCAACATTTTATACATTACCCTTTCTCGCTAATCATATAAGATTAATTGACGTTAGTTTGTCGTGGAATTGTTCACATATGAAATTTAATCGACATATTTCTGGAAACTACCTCTATCTTTTAATCTCTGGTTGGAAGTCGCCGTCCGTTTAAAAGTCAACTAGTACCTCATTCTTGAGACTAACAAACGACGTGTGTCACCTTTCAAAGGATTCACACACATCTTCACAGTCCATTATCCCCTTGTCACGTAATACCTCTTAGGATCCGAGTATCCTACAAGGACTAATCGGTCATCAACCAAAACAACGGAAAAAAAAAAAAATTAACAATAGTCATTTTAAGAAAGGGAAATGGTCTAATGTATCAGAAATAATTTTCTGATCTCTTGACACTCTAGCGTATTTAAGGTTAATCCGATTTCACTAGTATTCCTGGTAAGGGACACTTAGGTGACGGAAAATGTCTGATAAAGTACACTTCTTTTTGTGTCTACTATTGTCCAATGGAACATTTAATTTACCAGTTCCGGGTTTACGGAAGATAACAAAAAGATTTATTGGAGTTTATGTAATACACACAAGAAAGGTCTTTTTCGACTGTTCTGTACCAAGAAGTTTTAATGTTGATACATGCAAAAAAAAGGAAATTGGAGGACCAATAAAAAGACCTTGACTTACATAAAAATAAAGAGTAACAGGATTTTATTTAAATACGTAACCATAACCTTAATAGATATGGATCTACGTGTACTCAAAACCCGTTATAAATGTTTATAAATTTATAAAATTTCCTTAAATTTTTATAAAATATAAAAGGGTAAATTCGAAATTTCGAAAATGACTCCTCTTAAAAACAGAGACCTGACAATCGAGTAACAGAGATTTCGGGTTGTGAACTGCTTATGTTTAAAAAAGAGGAGACGGTCTTTTGGATAGTGAAAGAGGAAGGACAAGTAAACCAGTAAGCACGAGAGGAGAGGAAAAAATGACGGTGCTCCAGTGGAGTGAAACAGGGGAACAGACTCTCGAGTGAAGGTAGACCCGTAGAGTGGGTGTCGTAAGACAGGAAGAACAACAATCAGGGAGTCAACACAGGTTGAGAAACGTTATAGTACCTGACATCGGGTGGTCCGAGGAGACAGGTACTCTAAAAATGTCCGTTCTTATGACCTCACCCATCAGTAAAGGAAGAGGTCCCCTAGAAGGGTTGGGTCTCTAACTTGGATCCAGAGGACGTACCTGTCCACCTAAAAAAAAAAAAAAAAGGTTGACGACTCGGTGGTCCCTTCGAAACGACGACGACGACGACGACGACGACGACGACGACGACGACGATGACGACGATTCAACGAAGTCAGCACAGGTTAATCACTGGGGTACCTGACGTCGGGTGGTCCGAAGAGACAGGTACCCAGAAGGTCCGTTCTTATAGCCTCACCTAACGGTAAAGAAAGAAGTTACGTACTTTCACTTTTCACTTTCACTTCAGTGAGTCAGTACAGGTTGAGAATCGCTGGGTTACCTGATATCGGATGGTCCGAGGAGGCAGATTCCCTTCGAAATCACACTAGTAATTAAAAATCATTCATGGATCCACTGATACCAGAACTTTTAATGACTTCTTTTTCTTGACTTTTAATGAAGAGTATCGGTCTGGGATCCTCCTTTGGTTTGTCTTTCTATTACAATCTCAAACTCAGAAAGACATATCAAATTTCTTGAGTCACCGATAGTTTTCTAAGTGACATGTCTTTCTACAATTTTAATTAAGAACGTCTATGATCTCTTTACGTTCTATTATAGTAGTTCTAGTTATTCTTTTACATTTAAAAATATACTACTCAGAAAAAAGAGGAGGGGTCCTTCGTATTATTAAGTAAACGTATAGTAATTCACCCACAGTATCATTTACTTGGTAAGAAAACAGTCATTACAATTCGAAGAAAACGAAGAGATCGTAACAAACTAGTTGTCATGTGCAAGTGTACAGAACAGTATTCAGAGGAATCCGAATATAACGGAGTCTCGGAGTGAAACTTTTTCCTTCGTCGAACGAGATCTAGGTCGGTCAGTTGGTGTAAAATTTTCCGTTTCAGTAAAAGGGCATTGGATTGCAAGTACATAGAACTGTAAAGAGAAGTCCACAAGAGGGTCGAAAACGGAGGAACAACATCAATTAACCCTTCAGTTAGTGGTCTTTAAGAACTAATGGAGAAACTCTCTACGTCTTTCTTGTCATTGACGAAACTTCTTCTAGTTTCGGGGGTTTTCTTTATAACTGTATCTACCACCGAAAGAATCTCGACGGTATTGTTTAACGGCGTTTGACCACCGCATTTTCTTGACTTTAAATATGAGAGTGTCAACACACAGCACAATTTGAGAAACACTGGTACACCTGGTATCGGATGGTCCGAGGAGACGGGCACCGTGAAAGGTCCGTTCTCATGACCGACGACGACGACGACGATTCAGCGAAGTCAGTACAGGCTGAGACACGCTGGGGTCTCTGCCGTCGGGTGGTCCGAGGGGGCAGGGACCCTAAGAGGACCGTTCTTGGGACCTCACCCCGCGGTCAAGGACATGACCTCAGCCAATGATAAGGGAAGAGGTCCCCTAGAAGGACTGGGTCCCTAGCTTGGACGTAGAGAACGTGGAGGACGTGACGGTCCACCTAAGAACTGGTGACCCGGTGGACCCTTCTAGTGTCAACATCTGCGGTTTAAGAGTTTAGTCCTACAGTCGTCACCACTGAGAAAACCGTCGAGACTTTCTCTCAACCATAGAACGGAGAGGCTCGCAGACCACCCCGGTCTTTGGGGACCACAAGGGAGCCAAACATCTTCGGAGAGAGGGTAGAGTATGAGCATGAATTGAATTAACGAAGATGTGTTGGAAAAAAAGGGTTTATTGCAATGTAGGCATCCATGATGCCAAATTTTCAACCCGTATAGAAAACTGTACACGGAGGAAGGTCCCAGAGGACCAGACATAGACACATACGGTTGGGAGGGAGAGGAAGGAGAATAATCCTGTAATCTGTGACCTACGGCACGAGTGGGATTTACCTTCTACTAGAGTAAAGGTCTGGGAATTAACGAAGACGTGTTAGAAAAAAGGGTTTATTGCAATGTAAGTATCCATGATCCCTAATTTTCAACCCGTATAGAAAACTCCCCTGGGATAAGTTAGGCGTCGTCCTTTTTTTTCCGTTGAAACCAAACTCAATTTTCCAATCAAAACCTACTTGGTAAATCTGATGTAGTGGATGTCTTTTAGAGAGATATGCACCATATTTTACATGTATACCACCAACCGTCTTAACGATTCAAAAACCGTCTCTATTCGTCAGATTACATCTTTGGACTCTACACTCTACTTAAACTAAACGATTGAACGTAGGACCATTCTTGGGACTTGTACTAAGTCCCTGGCATCGTCCTCTGGACCTTAGATCCTTCCGATTCCCACTTACAAGGTCCTGTTCAACACGGTCACCGTAGAGATCACTCTAAAAACTCCAGTTCTGCACCTACCCGTCCCCGAAAGGACGTCGGTTTGGACTTCAATTCCGAAGAAAAGACATTAATTAAGATGTATCATTTACCTTTTTTGACCACCAAGTCGTCAGTCTATCCTACCTCCATTTCAGAAACAAAACAGTCAATAGTTATAAGACTTATATTTATTCGACAAATAAAAGAAACTTAACATTAACAGGATATATTTTCTTTTTATTACTCTTAATTAAAAGTAATAAGACCCCTGCTTTTTACAGACAGGAGTCACTCCAGGTTTCTTTGTAAGACACCACTACTCTCACAATAGGTAGATAGATACGACAGGTTTGGGGACTGGGGTTCCACTCCTGACCCTTGCATGAACTAAAATTAATTAAATTCATATTTGTTGATGAAAAAACCGGTAGTATATCCCGTCGCCGAGACCGTGTTAAAGGCCTTGTACTTTTTCAAGGAGAGGGAGAAACAAGGGTAGGACAGGCAACGAAAGGGAAAGAAGGGGAGGGGAGGAGGGACCCAGGAAGAGGAAGGGAGAGAGAAAGGAAGGGAAAAAGGCTGAAGGGAGGGAGCGAGGGAGGGAAGGGAGAAAGGAGAGATCTACGTCAATAAATTCAAACACCCCTGGTCTTTGACCATACATACAGAACTTGGATCACTTAAAATTTATAGGAGAAAAGTCGTGTTATCGAAAATAAGAAGCACCCTTAATCAACTTTTGTACTTAAGATATTCGAAATTTCATTGTCGTGATATTTTTCTCTTGTAATTTATGTTCATTAAAGAATCTAAAGGGGAAGAGTACAAAGGGGAAGAGTACAAATTTATTATACTCTTGAGTCAAACGTCATGGGACTGAACACTAAGTCACTACATCTAAAGTTCCTATGATACTAACATTTGACACACCTAAGTCCTTTGTAGGACTTTGAAGGGAAATACACTAAATACCAACTTTAATAAGTAACAAGAGGAACGGTCAAAATCAGTAAAATAAAATACTAACAGTACCCACATCTATCATCCTCCGATGTCTGGTATGTTAAAGTACATAACGAACTGAACTTTTCATTAACCTTTACCTCTTCCCAAAAACTAATGTGAGACTTTAGGAGGTGGTTTTGGTGTTGTCTTCACAGGAGGAGGGAGATTATAGTGTAAAATATTAAATTAAATACCGTATCTTAAATTTATACATTATATATTGACGATTTAGTGTTCCTTCTTCACTCTTTGTGTTTCACTAACTTAAATCGTATGAAATATGTGCTAATTATACATTCTTAATTTGACACGTTCCAACCAAAATGACTGTTTTGTTCTAGTGACCTATCTGCTCATCGTTTGAAGTAGAACGTGTTCGTTTATTTTCAACCAACACTCATTTAAGACAGAGTGAATACGATGGTATATGAATCGATGTGTGTGTAGTCAAGTCAAGTCAAGTAAGCGAGTCAGCACAGACTAAGAAACGCTGGGGTACTTGACGTCGTGCGGTCCGGAGGGACAGGTAGTGGTTGAGGGTCTCAATGAGTTTGAGTACAGGTAACTTAACCACTACGGTAGGTTGGTAGAGTAGGAGACAGCAGGGGAAGAGAAGGACGGAACTTAGAGTCCTAGAAAAGTTTACTTAGTCGAGAAACGTAGTCCACCGGTTTCATAACCTCAAAGTCGAAGTCGTAGTCAGGAAGATTACTTATAAGTCCTGACTAAAGGAAATCCTACCTGACCAACCTAGAGTAACGTCAGGTTCCCTGAGAGTTCTCAGAAGAGGTCGTGGTGTCAAGTTTTCGTAGTTAAAAAACCGCGAGTCTAAAGAAATATCAGGTAGAGAGTGTAGGTATGTACCGGTGACCTTTTTGGGTGTGTGTGTGTATGTGTGCACGTTTTTTCATTTTGGAAACACCGTTTAATACTTTTTGACCATTAATATCCGTTAAGAGAAAAATTTTATTCCATTGTTTAAATCTTTATTGAGTGGGTTTTAATTCTTTGATTTCGACATTAAAGTCTTTTAAATCCTTTATTGTCCATTTTTTTATGACGACATATGTTTTAGAGACCCACGTCTGTTTTGACATTACTTTTCCTTTAATTATAGAACTTATAAAGTAATGAGTTAAGTTTTATATCCTTTTACTTAAGAAATCAATTTATAGACTTTATCTCGAAAGTTGATACAACATATATACGAGTCCCCACCCTAACGACCTAGTATGCCATCGAGATAAAAATTAAAAAATTCCTTCGGAAGTATAACAAGAGGTATCACTGACGTTAATCCTGGATAACATGTCACATCCTTGATATAAGTTATAGAATATTATTGGATATCACCTTTTATATATATATATAGACATATATAGACTTTATTTTAAGACACAACATGTGAACTTTGATTGTGTCGTAACATTTAGTTGATATGAAGTTATTTTTTCTATTTTTCTTTAGACTTTTTTTAGTTGTTTTATTTTTCTTTTCATGTTTATTATCAAATTATTCCATTTTGAATGGAAAATTAAAGTTTTCCATTCAATTATTTATCGTCTTAAACTTTTATTTTGTCATTTGTGAAACACTTTTGTTATTTGTGCTACATCTTATAAACGACCAGTTTTTTATACTCATTTTGACTTTTATGTTCTTTAGTCTTTACTACCTTATTTTGGCCGTAGTCTAACTAAAAAATCCATGAAATTCAATCTCCTGAACAGAGTTATTTATGATATTCTATATTTAAATGGTACTCTTATGACGATAACTCGACAGGGCGGTCTTCTGGTGATACGTAACTTTTGTAATAACAACTTAAGGATAGTTTTTCGGATACTATAAAATTAATGACCTTTTTATACCTATTTCCTCTTTTAAAAGGAGAAAATAAAATCTTTAGTCATACTAACTACAGTCATTTTGACCTTGTTAGTATACTGGTAATATTTTTCCGTAAATCATTTAAAATTACAGGTAAAGACTATTTTGTTAACAATATATAACAATATATTGTATCATAAATTTATTAATAAAACGTCACCTTAGTCTTTTATCTGAGGTCTTTGTTACTTCGGTGTAATAATAGTAAATGTCTACCATTAGTAACAATTTTGGATTCCGTTGATTTGATATTAACCTTTATCATTTGTAAGTTATTTAACCAGTAAAATTTTATTTACTATTATAAACACTACAGTTTGCAAAAGAAACACTTATATTATTAATTTCGGACGTCGATTTTTGTATTTTATACACCTATATTCAAGTTGTTCTGTACATGTTTCAAGTCCACTACTTGTAAATTTTGATATTTTTTTGTTATTATGTCTTTATTTCTCTAAATGGATTTAACGTATCAATACACCCTCCTGAGAGAGAAGTTTTACGAACCCACGTCATAGACGAGATCACAAATGACCGATGAACTCGTAGCAATTGAATACATGTAAAGACATGGAGTCAAAAAGGTAGACGTTTTACTGTTCTTTTTATAGGACAAAATGTTTCAACACTACCTATTTTCTCTATTGCTACAGTAGACAAACCTTTTAACAAAGTGTGACTAGTAAATCAGTAGGAAACGATACGAAGGATAATAAGGATGATTGGGAAGCGACGATTACTCTCTTCATGTGACGAGATGACTCTTCATATGTTGCAATTTATAGCTTAAGAGATTTTTGATTGGACACGTAAGTTACATTTTAGTTGGGCTTAGGATGATCCTAAAATTTTTAGACAGTTCACCAAAATTTCATGGAGAAACTTTTCTACAGTTTGTTCACTTCCTGGTGGTCCGTCGTGAGCTCCTCCCCAATACGGGGACATCTCTAATTTTAGGTAGTATTTCAATATGTTAAACTTTATCGCAGGACTACCTCTCTTATCTCAGGTTTTTTGTGACCTAGATACTTACATACCTTAGAATTATACACTAGGTTTCCGTAAAATGTACTCACCCCTTTTTTTTGGACATAATTTTTGGGTTCCATTAATAGGAAGATCCGTTTATGTATGACCCGAGGTCTTTTCTGCACATTTTCTAATTTTTTTTTAATATAAAGTGATCAATAACTTCTTTACCGTTTACTTTATACTTAGAACATAAAGATAAACCTACCCATGAATTTTTTCTCTCGTGATATTAGAGACATGAAAACTTACAATCCCTTGCACATAAAAGGTATCTGAGGAACTGGGAACAAAATCCTCGTCTTCGCAGTGTGCCTAAACCCCTTCCCACATCTGACCTCTGTTCTGTCTTACTCCTATATCGAGTCTCCTGCTTCGTCCCAGTTCCTACAACTTTCACCGTCTCCGAAAAGACGTCAGTAGTAAACATTACTTCCGATTATTTTGTGACTAAAATGTCAAACTGTACCGTCACAGTTTTTCCGGTCCGAAACACAGAACGGACAACAATTTGTCATCTGTATAATACTTTTACGTCACAACCGGTCTCACATCCCTATGTCTGTACTCGTGTGACAACTACCTTATATTTCCATGTATCAGAAAAACGTCCTGTGAAAAAGTCGTAACGAGTTTGTCTTCGTGACTCAACGAATCTGTCATAGTGACTGAGTTACCTGTACTCAAACTCGTTTGAGACCCTCTATCACTTCCTGTCCCTTCGGACCACACGACGTCAGGTACCCCAGAGTTTCTCAGTCTGTCATGAGTCGCTGACTTGTTGTCGTTGTATGAAACGATGTCTCCGACAGAAATATCTTTAGGTAAAGTTACTCTAAATTAACGTATACTTTAACTTTCAGTGAATCATTACAGGCTGGGAAACACTGGGATACCTGACATCAGATGGTCCGAGCAGGTACCTTAAGATGTCCGTTATTATGACCTTAACCAACGGTAAAGGAAGAGGTCACCTAGAAGGGCTGGCTCTCTAGCTTGGGTCCAGAGGGTGTAAAACCCGTCTGAGAAATGACTGACTCGGTGGTCCCTTCGGTGATATTAATCAACTCTTCAACATAGATCTCTTCCCTTTCCGATGGGTGAGGTCATAAGACCGGACCTCTCAAGGTACCTGATCGGGTACCCAGAGTTTCTCAAAGTGAAAAGTGACATAGATATATATATGTGTGTTTATATATATATATATATATATATGTGTGTGTGTATTAACTCTTCTTATGTATATATATATGTACACATATATACATACATTATATATACACACACATATATACACATACATTATATATATATATATATGTGTGTATACATACATACGAAGAGTCGTGACAAATATCATGGGTCTCCCCTTTTGTCCCCTTTATTGGATCTACAGATCCTTATGTCCTGACAAATGTTCTTAGTAGATCGTAAGTTATCGCTTTACGATACGTTGGTAGTCACCTACGACATCTAAATGTAAATGACTTTATCTTTTGAGACGTGTCGTATAACGTTTCACATTTATAAAAATACGTATACATATAAACACATACACATAAACAGGAGTCTCTCGTGACGGAATTTCCTACAAGTCTTTTTACAATTGGTACCTTAGGTGATGGGTGACCGAGGGGTGCACCGTAAAACCATTAAATTAATAAAGACAAAATTTATGAATAAAGACTTCTAAGAAGGTCTCGTACATAATATTAAAAAAGAATTACTGACCATAAAACGGATTAGAAAATCGGTCAAGACAGATAGTCAATGACACAAGTCTTAGTGTGATCACACTACCCTCAACGAGAGTCCGTCTTCGTTAAAACTAATTCTGGTTTCCTTTCGTTTTAACGAAAAGTTTAAATCCAATGGAGCCGTCTCTTTAAGAAACCTGTCGGACAACTATGACCTGAGGACCTGGTTCCCTTTCATGTGTCTTCGACTCTCTCCCTGAGCTTTGACCTTCATTTTCTCTTATTTTTGCACGACAGGGAGGTTCTAGGTCATCGTCACCACCAACACATAGTACCCTTCAGAGTGCCTGAAGACGACAGTAGAGCTTCTACTGTCTACGGATTAAACCATCTAGTCACAATGAAGTCTTCCATAAGTTACGACCCGAAGGTGAGAGAGACTTGAATTGAGGGGTTCGGGGTCAAAGTGCTACCGGGATAGAAAAGCGAAATTCACTACTGTCACGTAGACTCAAGACGGGGAGGGACGGACACTGTTCTTCGCGTCCCTCTATAAAATAATTAATTAGGTCGTACATGACTAAAAAGGAGGACGCGGTACCGGTCGCGGTGTAGGACCTTCGGTTCGGAGACATTTGGAACAGTCTTTCCGTCTACATCTTTACTAGTCTTACGTCAACCATCACAATCCTACCTTCGTATAAGTAGACCGTAAAGATTCTTTACAGGTCGAATCCGTTCCTCTTTCATCTAATTACCACCTCCGTAGTCACGTGAACCACCCACTGACGATTATACATACCACGAAGAAAGACCCCACCACTTTAGAAGATTTGAATACACGGAAATTTAACCATTTAAAATATCATACACTTAATATACATTCATTAGGACAACAAGTCAGTGATTTACTATGGACTGAGAAACACTGGGACACCTGACGTCAGGAAGTCCGAAGACACGGGAAGTGATAGAGGACTTCAAACGAGTTTGAGTATAGGTAAGTCAGTCACTACGACAGATTGGTAGAGTAGGAGACGACGGGGAAAGAAGAAAACGGAAACAGAAAGGGTCGTAGTCCCAGAAAAGGTCACTCAGTCGAGAAACGTAGTCCACCGGTTTTCATAACCTCGAAGTCGAAGTCGTAGTCAAGAAGGTCACTCATAAGTCCCATCTAAAGGAAATTTCAATGTACTTACTTGTAAAATGGGTTGAACCCACTGACACCCCTGTGACAGACCAGTTTCCGTCGTTTCCTCCACAGTCTCCCACGGTAGACTTAATTAGTCCTAAATCCAACCACTTCGTTAGTCCGGGCCCGTCAGACTCGTTCACGTCGACCTGTGCTCTTGTATGTACCAAACCACAGAAGCCAAACACAACGCTCCTCCGACCCTTCGACATCTCCTATGACACAGAACTTCCCGGAACCAGGATGTCACTCTTCAAAATCCCACGGTACTTCAATATCAGGTGAAGACCAAATTACTTTACACTGCAAAAAGAAGACATTCGCTTGTAACACTGACTCACACATCTTCTAAATGGGTTTGTCGAACAAATCTTACATCTGTAGACTCTAGGTACTGGTCGCTAAGACTGAGTCCCCGAAAATTCGCCCCCGGTACACACACACAACGTACACCATCAGTGAGTCAGCGCAGACTGAGAAACGTTGGGGTGCCTGACGTCGGGTGGTCCGAAGAGACAGGTACCTTAAGAGGTCCGTTCTTATGACCTCACCTAACTGTAAGGGAAGGAGTCTCCTTGAAGGGTTGGGTCCCTAGCTTGGGACCAGAGGACGTAACGTCCGTCTAAGAACTGGCAAACTCGATGCCTCTTCAGTAAGTAGTCGGAAAATTTATTCATAAGAAACACTAAGGTCACGTCCACCACCAAATACGTAGTCCAAACCTCTTTGTACTGAATCTCTCTAGAGACATAAATAAGAAGAAGCATAGGGTCTGCGATTTACGAGATACATCATGATGTTAGTGTCAGTCTTCGTAAATCCACGAGTTCTATGATCTAACACTCGGTCAAGAAACAGGAAACGTAAGTTTAATTTAACCTTAACGTACAATATTCCCTTTTTTTAGGATGATATGAATGGTACGGATGATATTAGAAAAAAGACATTATGTACCACATACTTTCTTTAGTTTCCACCTACCTTAAATATTTACACCTTACCTGGTTAACTTTACAACGTGTGTTTTACTTCCAATGGTACATGTTGAACCATGTTGAACCAATGGTACATGTTTTAATAATTGTTTATACTAAAATCACCCGGGGGTATACCATTAGAAATTCCGATCCCTCTTAAATCCTATCATAAGTTTAAAACAAAAAGAAGGACCTCCTCCTATACCTAGATACTAAAAAAATTATGTAATTTTTATTATATTACTTGTAATAAACTTCGTTGAATAATGTGAAGTAAATTCGGTACTAGTCTACGTAACATAAAGAAAATTCTCCTTCTATTTATAGTTCTGACATTAACGTTTCGAAAAGAAGGGAACTCTCACAAACGATGCTTGCAGATAACTAGCCTCACTAACATGTCTTTCTATATGGTAACAGGTATACTTTAATCACAACTATGGCTCAAAATATCTATGCATATATGAGATGAATCCCGTAAAAGGAGGAAGTTAATCGATATGAAAAAAAAAGAAGAGGGTATGAGAAGTTCTGAGACGGATCCCTTTATTATGGAGAACTAACACCGGAAGGAATCCATCGGTCACTTAGATTGAGTAAAAGTGATTTACAATAAGACGACAATACCGGTAGTAAGAGTCAATTAAAATTAAAGGGGGGAACTGATACGAAAAGTTCTTCATATATAGTAGTTTTTCTAAGGATTAATGACCTTCCTAAACAATCTACACCTTTGATGTCTTTTGTCTTGAGATTATCAGGATCTCTCGCACCCTGTTGGTGTAAATCAGAATGCTCATCCTTTTGATTTACTACACTTTGTAAACTTCTTTGTCGACCACTTTTTTTTATCGAAAATGTACACAGTTACTAATAATGAATTTAAAGATGGTTATCTTTCACTCTTACTTGTAAGGCTTTCGTCACAGGGGCAATCTTCTTTTCTTGGAACTCTCCCCGTTCCGAGTAAGTCGATTCACAGATTAAACGTAGGATTGAGATCCGAAGGGGACACCGAGTCAACCATTTCTTAGAAGGACGTCGTCCGTCACATTCTCTGGGTCCAAGCCAGGGACCCAGTCCTTCTAGTGGACCTCTTCCATTACCGTTGGGTGAGGTGATAAAAACGGACCTTTTAAGGTACCAGGCTCCTCGGACCACCTGATGTCAGGTACCCCAGTGTTTCTCGACCTGTACTGACTCACTGATTATTGTACGGTTGGTGTATCACCAAAAAACCCCAAAAAAAGTAGAAACGTGATATGGTGTGACAGAAGAAGAAAAAATTTTTTTTTTGATATTGGACGTAGTAATAGTAGCGAAAGTTCCCATTTTTAATTCTACGTCTCTCATATTTCAATAGTAGTTTCTTAGGGGTAAACATTCGTCAGTTCTGTACCAAATTTCCTTTTAGACAAATTAAGACTTTGGGTCGGATAAGGATATTATACTATAAACGTAGAATCCTCCTTTACACAATTAGTCAAACTTCTTTGTCTGAGACTCTGATCTGCTTTTCCACTTTTCAGCTTCTACTACCTGTAACCAAAGTGATTAAGGACGTCGACTATTCTTCTCTACGTAGCTTTCTAATTCACGAAAAAGTTTATTAGAACTGAGAGAATCATCTTTAAAGCCTTGACCCTCAATCTCTGACAAATAAGGTCAGGAGGAATAAAAGATTTACTCTTGACTCCAAGAGTCAGAGTCTCCAAATCTCCAGTAAACGCCCAAAGGAAGAGTCTCTCTGTCCTCTAAGTCCTACCTCCTAGACTTTGGGGTTTAGGGAACCGTAGTCCCTCCGAAGGGGACCTCGTTGATTGTCAGTCCAACATTCAGGACAATCCTTCTTTTATGAAACGTCCTACCAGACTCTCAGTGAATCATTTCCTTTACATCGTCACAGACGGTCAAAACAGACAAGGATTTTAATGTCGTATTAAAATAACTTCGATCCAAAAGGACACTTCTTTGACACTTGAATAGACAAAAGAACAGAATGTCTTTATGACGTAATCTATACTATAGGTACGATGTCAAATTTTCATATAATGTCTTACAATAGAAATTTGAGCAATCTCACACTTTTTTATCTAGAAAAAGTAACTATCATATAAATTAAGTCTTACGTAAAACCGTAAAACACTCCTTGGACGTTCAAAACTATCTAAACTTCATCAAATATATCCTTTAAACCAATAAATGAGGATTAAGATAAGCTGTCTCGACACACGTGTATACCTACAAATATTATAGTGGAGAAATTTTTCTAACTAACTAAAATTTTATTTTAAATTCAATTAAAGTTTTATTTTCGTAATGTTTAAACAAAAACTTTTTTTACCTTGATAGGACAAACGAGTTAAAGAAGAGAGATATGAGATTATACGAACGGCACAGGAAATAGGAGTGATAATAAACTTCTTGGTTTTGTATTGGAGAGAGACATTGAGACCTCTGGAGAATAGGTTTCAGTAAGAGATGACTTAACTTTCGAAGAGTATCAGTTATTAGTGAAGTAGATAGAATAGATCATCAAGGTACTAGTGTAATTCCACGAAATAACACCCTGTAAGAGAAACTATGAAAGGAGACAGACCAAATTTAGGTAGTTCCGGGACTTAGTGAATGAGTGCACTTTTGTATACCTGGGGTTCTATCTATTCCGTCCACTGGAATTTCCGTCTATCATTGCAATCAAGTGAACGTCTTAACCCTAACAACATTTACGACTACAAACAATACCCTAAAAGAACATGGGGGGAAAAAAAAAACATGTCTCATTAAAATAATTGGTATTAATATATTAAGAGGAAATATTTTTACATTGAGTCTTTTTATTTTGTACACTAACCGTGAAGTCTCAATTGAGACGAAGTAGACAATTAACAAATTACCCTCCTGGGGTCGAGAAAGGTATTGATCTCCTGTAAACAAAAATGTAATAGATACTCCCTAAGACCCTCATCTTTTATATCGTATACGGGTGATCCAAAGAGACAGACACCTTAAAAGATTGGTTCTTATGTCCTTACCCACTGGTAAAGGATGAGGTCCTCTAGAAGGGTTGTGTCCTTAGCTTGAGAGTAGAGTTGAGACGCAACTGTCTGCCTAAGAAATTGGGACGTGGTAGACCCTTCGGGGTACAAGTAAAGAAACACCCACAATCAACGAGTCAGCACAGAAAGGAAACGTTGAGGTACCTGACCTCGGACGGTCCGAGGAGACAAATACCCTAAGAGGTCCGTTCTTATGACCTCACCCAACGGTAAAGGAAGAGGTCACAAGCAAAGATCCCTTTCTAATAATTGTGCAAAATGCTGAAATTTTACGGAAGGAAACCCTTTCACTTTGTCGTACTACCGTAATTCACCTTTACTCTCTGTTACATCATTCCTTAAATTTCATAATAAAATTCTTAAAACGGGATATTCACTCACTCACTTTCAGTGAGTCAGTACAGGTTGAGAAACGTTGGGATACCTGACATCGGGTGGTTCGAAGAGACAAGTACCCTAAGAGGTCCGTTCTAATGACCTCACCCAACGGTACGCGAAGAGGTCCCCAAGAAGGGATGACTCCTTAGTTTGGGTCCAGAGGACGTAACGTCCGTCTAAGAAGTGACAGACTCGATGGTCCCTACGGGGAAAAAAAAAAAAAAAACCGGAATGATTTCTCATTTATTTTCTTATTTCACATGTCAATACTCTAATCTGTTTTCCAGATCGTTTATCCCTTCGAGTACAGTTACATTTTTAGGTACATCTTCAAGTGTCACATTGGTTTCTCGAAAACGGGATCGACGTGAAGGGGACTCTTGCACAAACGGATAGAACGAACTGTTTTATACATTTACAAGAAACTTATACAGACATTATAATAGAGTATAATACGGGACGTTTATAAAAGAGATAGCCTCTTCCGTTACCGTGGGGTGAGGTCATGAGAATATTGGAAGCTTATAAAAAACTAGTGAGTCTTCGTAAAAGAGTGTCGTCAACAAAGGACCTCGACGACTGAGTCAGATTTTTAAAGGGGTTTGAAAGTCCTCAGAGAATGAGTGGAAGACGGTAACAAAATGGACATAAACGGAGTAGCTAAAAGTTACAACACCAAGGTACTTCTATCTCTTCACTTTAGAATTTTCCTAAGTAAATATTGAGACAATCGTAGTATATAAAACAATACTCCCTATAAAAGGAAGAAATGAATGTATAAACATATCTTGAATTTTCTATTTTCAAGACAGGGACTTCTAAAAATACATAAAATGATTACAAAAATTTTCTATTTTGTAAACCTATACCCGATAAAATTGAGATTTCGTACCATGTTACGCAAAAGACCGATGAATAGTTTACATTGTAAAACATCCATTGAATGTTAAAGAATACTATCAGTTTTCTGGAGGTCCTAACTCTTTCTTAAGGTCCAAATTATTAAATATTAACTTTATTTACTTTAACACGACTTATAACTGTGACTACTCCATTTTATTTTAAAGACTAAAATAGGTTAAAGTAATAATGGAGAAATTAATCTTAAAATAAATATAAAGATTCTTCTACGTTTTTATTGTCTAAACCTAAAACAGAAAAAGATCGGAATTAGGTAAGGGACCATTTCAAAAATAATATTGACTTCATCAATTTTCAGTTCGTAAATCTTTATTCTTTATAATCTTCCAGATATTGAGGTTCTTATTTTTAGTCATGGAGTATAGTAAAGTCAAACGGATATTTATATGAGTGTATTCTAGAGTTATTTAATCTCTAGCTGTAGTTCTTTTGGAAGATTTCTAAAAGGAAATGGTCTTTCAGATTAAGTAAAATCTCGTTAGGTTTATTTAGTGTTTCATATAATAAATTCCCAAAAAAAATTAGCGGAAGGAAGGTTTATTTCGTAAGTAGAGGTTTCAGTTGTAATAAAATTTTTCATAAAAAGTAAGTAAGAATTAACTCACTATGTCATTTAGAAATAAGTCACAAAAGGGACCCGGTTTCGAAAACATCTGCACATAGTCACTTGGTCCTTCTCTAAAGAGAATAAAAGAATTACAAAGGAGACCAACAGGAGACACTGTTCGTGACGTGTGAACTTAATCCCGTTTCCTTAGCTTATCGACCCGCCGAGGAAATGAAAATGTGACCGAGTAATCTTTACCCGAACGACCCTGGAAGGACCACCACATCACCGATTCTGAGGTAAGAGGGTTCCGTCCCTCGGACGCAAACAAAAGACCGGTCCCTTGATCTGGAGTGTACGGGGTTGCTTCTCAAGACGACGTTGACCTCTAGGACATACGGCGTCGATTTTTCTAGGGTGTCGTTTCTATCTCCTAGGACTCTCGGTGTTCATTCTGGGTCGCGTCGGTTTATTAAAAAATAAAATTTTATTTTTTGGACTAACGATCTCTCTACTAACAATCTCCGTTGTCTATCTATTTTTGAAGGACGAACACGTCTAACTCTTCTTTCCTTGATTCTTTCTCGACCAGTTCCCAGGACACCACCTTAGTCCCCTGAGTTAGGTGATATTTAAAGAAAGTCAGGCCTGTACCGTAATTACTCGTATTTTTATCAACCTTTAGTCCGTCCACTCATACACCTGGACCTCCTATTTAAGAACCTTGTTAGTCGTGGTGAAGCGTGAGATAAAAGGGTACCTTCTGTAACGAGTGGTCAGTCTCTTAAGACAAGAACGTTCAAGACTACGTAGAAGTAGTAGGAAGAGTTGTCGTGTCGTAAATCTCTTAGTTGTGACCGAGTACTCTACTTCGTCTATTTATGGAGTAAGACAAGGATACGGGACCCATTTTAACACCGAGTTCGGAGAAAAGATCATTCGGGCGGAAGATATCAGAAAGACACTTAGGAAACCTATACTCAAATAATTAGGAGACTGGAAAATCACTTATCACCATGTGTTAGGAAGAAATAACATCCTCGTGGGTCCCTCAATAAAAATTTTCGAAACACAGGGTTTCGTCTGGTAAAATTAGTTTCAGACGCACGACGGGGGTCCCACCCATAAGATTTTCAAAAGATCTTCACACACGTGATACGGAAACAGAGTACGACGAAGTTAATCATGTAATGGGTTTCTTCTTTTGTTTCGTTTTGAGAAATTTACTGAAGTTTTACTGGTAGATGGTCACAAATAAGAAATTCTCGTAAGACTTTATGAAGAGGATTGGGTTTCAGGAAAAGTGAGATTTGAGAATAATTGAAAGGTTTAAATATATCTCAACTCACGAAAGGTTATCTTTATATTACACTTGACGTACACATTAAATTTTTAAAGATCATTGGTGAAATTTTTTCATAATTCTAATTTAATTATCCGAAGTGACCACCGAGTCACCATTTCTTAGACGGACGGTTACGTTCTCTGGGTTCAAGGTAGGGACCTAACCCTTCGAGGGGACCTCCTCCTTTACCGTTGGGTGAGGTCATAAGTACAGACTCCTTAGGGTACCAGTCTCCTCGGACCACCCGATGTCAGGTACCTCAACGTTTTCTCAGTCGGTGTTGAATCGTTGACTCGAACGTACGTGTTATTAAATTAATTCGTTATATAGTTTTCTATGTCATAAAAATTATGACATAAATTATATGTACTTTATAAAAAGTCTGAAATTTTTAATGACGTATTTTAGACCACGTATATATACAAAAAGACATGAACGACATAAAGTTCACAAGCAATTGGGTTTGACCGGTCACCGATGGATGACCTCTCACGGTTCGTTTGCTCAGTGGAGGACAAAACTAGAACTAGAGACGATTACACGATGACTTTCTGTAATTTTATCCACAATAAAAATTTAATAAGACCTTAAATTAATGACATTTTGTTGAATAATGACAAAGAAGTAATCATCCTTAAAATAAATAAATAAATAAATAAAACCAGACTCTATAGAATAACTCTGTCCCGAAAGTTTGTAACGTGTTTAAGTACGCTGTATCTTCTACACAATGTTCGTAGAGAGAGAGAGAGAGTGTATGTGTGTGTGGAACCAATCAACCATTAGTTGTATAGTGAGTCTAGATTTCTATCCCTTTTGGTTGAGTCCGTTTGGAGTCACTAGAGTTTGTTGAATCACTCATTAAGAGTTTCCCAACTTCTTAACTAACGGAGGACTATAAAGTTTCTGAGATCGTTTTGACCCACAAGAGACCTTTACATCGTAGAATAACGTGGAAACTTCTGAGAGTAATGTGACAGACTTCTAAAAAAAAACGATTTAACCGTCTTGAAATTAGGGATTCCTGTGAAAATTAAAGACTCAGGGTTTTGGAATATCCCTGATCAATGACAATCTATATTTTATTCTTTTACTAGTTATTTTCAGGGAAGTAGGAAACTGAAATGACAAACTTACTCCGTTCTTTTATACAAGTCAAAATACTTCGCCAAACATGTGACATGCATACATGTATGGATGATTCAGTGTAATCAGTACAGACTGAGAAACGCTGGGATACCTGATTGGGTGGTCCGAGGAGACAGGTGCCCTAAAGGGTCCGTTCTTATGACCTCACCCAACGGTAAAGGAAAAGGTCCCTAGAGGGACTGGGTCCCTAGTTTGGACTCAGAGAATATGGAGGACGGAACCGTCCGTCTAAGAAATGGCGATGTCGACGGTAGTCCGAGAAATTAAGAACGTAACGAAATACATCATACTTTCAATAACGTCATTATATTTATATGTATTCTATACACTAAAGTCTACCTTGTCTCAATAAGTTGACTAACATTTAATTTTCCCTTTACAAATGTACATATAATTGAAACAAAGATAAAGGTTTATTTGTATTAAAAGAGAAGTTATTAAAGACAATTAAGATGTAAAATAAAATTTTTAGGTAAAACCTTGTATAGAGTTATAAATTAGGATTATCTTTTCTTGACAATGAAATGTCAATTCATTTTTGTTTTATAAACACACGACTAACCAGATAAAGAAACGAAAATTGATCGGTGATCCTTCGTTAAGATAAAGGAAATTGGATGAACTCGGGTCGCTTACTATACACCGGCAACCTGAGTTAGGTACCATCCACTTTAGACGTCTACACCTTTGTCGTCAATGTCTTCTTGTTCACACTAAGTATCGGTAACTTCGATTCTTCCATAAAAACCTATGGAGGACTACCTGAAAAGATTCACTGACTAGATTCAGATCCCCATTTATATGATCTTTTTTTTTGGGAATAGTAAGTCGTAAACCCTATATGTCACAGGATGACGTTCTTCTTTTATTTTCACAATACCAGGTCCTTTGTCCTCTTATAGGTACATGTATAGACGTGCGGATACACGGATCCGAGGGTCAGAACAGACCTGAGACACTGGGGACCTGATGTCGGACGGTCCGAGGAAACAAGTACCTTGAAAGACCTATTCTTATGGCCTCACCCAACGATAAAGGAAGAGGTCCCCTAGAAAGGTTGGGTCCTTGACTTGGGTATAGAGGACGCAACCGTCCACCCAAGAAATGGTGACTCAGTGGACTCTTCGGATCACAAACTTTTTTTATTTATGTAATCAGAGTGGTTACATTGAGACAAAGATTTCGGATCTAAAATTAATAAAAACTTTGATATTATTATTTTATTATCATTAATTCATTTATCATTTTATGTAAATTTTGTGATTAAAGTATCTGAAAAAGGACGGTATGAAATACTCGTTTAACCTTTACAATGAGAATCGAAATCCTTCACTAGAAATCCTATATACAAAACTTCTTATCCCTCCCCTTTCGAAATAAGAAAAATGGACGTGAAACTGTCTCCCTTAGTGACAATGACCATTAACGAGTTATTCCGTTTTCCTCGTGATTATAATTTTCACGCGTCCATGAAAACTTTTAAGATTTTGTTACATTAATCAACTTCGTTTGTGTTTCTCTGTCGATTATGATTAATACTCTGTCTCTTTACACAAATTATAAGTTAAATTAGATATTATGTGGTTTGTTAACGTTTATCTAAGATAGAACAGAGAAATCTTAAAATCTCCTTCTTACACAGGACAGACGAAAAGTTTCGAAACAAGAAGACGGACACCCTGATTTAACATTTCAAGTTGGTCGTTTCGAATCAAAGGGTTTCCTGCGTCGTCCGTAACTATCACATGAGATCGACATTAAGATATCACTGTGGTCTAACCGCTGCCTGTCTTTAGAGAACCCGGTTTCACTGTTTCGACATTATAAAGGTGTTACCTGACTGACTACAGAAACCTTCGAGACAAACTGAAGTTTCCTGTAAAATATAAAAAGACACTTCTACTTTCATATAATCTGGAAACACTACTTTTGGTAGACTGACGTATTATTCGTGACATTATTTATTTTAATATCGTAAAGAAAGGACTCGATAAATAGCGAACTTCGACTAATTCTTATAAAGTTTCACACCTAGTTCATGATAAATAAAAATCATGTTTCACCTATACTCCAATAGAAATAAAGATAGACTAATTATCTCTTATTTAATAAATCTTTTATCTTACGTAACGGATAAGAACACTTCTCGTATACATAAAAATACTCTACCTTCTAAATAATAAATATCAATTTTATCATTTATAAAATCATCTAATAGTGTATTTCATAAAACAAATATAAGTCCAAACTTTGTTATGTACATCGTAGCAAAATCAAAAAAGACGAATCGAAACAATCAAAATGGAAAACCACCGTCTATAGTACTTAAGAACCTTTATCATTTGATCTGTTAACACGGGTTTGATGCGATTAGATTAATTTTAAATTTAAATTTTTAAAAATTTTAAAACTTAGAGGTGTATATTTGAAATATTTGAAATTAAAGAAAGACACCATGAATTGAAGTCATTTTACACTACTCATTGAAAATGAAATAGTGTCTTTATGAACAAATAATACTATACACACAATTCTTTTTTCACTTTTTATTAAAAATAAAAGTGAAGTCATAGGAAGGAAGTTTAAAAATTGACGTACCAATTGGGAATGACACATTAAAATTTCGACAAAACGTATAATGTCGAATGTATTTAAACTTTTTTATATGATTTTATAATTGTACTTAAACCAAATTTTAACTTTATATACCTATAATATCTATCTGTAAAAATTTGTCGTTTTATAACAAGGAACAATTGAAGAATCTTATTGGTTATAAAAAGAATAAAAGAATACATACTGTATACTTAGTTGGCAAAGTTTAGTAGTTCAAACAGTACGACAAAAAAATTTCACTAAATTTTATCGTAAGTATAAAGAAAACCCAGTCTTTACATAAAGAGGGAAGAAACCTGAGGGTAATCTAAGGTACGATCGTTACCGAAGAATTACTATAGGACTATTTTCTCAACCAGATCTTTCAATCTTTATGTTAACGAATGGTGTATCCAAAGTGACTTTCTACATTTGTTATATCACACTTTACCCGGACTGGATCGGTAAAATAAACATTCTTTAGACAAATATCCTTTATACCGGATATGACGTAACTTCCACTAGAAATACCAAATAGTTTTCTAAACTTAAAGAGGTAATCTTAGATCGATATAGTAACGGTTAAATGTAATACCCTTTGAGAAATAATTACTTACCCAAGATCTTGACGTGTTTAGACCCTTAAACCTTTTCATCTTCCCCGAAAAATCAACACCATCATTGAGCCCTCGTAAGAACTGTTATCTAAAGTTGTCCATTCCTACGATTATTAGAATTGTGACACGTACTGTCGGAAGGTGACATAACCAAGGGATAACGGCGACACTGTTTCGTGACTTTTAAATCACCTAAATTTCGTTGTGTTTACACAAGAGAATTTCCGATACATCTTCAGGTTCTCACTAGAGTGACCAGATTTTCACAACCGATGTAAGGAAAGATCTCCGAGGTCCCCTCTGAGATAAAAGGAACGAAAAAAGTCGAAGACCTTCTATGAACACAAGGTAAGAGTTTTAGCCACTGTAACATAGAGAGACTGTTAAGATAAGAGTACAGAGGGAGACTGATGGAGACTCTTTCTGAAAAGCGAAGATTTGTGGCGACACTAATCTTAGGTGGGTGGGTTTTTTAGGTCACATTAAAAGGATAGAGTTCCAGGAAAAATGGGACGACGACGATGACGATCCAGCGAAGTCAGCACAGGCTGAGTCACACTGGGGTATCTGTCTTCGGGTGGTCAGAGAGAACAGGAACCCTAAGAGGTCCGTTCTTGAGACCTCACCCAACGATAAAGGAAGAGGTTACGTACTTTCACTTTTCACTTTCACTTCGGCGAGTCAGCGTAGACTGAGGATCCCTGGGGTACCTGGCGTCGGGTGGTCCGAGGAGACAGGTACCCTGAAAGGTCTGTTCTCATGATCACACCCAACGGTAACGGAAGAGACGGAAAAATGGGACCCTACATTGTAAGTGTCCAAGACTCTAGTCTTGTCAAAACGGTGTCACCCTGTCAGTCACCGAATCTAATGAGACGGACAATCTACGTGTCACTTCTGAAAAGAGTTCGTTCTCGAACGGGTGACTCATCTGACGTCACCTCCCGTTTTTTACCCTGGGGGTTCCTTCGGTCATTGGAAGTCAAAAAAACACACAAGAGTACACTATCGTGATTATTTTCCAAAGGGGTGATGAAAGTATATGAATGAACCATCGAAGACGGATTTTATTCGATTTCACACTTATAATTTTACTTCTTAGTTCTATAACTCCTATCGAGACTCAATCACGGTTCTATATTTAAATATATACATGCACGTTCTAAAAAAGTGAATTTAGGAACTTCTCTAGGCGATATTAGGTAGAAGGAATCGACGGGAGGAGTTCGAGTGTAAGACGCCTAAGAACGAGAGACTAAATGACAACCTATTACTTTTGTTATTATAATAAATATAACAAGCACATATTAACGTTACTTTAAATTGTGAACAACTTGTTAAGTGACAACAGTTTCTATAATTCACTTTAGAAGAGACATTCGGAATACATTATATCGATAATCATAAAGACAGAATTTCATACCTTTTACTTCAAGTATTGTTTAAACAGGTCATAGTTGTGTGAGTTGATTACTACTTAGGTTCTCACCCAGAGACTAAAACACCGGATAAAAACCGTCAAAACGATCTTATATTAACACTTTGAAATAGATGTCAACTAATACTAAGGAGTCAACGATAATCACCGGGAACAAGTCATTACTATACTTGTGTTAAAACTCAATGATCAAACTTATTAATAAGAACAAATATTACCATAGAAACGAGGAATTTATATAGGAATCTATTAGACACTAAAATAAATTATTCATTAAGTCTCCCGGTTTAGAAGTCCAACTGTAAAAAATGTATGTCAATCGATATATTTCGACCAACGTCCCCAAATAACGACTCCTTTCACTCTTGATCGATTTAATTAGGATACTCTTAGAGTAACAGAACTATTCGAAAATCGTTTACTGGTATTTATTCTTTCCTTTCTTCTGAGAGGAATCTCTAAAGGAAACAGGGACTACGAGAAAGAATATAAGAAAGAATGTAAACTTGAAAATTTGATAACAAAGTCCTTAGAATATTTAATCAATATTTGTAAAAATTACCACTGAATTATAGTTATTTAATCCTATTTTTACAATTTAAAATGATCACGTCGTTGACTAGTAAGTTTTATTGATTTTATAGTATTCACTTCGAATCTGTGTTTGTAAAATTTTACAGTTATAACATCTTTCCAAAAATAATAGACGTATAAGTTACTGGTATTTGAGACAAGTGTTACCAAAAATTGAATAATAATCAATTTTTTACAATTTATTCTTTTCAATCCGGTCACTTTATTTTACTTAAATTTCGTTATCTCAACTACTTTCAACAAAATCACATTATATGAAAGGAAAAAATTGAAAGAATGAAACTACAAGAAAACAGAGTAGTTAAAAAGAAACATTGAATAATATCGTATTTTGGTGTCTTTTTTAAAACTCTTGAACTGATCAACAATTATAAATAATAAATTTTTGTTAATTTTAAAAGTACGTAATTATTATATTATTATTACGATTGATATCATAATATAAAAAGAATAAGACGAAACCAGTTTATACGTATATAAAAATGAACTAAAACAAATCGTATAGACTATCGTATAGTGGTATATTAAGAGACGAATAACCATATTTACTTATAATATATTATAAAAACTTCTTGGTTATTATAGTATCAGAAACAAAATAAACTAAAATTAACCCAATGTGGAGTTTTTGTAGAAAGAATCAATACGAATATGGTCAATTACAATGTCCTTTAAAAAACTGAATAAATTATACTTGTCAATTTAATCCCTTCATTTGTCATAACTATCAGTACTTTAGTATTTAGTTCCCTATTAAATAGTTGGAATCACCTTCCGATATCATGCGTGTCGCAGAGAAAAATTCGTTAAGAGTCGAATACAAAAAGTTTTATGTCAACAAAAAATAAAACTTATAAACAAGAGGAAAATTAAGTTAGTTATATAAATCACAACAGGTAAGTGGTAAAGGGTTTACCCTTTACTAACCCAGAACAAAGTACTTTTGAACACAACAGACACGTGTTTTCGTGACTAATTTTTGTTTGTTTGTCCTTTTTACGAAAAGTTTAGTCATACTGAACTAAAATGAATTAGTTTCTGGTTCGTAATTGTTTGGTTTACGAAGACAAACCAACTAGTCTTTTTTATTAACGGTAAAATAATTCATGAAGAATCTGAAGTTTTGAGAAACCTTTTCTGAGACTACGACCCTCCCTAACCCCCGTCCTCCTCTTCCCCTGCTGTCTCCTACTCTACCGACCTACCGTAGTGACTGAGCCACCTGCACTCAGACTCACTTGAGGCCCTCAACCACTACCTGTCCCTCCGGACCGCACGACGCTAAGTACCCCAGTGTTTCTCAGCCTGTGCTGACTCGCTGACTTGACTTGACTCTGAAGTTTTGTTAATGTTATTTATCTCGTGAGATATGTAAAACGATACAAAATTACGATATTTTAACTAAATGAAAAGTGTATTCTTCATCTACTTACATTCACCATTTATCCTTCTACTGTAAACAACTTATTTCCCGAGAAGGGAGGGATACTCTGAATGAGTCACGCTTTATTGGTGACCTTGGTACCGCCGGAGCTGAATAGTTCATTGACCTCACTTCGACTAACATGGACGTCACCGACCTCAGTCCAAGACCGAGTATTTTGTCTGGAAAAGTAGGGGACGATGTACGGCCCAGTCCTTTCGACGGTATACATCTCGTGAACACGTATTTAGAACCTTATGCTAAAGAAAATCGAAAACTTATGGAGGAAGGACTTTGTGTCTACCGTTTTTACTTCCGTCTTCAAAATCACAAATATTGTTCTAACAAATTTAACATGAAACTTTATAAGTTGATTTTAAAGACCTAGAAGAAATATTCGTAGTAAAGTTGGTCAGAAGAAAACCGTCTATAATGTTTCTAGTTGTGAACACATCCCTGAATGGGTAACCAGGTCACTACTTCTAAGGTACGAAGGTGAGGACCCCCGTGTCTACCTCTTGATTCTTGATTGTTTGGATTGTTTGTCTGTTTGTTTTTTAGGGATTTTGAAAACACATTTTTTGGGATCGTTTGGATTGTTTGTTTGTTTTTTAGGGATTTTGAAAACATATCATGGATTCTGACGAGATTCTTACGTATAATCTTTATATAAAAATAATAAACTGAACTTGGTTTATAATCTGGAGTAAAGAAATAGACTGTAACTAATGAATAAATCAGTTGATTCTGTATAAATAACTCTTGGTTCGTACGTTTCTGTGGTACAATAACAAAAAATTTCGGAGGATGGTTAACCTTACTCGTCTATATTCTTGTAACAAAATGAATCTGTATTTATAAACGTAGAAGATTTATTCGAAAGAGTTTCCCGGTTATCTTCTGTTTCCTCTTAGTACTCTTTTTAGTCATCCTTACTTATGAAGACAAAGAGTAGGGTTTAAAGTTGAAGACTTCTGACAGACATACACTCTGTTTCAACGTTCCTACCAGAGATGAGGGTGACAAGTGACTGAAAGTAAAAAAAGAAAAAAGAAAAAAGGACACGACCAGTTTTGGGTTGGTCTCTTTCTTCCCTTTCACAGAAACTAGTGTCCCTACCATCAACGTAACGAGAATTTTAAAAAAATACTCGTAAAGGAAGTAGTAGAAAACGGAATGACCCTTATTCTCGTGACTCAATCCCCTGGTGACTGAATCAAAAGTCATCCACACCTTAGTAGTTACAGGACACTGAAACCCCTTAGAATAGGGCTCCTATGGTTATATTTGATGAACAAAACCTCTCATTCTATCTTTGTATAGTTTATAGTTTATAGAAGTAACTATAAACTACTATGAAACTTTCACTTAAAAAGATTCGGTAAATTTGTGTAAGGAAGGACAGTGTGACTGTTAAATTGTCATATAGATTAACTCTTCACTTCACTTTCAGAGAGTCAGCACAGACTGAGAAGCTCTGGGGTACCTGATATGTCAGGCACCTTAAGAGGTCCGGTCTTATGACCTCGCTCATCGGAAAGGGAAGAGGTCCCCTAGAAGGGTTGGGTCCCTAGTTTGGTTCCAAAGGGCGTAACGTCCACCCAAGAAATGGTCGACTCGGTGTTCCCTTCGGGTTTTTTGAGTCACAATTTGTGTTTTTACTTACAATAAAAGGATGAAGATTTTTTCCTAGTTCTTCTCAAATAAAATTTTTTTTTAACTGGATGATACACGAAGGAGTATGACTTTATTAAATAAAACGGGAACCCCGACTTTGATGTTACAATAGAGTGACTAAAGTAATTGGTAATAAATCTCAGTGTACCTACCTCGTGTGATCACTATTAAAATAAACAAATTTCCCCAATTAATTCTTTAAAAATCTTATGATCTTTTCGTAATAAAAATTTTACAAACACTTTTCTCAAAAATATCAAAAAGTGAATGATTTTATTAACTGTACCTGAAACCGATTTTAAAAATTGAATATATATTATAAAACCAAAATCACGATTCAATATAACAGGGTCAAAAACCTCTTTTAAAGGACTTTGTAACATACAAAAAAGACGAACATATTTATTATCTAAAATAACTTTTATGGAACCTTTTAATTCTTGAAGGTTTATAATACAATAGTACCTTCTATTGTAAATTAAAAACAGTTCCATTTTAAAAACTAATAAATGAAATAGACGTATTTACATATTGTGTCTCGTTAACATTTAAAGTTATTCATGACATAAGTAGAATCATTCATATGAATGTGAATGATTTCTTAAGACCCTTTCTAACTTCCGTTTTCGTCTTCCTCCTCCGTCTTCTACTCTACTGATCCACCGTGGTGACTGAGACACCCGTACTTAAACTCGTTTGAGGTCTTCTACAACTTCCTGTCCCTTCGGACCGTACGACGTAAGGTACCCCAGTGTTTCTCACTCTGTACTGAATCGGTGACTCGTTGTTGTTGTTTTTCATACGTAATATTCCTAATGTGAGTGAGGTGTTCAGAAAAACTCTCTCCATTCATTTCCTGTGTGATTGATTCCGTACGTTATTAATTTGTAGTTTTATCCAGTACCCGAAGGGTCCACCACCATCACCATTTCTTAGGCGGACGGTCACGTTCTCTGCGTTCTCTGTTGCCCAAGGTAGGGACCCAGTCCTTCTAGGGGACTTCATTCTTTACCGTTGGGTGAGGTCATAAGAACGGACCTTTTAGGGTACCTGTCTCTGCGGACCACCCGATGTCAGGTGCCCCGACGTCTCATAGTCTGTACGGACTCGTGATTCGTTCGTTCACATCAATCTAGTATACGTATTTTACCTTTAAATACATATTGGTAAAGGTTAATTTAAACACATCAAATTCTAAAAAATCACTCGTAATAGTTTTCATGATAAATTCGTACCAACGAAAATTCTTTTCACGAGAAATCTATCTGACATCTAACTCAAGGTCAATAAATAGTTGTTTTGGTATCGACAAGAGTCATTTTAAATTTCCCTCAAAAAGATTCAAATAGCCGAACTTTCGAATACCTCTTCCTTCTCGTTCACAGAGGAACATAAAGGAGGTCAGGTCAATCAGTAGTGACAATCTTAGCAATGTCCTAAAATCTTAACCTTTTTTACAAGTATGTATAAGGTATAGGAGATGAAATCTTTACTCGGTCACCTGTGGGTCTTTACAATAGGATAGAGTAGAATAGGAAAGTTTTTCTACCGGAGTACTATATTAACACTAGAAACTTTGACAGTTGAGGTGTTCCTGTTCCCAAGAAAAGCGAATAAGTCCCATATGACAACGATTTCATCATGGGCCATACACTAGTTGCTTCATTCACGTAGTTAAATAAACCGTGTACGAAAATCTTTCGGACGTACGGACGAATTACCCAGTCAGTACAGGCTGAGAGATGGGGGTACCTGACATTGGACGGTCCGAGGAGACAGGTACCCCAAAAGGTCCGTTCCTGTGACCTCATCCAACGGTAAAGGAAGAGGTTCTCTAGAAGGGTTGTGTCCCTCTCTTAGGTGTAGAAACGTAACCGTCCGTCTAAGAAATGGTGACTGGTGGACCCTTCGGGACTCCCCTCCCACCATTCGTGGACACAGTGGGTGTCGTGAACGAATGAGTGTTTCAAGAGGAGGATACACCTTTTCTCCTAGTTCTCCTAGTTTTCTAAAGTTGTTGAATTATAAAAAAGGAGCAGGGGTTCTCTACAATTCGGGAAGTTCTATACGTCCTGGAAATCTCTTATCTTTTACTCTGGAGTTTTTTGTTTAAATACTCCCTTTGATTATCAAGGTCTTACGTCGAGATAATATTAAGAGTTCCAAGTGATTGTGATACGTAACAGACTCTCTTTGTGGGGACGGAAGGGACTGAATAAAAAAATATGAGAGAGAGAGAGATAAAAAGGGGAGTCCTCTTACAAGAGTCTCAAGAGTCTGATCTTTTATGTAAGTCTTTTTTTGTGTAACTCTATCTCTACAAGCTAATATTCTATGAAAACAATCATAAAAACAAATTTCTTCTACTTCTTTTTTCGTTTTATCAAAATCCGTTACCTGTGAGTATTACCATCTAAACCCCTCAACTCAATGCAACGACTAGAAAGACAGTGTGTACCTTACGTCAATCTTCAGAAATACAGTACATAAATCAACTTAAACCAATAAGTATTTATATTATAGTTTGTAAAAGAAATTTTACGAAACAATAGGAACTAAAAATGGGTTGTAATATTGATCCTATACATAATCAAAAGAATCGATAAATCCGGTCGGAATTGCCTCGAATACCTTATCCAATAGTCAAAACTTCATATTTTGTTAAATTATAGGGTCAATTTAAAAGACATTTTCATACGATAAAACGTATGTGTTATTTTACTTTATTTACAAAAGAGTGTTCACGATCTTAGCGTGTAAATGACTGTGAAATAAGTATATAATTGACCGTAATTAGTCAATGAGGTCTTTCATAAAATTTCCAATAGAATTAACCGGAAACGTCCGTGGTACACAAGAACGTTGAAACATGTATAAAGTAATATAGACTGAAATTTTGAGTCTCATACATCTCTGTTTCGGAACTCAGACCTACTAGATATCGGTAAAATATACTGCACGAAGCTTAACACGTGTTAATCCCAGTTCAGCAAACGTACGAAAAAGAAGGAAGAAAGAAGGAGAGAATGTACACCTGATTTTTCACGTTCCCAGACCATAGGATCTAGGATAACTAATACTTCTAATATAGTGAATTAGAAAATTTGTAAGTATGAAAAATTGACGGAGTCGTACTCCTTCTATACGGTCGACGTCCGTAATTATAAAACAATATGGTCAGTGTCCTCCTTAAATATCTTTATTAACCTGATGTACAAACATTGTCTCACTTATTTCCATTAAGTAAAAATTTACACAGAAACCTCTTCCTTTACCGTTGGGTGAGGCCATGAGAACGGACCTTTTAGGGTGCCTGCCTCCTAGCACCATCCTATGTCAGGTACCCCAGCGTTTCGCAGCCTGTCCTGACTCGCTGAAGTGAAGTGAAATCTACGATTGTAGACGGGGGGAGGGGGCGTTTGTCTTGTAAAAGGGTCACAACCGTAATAAAGAGGTTTTATGGAGAAACTTTATAAAATTAAGTTATATCGAGGCTTTAAAAGAGACTTTTATACATTAAAAGACGTATTTTGTAAATTTATTCTCCTCACAATATTGACATCGTTTAAATCACGACGTTCTACTTAAAATTGTCTGGGAAGTATATATTCACGGATATTAAAACGATTTGACTCAAGTCCCGATATCAAATTTACGTTTGTAAGAAACGAGTTTACATTTAACAGAAATTTTCAATTTCTTTTATAAGAAAGTGAATAAAAACACCCTCCGGTACTAGATAAAAGTAGTATTTTTGTCAAGTTTAAAATCACATAGGACAATGAAGTCACATCTACATAAATCTTTGACTACTACCTAAGTATATAAAATTCAATTTCGTACTAAATGGGTAAAACATTACTGTTACTAGTCTGTGTATTATTTGATTTACATTTCAAGTCATAGACTTCCATATAAAGGAAACATAAGGATCCCTTTTTGTAGTGACAACTCTTATGTTATGAAGGTGTAGAGGACATATTGACTTGAATGACAAAATCTTAATGTGTAACGTTAAATTCTAAAAATTGAATTTTACTCTTTTAAATTTAAGACTTTTCTATTTCATTTGTTATTTTATAGATGTGCACAATTACATTAAATCAGTAAAATCCCTCGTATGACTTTCTACCATACGTTAAAAGATGGGTATTTGTACATTTTCACTCAGGAACTTTAAATCACCCGTACTCTTACTGTCTTTAAGAATTTTTACACTTAAATATACTGTAGAGGGAATGGGTGGTTAGATATAAAATTTCTTATATTGTATCTCCAGTGAACTTCCGTGTGATCATATACTTATTAAATTAAAGAGGGTATACACACTCGAAAAACTAAAAATTTAGTTTATTAACAGATACATAGTTATACGGTAAATAAAATCTTTAACTGGAGACATTGTGACTCCCTCCAAAACATCAACAATAACAAAACGAAAAACTACTCGGTAGTATTTATAAACCTTTACTAATTGTCGTGTAGTTGTGTATAAAGGGCTTACTTACTATGAACAAACGATGAGACGATTGAACACCTTTGGTTTTCGAAGTTTATTTTAGAGACTGGAGAGTTCTACAAATTAAACCGATCCTTTAATTTCGTGGATCTACTTTTACAATTGCTGTGATATTTTTATACTTTACTCGATAAGATTCTGAGAGTTCTGGAACAACCATTTAAGTCTCTTGTAATTATACACTTACACCAATGAGAGAATCGTCAGGAAACTACACACAGAAAATTGTAAACGTGAATGATGTAACGGTGGTAATTTTAATCATACCTTTGTAAAAGGAAAAAGTTTAACGATCGAATAACACTCTATACAAACATTATTAACTACACTTTAGAATACAATATTTATTAAGTCATTTATATACTAAGGATTCTTAAAATCCTTAATTTACGATTTTCTATGATTTTCCAATTCCATTATTAATTCGTATATACACATTTAATAACGGTCCCCTTCTAAAACTGTTCATCTTTCTGTATTACTTGTGTCTACCAGTATGCCGTTGTGCACTTCCACATCGAGATCTCTCGGTGAAAACCCTTTAAGAGCTTTTATAAGAATGAAAATTTCCTCTCTATCTTTCGAGAGAACACATGATATTAAAATCCGTAATAACACCATCATATACAAAAATAACAGTCCTAATACATAATGTATATATGAATATTTTGAATTGACATTTAATTATCGTTACCCTATAATATATACGTATTCCTTTACCTTAATACCAACGATTCCCTTTGTAATCGAACTTAAAAGAACTAAGTAATATACCTTTAGAGTTGTCTTCGTGAAATAAATTTCAAAATAAAATTTAGTATGTCTAGTTAATATAACTTTATTAAACATCGTTAGTATTAGTCCAGAAAAAAAGACGATTATAAAAATGAACACTTCTTAAGAACATGTAGATTTTAAGCCACGTAATCAATCCTTTATAAATAACTTACCTAGATGTACATTCTGTGGTGTAAATTTTGAGATACGTTACTACCTTTTCGTATTACATTTCATAATTGTCAATTCTTTGAACGTGCGATCAACATCCCGATTCTATACGTAACGTTATAGACATCCAGTCATCTTAGTGAGACACTAATTGTAGTCGTTTCAACCGGCCTATTTTCTATCTCAGTAAGTTTTCACTTTTTGTAGGACTAAGTGACCTGGTCGACCTCTTACCCTTCTCTCGGACTCAGTGTTCAAGTTTCACTGGAAATGTACCAGCTTCTCCCGTAAAGTTATATCCGTTAACAACACTCGTTTTTCGTTATAAAATCACTTATCATACCCCCCCCCCATAAGAGAGTTAATCCGTAGTCTTTATCCACAGTCTCTTGTAAGAGTAGTCAATCCGAATGGTACTTCTCTACTTGAGTAAAAAAACACAATCAACAAGAAGTTTACCATTTCGTAGGCAAAAGAGGACAGAAGACACAGGAAGACTAGGAACGTAGCTAAGAGACCACGGGACGGACACAAGGACATTAATCGACGACTGAGAACAACGAGAGGTCGGTGGACGACGCCACGAGGGATAATGGAAGACGTGTCTGGAGATACGGTGGGCGTCGAGACAGAAGTGAAAAGAATAGTCTATCTCATCTGTCCCTTCTGTTCTTAACCACAGGGTTTAGTTTAAAGTCTTTAGAGGGAGGATGGTCTCTTCTCATAGCGTAATTGTCAAACTACACGACAGAAGGTCAAAAATTCTGTGTTTCTACGTCACACATATGTCATATATGCACCCCGAAGGATCCACCGCGATCACTATTTCTTGGGGTGGTCGTTACGTCCCCTGCACCCTCTGAGCCCAAGCTAGGGACCCACTCCTTCTAGGAAACCTCCTCCCGTACCGTGGGGTGAGGTCATAAGAACGGACCTCTTAGGGGTACCCGTCTCCTCGGGCCGCCCGATGTCAGGTGCCCCAGCGTTTGTTACCATGTACTGACTTCACTTACTCGTGTGTGCGTGTGTATCATATATGTGTCATAATTTTTTTAAGAATGAAATAATGTCGAGTGAATTACTAAAAACTCTTAGAATGGGTGTATTAATTGGAACAAAACTTTGTGATAAAATGACCGACATAACATAAGACACGATACCAAATCCGAAGGACTTAAAGTAAAAGGAGTAGACGTTTTACTCTGATTATTGTCGAACGTTTCTATAAAACTCAATTTACTCTACTGTACATCACTTTCTACCGTCGTGTCCACTCCCCTTTTTTCTATAACCTTCAACTTAAGTACTGACCCCTCGACCCCTCGTCCCTTACTCCCAGCACTCTTATACTCCGACCAAGTCTACACAAAATGAGTTATGAGATCGTCCGGTAGGTTCACCTCTGGAACTCTTCTGTAACCCTTCCCTTGGACCCCGAGTCCTGTATCGTAACGTCCTCCGTGCGCATACCAAATCCTTAGGGGTGTATGGAGGGTGTCACATCTGGGACTCTTACACACTCAGGGTTTTAGACTACATTTTTTATCCTATATAGGACCTTATGACAGTGTCCGTCAACATTCGCCGGAGCCTGTCCTTAGGGTCTAAAGTGTGACCGACTACTAAACCTATACCATCAGTGAAAGAGGCAGATCCTGACTCCGTCTCGATTTCGGCAAGAGTACACAGTCACCTTGTGGGACATCCTCCAGACACGGGTCGATCCTCCGGACCAAGTATCCCTCAACTGTTTTATGTTAACTAATTTAAGTCACTCATGAATGGTAACGGCGTGTACGGAGATTGAGGCGTCCATAAGGGAGTGAATTCGAAGCGTTTTCGAGACTCTCAGTCCCCGGAAGCAATCGAAGTAAAATGACGACTTGGTCCAGTTCGTGTCCTTCCAATTAGTGACGTCCCTTGTCACAGAGATGTCCACGGTGCACTCTGGGGCCGGTCGGACCGAGACTCAGACGCGAGGTTTGGCAGTCACTGTGGTTGCACCATTTTAACACGAATCGTACAGGCACGATCCTTTTACCTTTTTCTTTGGTTTTTGTTTCTTTTTAACCACAGGACCTGTCATCTTACGGAACCTTCTTCGTTTCTTGTAGGAGATTACTATACCAAGTCTCCCCCTACACAGGATCAAGGTCCGTTTTCTTTTTTAATAGTCTTGCTGTCCTGGTCATATGCTTTGGACCTACATGCACTTTGAGGATTCCTTCCTGACCCAAGAGGATTTTATCACATTGTTAGGAGTGACCAACGTAGAAGTATAAAACTCAGTTCTTTATTCTTATCGTTGTTAAATTAATATAAATTATAGATATTATTTATACTGTGTATTGTAAATTTACGATTTATTGTCTGTTGAAACCACTAATGTGCATTCTAAAAAATATATATATAATACACAATGTATGAAATTCCTATTGTTTGCACGGAATCTGAAAATAAAAGCATTATACTCTGTAATGAGTAAGGTCTCACCCACGACTAAATGACAATGACTAAATTGTCAATATATTGTATCAGATAAAAAGGAAATAATAAAAGTTCTGAAATACTTACCTCAAAATAAATTAAACAGAAGAAATATTTATAAAATGAGATTGTATCAGTTACATTTACAATCTTCGGAAAGGTACTAAGTAAGGAGTAAGTGTGTGAGTAAGAGGGCAAGTAAGGCGTCCATGCGTTAAGAGATGCGGCAGTAGTGTAAAAGAAGGGAGGAGACACTAAGGATGTTCGAGAATAAAGAGGGTAAATTTTGTTCATAAAATAAATACAGTGAAAGAGGTGGTCAATGACGGGGGCAAAGAAATAAGGAGAAGTATCGTTTTGGGAACTCACTCAGTAGCAATCTGTTCTAATAGTTAATTAGACGAGAGTAAAATATAAAGAGGGTGAGGTTTCTCTATAACGGTCTTTGACGAAGAGAATCTTAGTAGTCGTTGGTGGTCTGACGAATCAGGTTCCAGTGAAGGGCCAGATTACCACGGGAACGCCGGAAACTGGCCGACAAAAGAAGTACAGAGTCGTGAGTGAGGACTGAACTAGGTAGAGAAGAGGACTGAAGACCTCCACCCTCTTCCGGACCCCGTGAAAAGAAATAGGACCTTATGACCTTACTTACTTCATAGACTCGTTAAGTTCTCTCTACTACCATCACCCATGACGATCTTAACGTTCGTCGACCCCAGCACGTCTAAGTCTGTGCTGACTTCACTGAATCGTTGTCGTCGTCGTCGAGAGGACTTCCTTGTTTCCGAACTAGGGTTTCCTCTGAAAGACGGTCCTTTCTCTCCAAGTCTGATTCAACCAGTCTTCGACTCTGTCAAACGATCACTTACTAGACCCCCTTAATTAGAGTATGAAGTCGGAACCATTGCGTTACTCGGACACGATATTCATTTTCCATTGGAATTGGGAGTCATCTTAGGCGATTTAATTGACGAGGAGAAAAAGTCTAAATTTGAAAAACTCATTTAGAATACCAAAGTTCCGGACAATAAAATACGAAAACACACACTCTCAACATCAGACAACCGTATACCTATATTTATCTAATTAATTCTGTATCATTCGTTAAATAATTTATAAACTTATCTACACTAGACTACTCGTAATCTACTTATCCGAATAAACCAGGGGTTTAATAATTGAGGTCAATAAGAATATTTAAGATTGCACTCGAAAAGATCTTATTCTAATTGGAATTTTCTTTATAACCAATGAAGATGATATCGGTTTTCTTTCTCAAGAGAATACGGAAAATAGATGAGATTTAAAATTCGAGATGGTTTATAAGTAAGTGTCAACTTAATCTGGTCTGTCTGTCAAAAATTTTAAACTAGTAAAACTCGAATTAAATTATACTCGGAATAAATCACCCATTGAAGACCTATTACATTCTTTTTTTTAGTCACTTTCTTAGTAAGTTGACTTTTTTCCACAAAAAAAAAAAAAAAACCACCCCGTCCCCTCTCGTCGATAATGAGAAACAAAGGGAGAGGAAGAAGTCGTGTGAAACGGTTTCACAATTTTATATTTTCTTAAATTGATCGAATAAAAAGTCAATGGTAATAATTCGATGTTTATTTCTGTCGAGATGGTTTTTCAAGTACCTATACTTCTAGGTGGACGAGTCTTTCGACACCCACCCCTGAACCGTAGTGACTTAATTGGGGACAACACACATAACAAAAAAGTGTCACTAGCTTACTTCGGTTTTGTCGTTAATATAGTAGTAGTGGTAAGAGAAAAAAAGAGGGATTGTGGACGAAGAGAATATTGGAACGTAACTAAGGGAGAACTCCGACTTGAAGGTATGAGTCTTAAGGTGGCTTTCTTTTCCTTCTGAAAGAGTGGTCGAAGTCAACCTTTTTAGGGTCCTTCTTGGGAATGACTAGACGAATCCCTTATCCTTCTGGGGTGGGACTTGTGTTACTACTCCATGTCCACACATCAACTGGGTCGGACCGACTCTACAGTTGGGGTCACCGGTGTCCTCAATTTACAATACAGGCACTCGAAAGTGGTCTCAGTCCCTGGGTTCTCGACTCACTTCTTCCCTCTAAAGATCATTTGAGATGATTTGAGAGGTCAGGGAAGTCACGAAATAAAAAAGACAAGAAAGTCAGGGATATTTAGAGAAGTAAGGGACGACTCGGACCTGGGGTATAAACCATTAGTCTTGGTAAGGTAAGATTATAGACTACAAGGTGTCATAAGATGTATAAGGATACGTCATTGAACCGTAGTCATGGTCCCAAGTGACAAATAACAATGTGGGTCTGTCATAAGATGAACCTTTTTCAGTGTGTCAACACGTAAACCCTACGTCGTAAGTGAAGACTCAAAGTCCTCTGTAGCAGAGTTCGGTCAGTAACAGGAAACAGTTGGTGTAAGAGAAAGACGACGGTCACTAGAGTTTGGAAGTGGTCTGAAGAGTTTTAGACTAGAGGAGTGGGGACTGTATACTGTCAAGGACGGTAAATGACTCTTATAAAATTTGTAGACCTTAACAAGAAATACAAAGTGAAGTGGGTGAGATAGAAGATTTTATAAATGTTTGGGTACAGGTAGATATGGAAAGATTAGATAAAGGAAAATCCAAGTCCTCCACTTTCGACGAAGTTTCAGTTTGGTAAGTGGATACGATAATTGGGTTTGGAGACAACGAAGTAAGTTCCGAAATAGGTTAGACAGGGAAGAGACAGAACCCAGTTGTGAGTGGAGGAGAGATTCTTGATAAAGAGATCTACTCCAATTGAGACGTTATTAATTTTTGTCTGTGTCAGTGGTATGACACCGTGTGTACACACAGACGTACGTGTGTCTGAAGGAAACCTGAAAGAGGGGAGAACCGACGGAGAGAAGTAGTGAAAGTACTTTAAAGAGGTTTCTCGTAAAAGGTTAGTAACGGAGGCTGGAAGGTTGAGACCAGGGACGGGTGGGACGACGGAAGACCGAAGTGCAGGAACCAGGAGTCACTACCAAAATCATCCTAAGATTGTTGGACAAACGGTTTAAGTGACTCGTAACGGTCAACAGCACGACCTGAAATAAAACTGAAAACAGAGACGATCAGTACGAGAGGAAAAGGTCTGCGATAAGGGTACAGTAGACACTGAGACACGGTGGGTTCAATCTGGTTGTGGTGGGGTGGGGTGGGGCGGTTCAAGACAAGACTGAGAGATCCCGAATAGTAAAAAGAAAAGAGAATTTAAAATAAAGAGGTGAAAAAACACTAAGGTGTTGACAGTATAACTAAAAGAGCTAGTAGTATGAGAGGGGCCCTAATCTAACCATTATAGAATAATCTGACATTATAGAACAATCTACCGTGACACGGTACGCCCGTAAAGGTGTACCTACAGAAGGTGGTAACGTAGACTTTAAAGGTTTCAATTTGAGTAGTAACAACAACAAAAAAAAAAAAAAAGAGGACTCGACTGGTACGAAGACAAAAGAAGTAAAAATCATTAACCATGCTGGTACACATACGTTAAGGACTGTCATACTTTCCGATTATGGATTGATCGTAAATAACTCAAGTATCATACACGGATTGGGACGGTCAATGGAGTATACCTAGTACAGTTGATTATAATTGTCAAGCATTTCGACTACCGTGAAATAAAGGTAAAAATTTAAAACCATATACTTGACTTTACACAATTTATTAAACGGTTTTCAGTGAGTCCTTCTTATCGTAACCCTACGAGTAACCCTTACGTACAACTTGGTATACCAGGAAGGACCATTACTAAAAACTGAAAAGAAATAAAGAGATAAGACTTGTCAGTGAAACAGAACAGTAAAATGAAGAGGTCATAAAGAACTCGAAGGGTCCACCGTGTCACCATTTCTTAGNTAAAAATCAGTAACCATGTTGGTACACATACGTTAAGGACTGTCATACTTTCCGATTATGGATTGATCGTAAATAACTCAAGTATCATACACGGATTGGGACTGTCAATGGAGTATACCTAGTACAGTTGATTATAATTGTCAAGCATTTCGACTACCGTGAAATAAAGGTAAAAATTTAAAACCATATACTTGACTTTACACAATTTATTAAACGGTTTTCAGTGAGTCCTTCTTATCGTAACCCTACGAGTAACCCTTACGTACAACTTGGTATACCAGGAAGGACCATTACTAAAAACTGAAAAGAAATAAAGAGATAAGACTTGTCAGTGAAACAGAACAGTAAAATGAAGAGGTCATAAAGAACTCGAAGGGTCCACCGTGTCACCATTTCTTAGGTGGACGATTACGTCCTTGATGTCCTCTACGTCCAAACTCGCGACTCAACTCGGGACCAAAGAACTTGTACAACAGGAGGGGTTTCAGAGAGGTAGGGTAGTTTTATGAGAATATAAACACGAATAAAAATGATACAACTTTATAACGTAACTATGGGAATGAAAGGATTCTTGACATATGAAGAATTTATGTAATTAGATCGTTAGATGTCATGAGAACGGACCTTTTAGGGTACCTGCCTCCTCGGACCATCCGACGTCAGGTACCCTAGCGATTCTCAGTCCGTGCTGACTCTCTGAAGTGAAAGTGAGAAAGTACGAAACCTCTTCCTCTACCGTTGGGTGAGGTCACAAGAACGACCCTTTTAGAGTCCCTGTCTCCTCGGATCACCCGACGGCAGACACCCCAACGTGTCTCAGTCTGTACTGACTTCGCTGCGTCGTCGTCGTCGTCGGTAGATGTCCCCAATTATATGTTCCTAAATTAGATGTCCTTGAATATATATATATATATATATACCTTTTCGTTTAGTTCTACTTTTTGTCAGTAAGAAGGGACAAGTTTCGCAAACGGACCAAAGGTGACGAAGACTCTATTTCAGGTTTGAGGATTTACGTTAAACGTTCCGAGACAACTGGTGCGGAGGCACGTGTGTGTAGGAGTCGAGGGAGTGACGACCAAGGGGAAAAGTAATTTCTACGACGCCGAGAACGAGACACGACGGGGAGTGAGGAAGGGAAACGAGAGTGACGGCGAAGAAGGAACCTCGGGAGGGGGACGAGAAAGGGTAATTGGACCCAGTGAGGGCGTCAGGGGTCGGTTAGTTAGTGGACAGGTATGGACGAGGAAGATTGACCATACAGAGACGAAAGTCTTTCGGAAGGAACTTAAAGTCTTGTTTTATCACTGGTAAAAGAAAAAAGGTACAATTAAAAACACTACAGAAAACTACTTGAACAGTAAATCAAAATATTAATAGATGGATCCCCCGAAGGGACCATCGAGTCGACCATTTCTTAGGTCGACGTTACGTCCTCTGGGGTCAAGCTAGGGACCAACCCTTCTAGGGATCCTCTTCCCTCACCGATGGGTGAGGTTGTAAGACCGGACCTCTAAGGGGACCTGACATATCAGACACCTGACATACATCAGGTACCCCAGAGTTTCTAAGTCTGTACTGACTCGGTGAATCTGAAAGTAAAGATAGATCCGAAGAACTTCAGTCCCAGATGTAAGGAATATAAGATAACGGATTGGGATCTCACGAGATAAAGGAATCACACAATAAAGAAAAAGGTGTTTATTATCATAATAAGGTGTCTCATTTACTTAAAACTCAAACTAGGACTTATTATCCAAATCTTTAACTACCTGATTTCCTCTCCTCTATATAAACTTGTATACGGACTGGTAGAACCTCTAATTAAACTGACATAGATCGGAAACATAAATATTATCAGGTACTCAAAAAAACATGGTACATAAGATGTGACATAAAAAGTACTTGATACGTATATAAATCTTCCACTTATTACTTGATCCATACCTTTGTTTTGACAAAGGATTTTAGCCAATTAACACACTAATTAATATTTCATGTAATTTTTGACGTGACTCACTCTACCGTAGACACCAACCGTTATCTGTACGACCCCTATTAAATAATAATTTCTGGAAATTTTAAATTTTGTGGGTTAATTTTTTTGAATATTAACTACCTATCCTTTTAAAGAGAAATTTTTCGTCGTCATTCTAATCGTTGTAGTGTGTTGGAGGTCCGTTTACGACTAGAGTTTATTATTATTTAATAGACGGATCAGACAAACACTCAATTTATAGTGACTTTTTGGACGAGACTATCGTGGAGTCCGATAGTAGTACAATCTAAAGACATTTACTATTCTTTACCTCTGGTCACCCCCATCCCTCTCCCCCCTTTTAAAGTCTTTTCCTTTTTTGTTAGAGGTAGGAATATCTACCGTCAGAAATAAAAGGAAAGACTAGACACTGTCAATGAGACTGAGACCTAATCATCGAATTCGAGAATGAAGAGTCTTGGTTAACGGAAAGAAAAGATTCCGACGAGTCAATGTGTAGAGGTAATCTATCACTTGAACTCGCTTTTAAAAACTGTCATCTTTTTCTAGTAGTGATAAATTTTACGAGTATATACAAGAATGTATTTTTATTTTACTTTTAAAGTATACTTTTAAAATAACAGTTGAAATTAAGACTTTATAGGATGTAAAATCATAAATAATACTAAAAGAACAAAGAAAGTGTTTGTAAATTTTTAATCGAAACGAGAGAATTGAGGGAACTAAACAACTAAAGAACCCTCTAAAAATTTGTGAACAATTTTATCGTCTTTGAGTTCAAACTATTTTAACTTAACTAACTTAATAAAATTCTATGAGTAAAGTAGTGACGTTCAGGGACGTCATAATAAGTAGTTGGAAAAATGACTTAAAATAGAAAAGACTACATCGAATACTCATTTCCCTATACAATTCCATTTATAAAATTTGATGAAACTGACTACATTATCTTCTACGACTACTTAACCTTTTATTTTATAAAGTCTCTTGTCGATCTAACCTTCTCTTACACAACAATGAAGGTCTTTTTAAGGTAAAAGGACCGTTTTATTATTTGTATTTTAGTCATCTTTCACGGGAACCTCCGAACCGTCGGCAACACGTTTACTTTAGTCTGGACCAATACAACTTCGTCCAAGTAAACCTCTACCTTTTACACTGAGAGAGTTAGAAGTAAAAGACCAATTCGTCTCCGATTATCTCAAACCCCAGAACAGTGTTATGGACAAAATTTCCATGTATCAGAAATTTTCCTCTGATTAATTTTTTTAATTTCTCACGGACAGAGTAGTTTACGATATTTGGAGAAGTAATAACTAGATAAGGAAACATTGTCGTTCTCTCAACAAATACAATCTTCAGCGAGTTCTAAGTATCTCTTTATCAAAGACGAAAAGACATCAACAATTGTAAAGTTAAATTTATGTTCAAATCCCCTGGTAGTCTCAAAACGATTTAAGAAACAACGACTTTATTCCGAATTCCCTTTTTTTAATATATATATATATATGTGTGTGTGTGTGTTTAGAAACGGTAGAAACCGTTTTAGAAAAACCGTCGTATAAGAAACGGTAGTGATATCATTTTTTTTTTTTTCAGAAAACACGTTAAAATAAGGTGGTATTTTCGTTTAAAGTTTAATACCTACGATTCACTCTTTGTCCTTTCGTTTGAATTTTACACCATTTCAAGTAAATTCATAAATATTATTTCGAATTAAACATAAAATAATAAAAAGTATTACGCAATCATGATTTGACTTCAACCGAAACATAATGTGTAGTTCTTTACTCAAGACGTTTGTACTACTCTGTATTTTATATTTTGTTTAAAATCACATTTATGAAACATCCGTTTTTACATGAATAAGTCTTTAGATATGGGAAATTCACTTTTAGTGAGTCAGCACAGACTGAGAAACACTGGGGTACCTGACATCGGACAGTCCGAGGATGTGGGAAATAGGGACGTGGGAAATGTTGTATAGTATTAATTATAATAAAATTTATTGTGAACACACACACACGATCCAGTGAAGTCAGCACAGACTGGGAAACACTAGGATACTTGACACCGCGGTCTGAGGATACAGGTACCCCAAGAGGTCCGTTCTTATAACCTCACCCATCGGTAAGGGAAAAGATCCCCTAGAAGGGGTAAGTCCCTAGTTTGGGCCCAGAGAACGTAACGTCCATCTAAGAAATGACAGACCCGGTGGTCCTTTCGGGGTTTATTATGAATGTAACTAAATTTTATAACAGAATAAAAATATGGAGTCTTATCAGAGGTGGTCAGATCTCTTGACTAATTAAAAATAAAATAAAGAGTGGTTTTTAAAATACTTTAGAGTTTCTTCACTACGTAAAATCAGAAATAAAAATATAGGAACGATAGAAGAAGTTAAAACCTCTCTAATTATGTGTTTTTCTTTACTAGTTTATCTGTTTTTCTACTTCCCTTTTTACTACTAAACGCAATAATAACATTTTAGTTAAGGTCTCATTAATTTAAGACAACGACGGTTACGTTTTAACATAACTTTAACACAACTATAGATAGTAACTCCTTCATGGTCAAAGACATTGTTGAACTAATGAAACTCTCTTTAACGTAAACGACAGTCGTATAGAGGATTAGGATGATGAAAACAAGTTTACTAATTTTGTACTCGTCCTTCTGAGTTCTGACTGAAGCAGTATAAGAGAAGGAGCTCCGGGAACACCAAATATTCTAGAGTCGAAAACGGTAAAGAAACAGGAAGGAGCCTGGAGCTCTAAGTACATAAACCAGTGTATGACTGTTTTTTTTTTTTTTTTGGTTCTTTTTTGGTGCAGGTTTTGTTTACGAAGTAACAAGACGTCTGCCTACCTGAGGTGAACGGTCGAAACGAGAACTCGCGGTAGCGTACACGCACCACCCGTGCCACGGCCCGACGCCCTCGTCGTCACTGACGTGAGCTCCGAGACGAGTGAATCGGGACCCGGCAGAGAATCAGAGGACAGGTGTTGGGACGGGGTGAGTTCCCGGGACCGGAAGTGGGACACGCAAGAGGGTCTGGAGCGAAGGTTTGGATCCTTCCAAGAACCGGTAGGGGTCGGAAGTAAAGACTTTATTGAAGACTTGAGTTTTCCTTAGGGAACGTAGATTATGACGAACCGAGTCTTCAGTAGTCTTAAAAATTTACTTCTATTTAATATGAAGGTATAAAAGACACAGGTATTAAATCGACTAAGACATATAGAGTAAAGAACACAGAAAACATTTTGCCAAAAACAATTTAGTTGAGATAAAGGTATAGTGTTTGTTGCGAACGAAACTCGATAGATAACGACAATGTTAGGAGAATAAGGAGAAATGGTGGACCGGTATATAGTGAATGGAAGATTCAGGGGGACTTCAAGTCAATAAGGACCTTCTGAAATGTAGAGGTCACTAGTATATGGAAGTCGAAAAGACAGTAAGAACGTGTATTCCCAGTCTCAGTCAGGAATTAATAAAAGATCAGAAAGAAAGAGTGATCAAACACAACCAATTCACGAAATTACCAAAAGGTAACTAGACTGTTGTTTGATCTTTTAGGGTGACACCGAGTGTTTCTGGAAATGAGAGACTGGGTAGAAAGGGAATTATAATCGAAGAGTAACGGTGTAGGGCACTACTGTATCAGATCAGTCCCGCCTCGGAGGTGTAAAAGTGTTTATAAGATCAGAAGGAGTTCGAGGATCCGGAAACGTGTGTGGCTAAGAAGATGGACCTTGTCAGAGAAAAGTAGTCTGGAGGGAAGACGGACACCGTCTGAAACCTCTCAGATCTGCCAGTACAGGAAGAGGTCAGAAACAAATAGTCCGGGTACCCTCGTCCGTGTAGGAGACACGGGAGAGCTTATGGGACATTCACAGGAAAGGGCCCTGAGTGACAAGAGACCACAGAAGGGAAAGTTACACACCTCCAATCTTGTACAGTTAGGGTAAGGTACAAAATAAGGGTCGTAAATCTCATACAAACAACTTTCGTACCTTTTTAATTTCATGACGACCACAAAAGTAGATAAATCGAACAAAAGGGAAATCCATCAAAACTTCGAAAGGTACTTGGATTTCGTATAGATTTCGTATTGAAATAATATAAATCATTGAAGGGGTTTTTATACAGTTCGTCTCCCCGACAGAGGAAAGTGTTTCCTATACCAATTAGTTGATTTCCGATTAAGACTTTTTGAAAATTAAAACATCGTAAGTACCATGAAATTCTGATACATAGGAATGAAATGATCACCTTAGTAAATAAGTGTCAATTTCCGTCTAATGTTTTTACATTGTTTTCTTTCAAATCCCTTTGTTTATAAGTTCAAAAGTTGTAATTCAAGAACCGTCAATACTCTTTCTGTTGAATAGTTGTCATTTGCCCTTGAATAGAGGTTTTGTCTTTCTCTGAGTGTCCGCATCTTTTGTTCCAATTGCAATGGTTTCCTTCTTCTCCCCCACCTTCCTCCCTACTTAATCCTCCAACTCTAATTATACATGTGTGATAAAATATATTTCGTCCACTCGTCGTTCCTGGATGACATACCGTGTCCGTTGATATCAATTATAGAACATTAGTTTTTCCGTTCTCTTAAATTTCTGAACATATAAAGTATATATATATATGTGTATACATGAAGTCTTACTCGACTTATTTACGTAAAAACAAACTATTTTGGTGATGTCATCAAGATTCCTAATTGAAATACTACAAGACTATTGTTGTCTCCCTTAAAATTTATCGTCTCCACGTAAACTACAAACTCAAGTATATATCTGAATTTTAAACATTAGTAGTACACGAGACCTTCATCTTTTTCTAGACTTTTGTTGTAAGTCAGGTTGCGGGTACATAAAATTTATTCTTCTTATTTTTACTCCTTTTAATATTCTTGAAGAGTGTTCGGATCCTGTTCGAATTCTTTTTTGATTCTAAGTTTAAAGTCAAAGTTTGGTTCTAATTTTGATTTAATAGTGGGATGACAGATTCTACAAGGAGTTTTTGACCTGCTATTAAACCCAAGTTTCTGTGGACTGTATACTAAATTCATGACTTGTGTCGTAATGTCGACTTGTGTCATGTTGATGAAGATTTGTCGCGTTCTAGTTCTCTTTCCGATCTATTTATTAGCAAATTACCCTTCATACTATACTCTTACTATATGTCCACACACATAATAAAAACAAACCGATCAAACTGAAAATAACTTCATATCAACTAAATATTATAACACAATCAAAGTCCACAAGTGGTGTCGTTAAGTATATATATATTGAATAGATATATATTAAATATATATATATTAAAACCACCTCCTTTACCCTTTGTAACGAATGTGTTTAAGACTGTGGAAGAGAACACCAAATCTTTTTACTACCTATACCTTCCGTCTTCTCACATGTTTCTCTCCTTTCTTTGCCATCCTGTCCTTTTATTTACGTTCCGGTATTGTAAAACTTCCGGTCCTTTCCCCGACGCGCACGACGTAATCGGATTTGCACCGCATTCCTTTCGTCCCTCCGTCCCCCCACGAAGAGGGCGTTCAGGACTACCCTCCCCAAAGGTCTTTTGCCGACCGGCGCGCACGCCACGAAATGAGTGCAGACCTCTGTCGAGTTATTTCGTCGAAAAGGAAAAGGTCTTTGTGCGGTTACGTGGCTCTGTTCCACTCGCTACACCATCGGGGGCGAGAGAAGACGGTCGGTGTCCGAACTGGGAGCGCGGTAAAGTTAGTAAAGATGTCGGTCTCTCACCCTTTAACATTGAGACCGTCCGAGAGGAGCCACGGGACTGAAATTCTCGAAGTTTTATTTTCAAATTGTTTCCATCAAATTTAAATTGATATTTACGAGTCAGTTCCCATGAACTTGGCAAACTGAAATGAAAAAGTTCTGTTATTTATAGAAAACACGGTTGGACATCGAACGTAAGTCCTTTACTAAGGTATGTTTCCCCTTTTTTTTTTTTCCTTAAATCACAAAACTTTCTAAAAGACAGTGTATTTTTATAACAAAAATTTTAATCATTAACAACCTCAGTAAACTATTTTGATATTTGTGTTTAGTTTTAAATTAAAAAGAAATGTTAGAAGAGTTTTATGTTATTGAGTACGGATACACATTGATAAAGTAAAATTGATATCGACGGAACGGTTTATACATATCTTTTTGGATAAACACAACTTACTGTCTAAAGTTTCAGTTTTATCAATGTAATAAAAAATGACTTATATTCAAAATTTTGAGATTCGGTGGAAAAAAGACTAGAATTAAAATTTAATGTAGTAGACAATTTTTGATCGGTGTTTATTCCTGTTTTCATAAAGTTCATTGAGTGACCCTACCTATACATTTACACAACCAAAATTATACTAATCTCTTATTCGACTTTAGTTAGTTTAACAAATTGAGATACTGACTTTTTACGTAGTATCCACCCCCTTATATACAAAAGAAATCTGAGTTACTTTATAAACTCTAAACTTTATTATGGTAAAAAAAAGGAATTAAGTCAAATAGTCGATTTTTACAAAATATTAGATACGTCGTAAAAGATGTTTATAAATTACTAACAGATTCCCTCAACGAACGGAAGTTTCATTAATGTTAGAAGATACTCTATATGCAGACGTCATATACTGTCTTCTACTTATAATGAATTCCTTCAATGTTTTTTAAGTCTCTTTCGTTTTAAAATCAAAGTCGTAGACGTTAAATCAAATTTAAAAAAAATTAAATCAAAATCTCGAGGAGTCTATCAGACAGAAATAAAATATCAAATACTTTGTCTCCAGTCGTTCAATGAAAAAAAAAAAAAGATTTTTCACGATTCTCACATCATTTTTTAGTAATTAAACAAAATTTATGCTCTTTCTTACCGTATTCATAGTACCCTGTCACATTGCCCCTATACTTCTGGTCTGACTGTGTAGTTAGCCTGTACAGTACACCGGAGTCGAAGGTCCTGATGTTCACTCTCAAACGTAATATTATGGATATTTACGGGGTAGGTCGAGTATTACAAGTATTAACATATTTTTTGATAATCCTTATTTAATGCATAATCGATACTAATTGACTTTTCGGATTAAAATTTTCATACACCAAAAAGAAAAAAAAAAAAATTAAAAAAAAACCCCCCTTCTCCCAAAATCAACAATTCGTCTTGTACGAAGTTTTATCTATATGAGTTGGATTAAAATAAATAGAGTACAAACACGAGCCAACGTGTCAGTACAGGGGAGAAACTCTGGGAAACCTGACATCGGGCGGTCCGAGGAGACAGGTGCCCTAAAAACGTCCGTTCTCCTGACCTCACCCAAGGGTAAAGGAGGAGGTCCCGTAGAATGTCTGGGTCTCTAACTTGGGTACAAGGACACAGAGGAGTAACGTCCACCTAAGAAATGACGACTCGGTAGTCCTTTCGGACCGTTTAAACAAGTATGAATCATAGTAGTCGACCGTATCTCGTCATACGAAAAAGGTTTCCCAAAATGGTAAGGAGGACAATATATGAAATTCGATGAGTAAACAAATAGTATAATAATTTCCATCGGAATTCCGGTCTCGGACAATTTACTAGTGTTTAGGGTTTAAATTACTTCATCTTTAATCACTGTAAAATAAAGTAAAAAAAAGGGGAGTATTATAGTATGTTATTTTTGGTGTGACCGTAAAATGTTATAGACCTCCTGTATTATTTGATGTCGTCGATAAGTTTATTTTAGGGTTGTGGCACCGATTCCGATCTTCCGACTGCCGACATCATTTCTTCTCTAGTGTTTAAGTAATTACTCCCACGAGGAATATTAACCTAATAGGTCAGAAAATAAATAAAATTCAGTATATAATAAGTAAGTGACCGGTAAATAACTCACGTATTATGAAACGTCGATTCTTTTCACTTCCCACCTTCACACTTCACTAATGTTTTTATCTTTGAACTCTACTTCTAGTTTCATTTTCGAGGCCTAACACGCACCCTTACGTAACCTACCACTCATACTCCACCTCTCTGCCTTCTCGAAACCTTACTATACGGATGTGATGTTAGTTCAGTCTGATCCTCGTCCTAAATAAATCAGGACTCACGAATCGTAAATAGGACCTCGTTCATTGACTTTTGTTTGACCTCTTTGGTCGCCCGTGAGTCAAGTAGACGAGGGATATCATTAGAGAAAATACCTAATATCTAGAAAGTGTATATATTAAAACAAACCGTGTGTTTTGTTTATGGATAAATAAATAACAAAGAGGAGGCAAATAGACGTTGTCCCTAAAGTCAAACTCAGATATAATTTAACACGATGTAATCCCTTATAGATTATGTCTCCATCCTACCCGTTGTTCTTTTAGCACACGTACTTCTGACTAAATAAATAGTATCCTATTTAGTGACGAATCCTTAGTTCAGGACCCGTGTTTCTCCAACTGAGTCTCTCCTTCAGAATGAAAAGTCTCCCTCCATCTTAAGATTTACGTCAGACCTCTGACGGTTACATAAATAAAGTACCAACTCGGTGGTCAAAACCGGACTCCAAGTGTCTCTGGACATTCATTGTAAACTTTAATATGAAGATACTTGAAACACTTTATAATTCTACGGTGATTACAGTGAAACTTTACGGAAATTATTATATGATCTTTCTCCTGACTTGTCCTTACTTGTATATATATACTGAAAGGGTCACCGAGTAACCAACTCTTAGACGGACGTTACGTCCTCTACGTTCTCTACACTCAAGTTAGGGACTCAACCCTTCTAGGGAACCTCCTCCTTTACCTTTGGGTAAAGTCATAAGAACGAACCTTTTAAGGTACATATATATTTGTGTGTGTGTGTGTGTGTGTGTGTGTGTGTGTGTGCGTGTGTGTATATATATATATATATTTCTCTTAACATCCTTAACCGAGTGTACCAATACCTCAGACTTTTCAAGGTTCCAGAGGAAAAAGTACTAACTCTTGGACCTTTCGGTCACCTTTTTAAATCGAGACCAGGTCTCCGGACTCTTAGAACCCCGGTGTCGACATTCAAGTCTCAGATTTCCGGGTTCTTGGTATTCGAGGTGTGAGGATCCCGTCTCCTTCCACCCGTAGGGTCAAGGTGGTTTCCCTCTCTTAAGTCGGAGGAAGACGACAAAAACAAAACAACCCTGAGAGTCCCTTGACGTGCTACAAATAGGCGTAGTCACTCCCACCTAAAGAAAGAAGTCAGAGGACTTAGTTCACCATTAATTAGAGAGGGTCTTTGTAAGAGTGCCCATATGAGTCTGTATTACATAATAGGTCAACGACCCGTAGAAAATCGGGTCAGTTCCACTGTGTATTTTAATTACTAGTGTTCTAGAAGGAGTCATTCGACAGATCTCCGACGATGCGTTTATTCATTAGATTTCCGTGACCACTAAGTGCACTAGTCACCATTGTGGTTCTGTGGTTTTGGTCTTCTCTAGCACCCGAGTCGTGTCAGTCTACAAATCACTGCCAGTGACCGTCTCTCACCGGTACGGTACATTTAAACGTTACACCTTCCGTCACGGGTCCCTGTATGGAACGTCCTTGTGACACCGTCGTGAACATCTTTGTCGGCGTAGTCATCTCTAGACGGAACAGGTCCTTAGTACGTTCTCGTTCCGACCTTTAAGACCAATCTGTCCAGTGTAAGAGTCACTTTCCGTGGGGAGTGGAGTCTCTCACTAGCGGTGTGGATCGTCTTTTTTGACGGTCACCTGTTCACCGGTTTCTCTGGCCTGAACAACTACACCACACAAGGGAAGACCCCCAATAAAAGAGAACCAAAACGGACTGAAGTTTCTACACTAAGGTGATTGGAGAGTTTGACAAGGAAAGGATATGAGAGATTCCTACGTCTGAACCTCGTGTGTGATCCCACAAACAAAACAAGACAAAAAATTGGTCACAAAAACTTCTACCTTCGATAAACATTTATCGAAGAGTCTTCCTCAGTTTTCATTGAGTCCTAACGGGACGATTGTAACATAATCATCGAAGAAAATTATTTATTACGTAAATAACCGATATGACCTAGAATCGACATCGTGTATCCTAGAAGTCAGAAGGAACGTCGGACGTCCTAGAAATCAACGTTTGAGAATCAACGCCGTCCACCCTAGATCGAGGGGTTGGTGTCTAGATTGGGCCCGGGGTCGTAACCCTCAGGTTTCTGAATCGACGACTTGATGGTCCCTATGGGGTGATTTTCGAAGAAGAATTTCAGTGACACTATCTCTCTTTCCGTCCTACCTCAACTCCTTTCTTCGACTCTCAACTCACTCCTCTGATTCGCAGACATCCTACATAAAGCTCGACACACGGGTCCGGGAGGACAGAGTAACGAGACTCACAAAGTCGGGGTCTCGTACCACTAAACTTCGTGATAGCCTTCTTGAGTTTACTAATGAGACTTTTTAGTGGATACCTCTGAGTCTGATCTTGGAAAACTTCAAAAAGAAACGTAAACAGATTAGACCGTACAAGAAGGGGTTCTATAAAAGAACTGAACCAAAAAGGGAGGTGAGTTTAGGACTACGTCCTGCTGGAAGAGCCTCTCCTGAGACAAGTCGGATAGTCAAGGTCAGGAAGTGGGTTGTACTGAGACAGCTGGGAAGATTGATCTGATAAAGAGAAGGTTTATATGATAACTAAAGTGAGTAAAAAAAAAACAGAGGGGTGGGGTGGGCGTCAGGGTGATCTTACCTTCAAGGTATCCCACTGAACAAAAACGGACACACCAAAAAAAAAAAAAAAACGAAGAGACAGACAACACGGATTTTATCACGGACTGTGTCTTATCCGTAAAGAATTTGTAACCAACTGTTGACTTCACTACTTATCTTTAACATTACGAAAGACTTTTGTTTGTTTTTTTACCGACTGACTCAGATTGTGCTACTATATTTTCGACACGTGTCAATAATGCCTCTTCCGCTACCGTGGGGTGAGGTCATGAGAGTGGACCTTTTAGGGTACCCGTCTCTTCGGACCACCCGACGTCAGGTACCCCAGGACTTCTCAGTCTGTACTGACTCGCTGAAGTGAAACTGAAAAGTGAAAGGACGTAACCTCTTCCCTTTCCGTTGGGTGGGGTCACAAGAACGGACCTCTTAGGGTCCCTGCCCCCTCGGACCACCCGACGGCAGATACCCCGGTGTGTCTCAACCTGTGCTGACTTCGCTGAATCGTCGTCGTCCTCGTCGTGTCAATGATTCCTGCAAAGTGCGGATGTCATAAAGAAGGACTTTGGTGTCGTCACCGTAGAACCGAGTAGAAGGACGAAGGTCGGAGGAAAGTGTCGCGTGACGGGTACCTCCTCACTCTGTCGACTGTAGTCGGGGTCTGGGAGGTTCTTGGTTGATTGATTGGGGGACCTTGAGACGTTCTGGATTGAGAAGTTGAGACGTTGTCTCGAGGGTAACTAGAACTGAATTTGGACCTCAGGAAGTGTAGGTCTACAGACGGTCGGACCGGTGTGTGAGGGACACTAAGTCTTAAGAGGATGGAACGACCAGAAAAGTCTCTTCCGTTACCGTGGGGTGAGGTCATGAGAACGGACCTTTTAGGGTACCTACCTTTTCGGACCATCCGACGTCAAGTACCCCAGCACTTTTCAGCCTGTCCTGACTCACTGAAGTGAAAGTGAAAAGTGAAAGGGCGTAACCTCTTCCTTTACCGTTGGGTGAGGTCACAAGAACGGACCTCTTAGGGTCCCTGTCCCCTCGGACCACCCGACCACAGATACCCCAGCGTGTCTCACCCTGGGCTGACTTCGCTAAATCGTCGTCGTCGACCAGAAAAAGTGGAAGGAGGACAGAGGGACCAATAAGATGACCGTAAACACGAACAAAAAGAACGTCAAATCTCGTTTGAAACCATACCAACCGAACACCCATATTCATTACAGATTTTAAAAATATAAAATCGTAAAATTCTTACTCAAGTCAAGTTAAGTCAACGAATCAGTACAGACTGAGAACCCTAGGCCACCTGACTTCGTTAGGTCCGAAAAGACAGATAGTGGTTGAGGACCTCGAACGAGTTTAAGCATAGGTAGTTCAACCACTACGGTTGGTAAGTAGAGCAGGAGATAGCAGGGGAAGAGGTGGATAGAAGTTAGAAAGGGTCGTAGTCCCAGAAAAGGTTACTCAGTCAAGAAACGTGGTCCACCGGTTTCAAAACCTCGAAGTCCAAGTCGTAGTCAGGAAGGTCACTTATAAGTCCTAACTAGAGGTAATCCTACCTGACCAACCTAGAGGAACGTCAGGTTCCCTGAGAGTTCTCAGAAGAGGTTATGGTGTCAAGTTTTCGTATAAAATTCTTATTTCTATACATTAATATTATCTTCCTTGTCTAATTGTAAAACATTTTGTTATCTATACATATAAACGTATACTTATTGTAAATGGTTATAGACATTGTACTTCGGTAACTATAGTTTTAAAGTAAACATGTACTTTTTATATTACTTCGTGGATAATACGTTGTCTGACCTCTTAAGTTTTCTCATCACTCTTCAATGTCAGGATCATCATCCCCTCTACACTTTACTCGAGATCAAACAATCTTCTGACGTTATATTACGGATCGTAAAAACCTCATGAAGAAGATACAGACCCTGATACATAAATTTGACATAGAAGTGTTATTTTAAAACTACATCTATAATCACGGTAGTAACATGTCTACACTTTCTACCTTAAGTCCATCAACTTCAATTAAGAAGTTCTAGAGCTTATGTCTTTTACCCAAGGATCCCGTTCACATAGACCGAAGTTTCGAGTACGACGGAGAGATACTACTTTCTTCAGAGTCTACTTTTCCTCGTGTCACCCTCCACTCCCCAATTAGTCTCGGGAGACGCCAGTCTTTTTCGAAAGGTGTCCTCTACCGGACTTTGTCACACCTTCCTGGCCGATCACGTTTGTGTGTCTACTCCGACTCCTCTTACTAAGAAAGACCTTTCACGTGCATGAAGTCATATTAATCTTGTCTCTTACTTTCTCTTACCTGTCTTCACCTCCCTATTCTCTCCTTACGCACGTCACGTTCCTTTGAGCCGAATTGGGACTCCCGATGGCGTAGCGGTCCGTTTCTAAAGCCGTTTTAATATGTACCTGGTGTCAGAATTCTTTCTAACCCTATTCCTCCTTTAGAAGTCCTTCTAAACGTTAAAAGGTCCCCTCTCTACCACTACTAAGACTTTCTCAGACTTTCTTCTTTGTCCAACAATGTACACCTCTCGTCACTTCCCTGACTTAAGTGTACATCGTCCATCTTAGATATCCTTAATAAACCTAAGCCCCGAACTCCGACACCATCCTTAAATCTTATTTTTGGGTTTCAAGTGCAATTCTACTGACACATGGTAATTCCTTAAATCTCTTTGTGTAAAGGAGACAATCAAATCTTCACGGACTCCTTGCAACTAGACGAGTGACTTGACAAACTTTGTGTCCAAACCTCCGGTTATATGGAAAATCGACACCGAGATCTTTGCTACACGGCACACGATTCAACGAGTCATCACAGACTAAGGCGTCGGACACCTGTCATCGGACGGTCCAAGGAGACACGCGTCCTCAGAGGTCCGTTCTTGTGACTTCGTCCGATAGTATGGGAGGAGGTCCCTAGCAGGGTCGGGTCCCTGACTTGACCGTAGAAAATACAGAGGGTGTAACTGTCAGGTCAAGAATGGTGATCGTAGTGGTCCCTTCGGGGATCTCTGTTACTGACATGTATTTAGGGTTGGGCTAGTGAATTTTATACACTTATTTAACGAATTAAAGAGATTTGAAGTCACAGAATTAGATAACTTACCTGTTTCAAATATAAAGTACCTCACAGGGGTACTTTTAACCTAGAAAATTAGATACCTAACGAATATTTTGTATTGGATTGTCTACAAAACACTAACACCGATGTCAAAAAATGACAAGGAACATTGAAACCAGACATGATGATCGTGTCTTCTTTGTGTCATAGAAATTTCTATGACACTTTCTTCACTTTCTTGGATACGGATATAGACATGATAATTATGTTTTCTTTAATCCGTATATCTTCGTATAGAACAAAATACGAGAGAAGTGTCTATTACTAAAAAAAAAAAAAGTGTTTAACTTCTAGACGTCCATGGGATAAAACTCGATCAGATAAACCTAATAAAACGGTTACCGTAAACGAGTGAAGTACAGAGAGATAATGTGGAACCATTCAGAGTGTTATAAATTTTGAAAATTTTAATAACATGAACAAAACCCCTAGACACTAGTCACTAGAAACCATAATGATAACGTTTTCTAATACTGAACGACCTCCGAGTCTACTACCGGTCTTAAAAATCGTCTTTTCAAAAAAAAAAAAAAATTATTTCATACATACAAGAAAAAGGCCGAAGGGTCCACCGAGTCACCAATTCACGGGCGGACGGTCACGTCCTCTGTTCCTAAACTAGGGAGCTAACCCTTCTAGGCACCTCTTCCTTCATCGTTGGGTAAGGTCATAAGAACGGACCCTTTAGGGTATCTATCTCCTCGAACCACCCGATGTAAGGTACGTCCACGTTTTCTCAGTCTGTACTGAATCACTGATATGTCGTTGTTACATGAAAAATTTTTTGTGTGATAAAGTGTGAATCATCTGATGTCATTTCATATTGGAATTGAGAAGTCACGTGACTTTTGGTTCTTTAAGTCGTGGAACCAAATAACCCTATAAAAGATATACCGTCCCCTGAATCTTGGACGTGACAGAGACTCTAGACGGTTATGTCCGAATACTCACACAATTATATAGTCATTCACGTTCAACTTCTGGATCGCACTCTAGCAGACCTTTCTGACCCGTCGTCTTCCTTCCTTTCGATTCTGCGTTTGGAAACCCTTGTGGACTTGAATTCTTTATTCTCGCTTTTCACTTTTACACGAACCCCTACTATTCAGACTCTCGTCCCCTTTTTCTGTTCCCTCACCCACAATTCTTCGGTGTCCTCAACTACTTCCTCTCTCACTAATTGTAAAATTTATTACGTCTCCATATTTCTCTTTACTCTCGTTGGACAGTCAAATCTCCATCGTCTTCCCACAGTCGCCATACCATCCCAGTCTTTTCCCGGTCTTTAACGACCCTCCAGACTTTCACCTCTAGTACTCTTATCTGATTAGTAACAGAAATTTCATATTTCCGTCATGAGTATTAATCACGTTTTCCAGTACTCTTATTCTCCTTTCCCTTAACTTTCCCGTCCGCCTATTTAATCAAAAACTTTGAAAGTTTTACAATACTACCGGAACAACTACAGAATAATGTTAGAGACACTAATTATTCTAACAGTTATTTTTACTCTACTTTATATGTTTATAGTCATCGTCATATATTTCTTCTCTACCGTCTCACACGAGTTTTTCGGTCTTTTGTCTTACTTGAAGAAAGTAAACAAAATTGTGGAAATATCTATACATTAAATGTACGATGTTTTAAGTGGGTAAATTACACGTGTTAAGTCACTAAAAAGTACCTAAATTTCTCGACACGTCGGTAGTGGTATTAGATTAAGACAAGGGAGAGAACGGTAGGGATGGGTCAACATCCGTTTGTGATTAATGGATAAAAGATATCTAAACAGACAAGGTCTGTAAAGAATATTTATCCTAATACCCGATAAAACCAGTGAAGATTACCTGAAGAAAGTGAATCGTATTACTAAAAACTATATAGGTACGAGATTGTCCTTAGTTATGAAATAAGATAATAAACGACTTATTAGGAGGTAACATACCTTACGGTCCAAATGTAGTCAACCACTTATAGACCCAACAAAGACAGAAAACCGAAAAAACTTATTACGACGATACTTGTAAGTACGTGTTCAAAGACACACCTACATACAAAATTAAAAGAACCCAGACATTGATCGATATCTTAAAGACCCAGTGAACCTTTAAGATAAATTGTAAACCCGTTGAGGTAAAAATGTAAGGGAAGTCGGGATTTAGTTTCGAGATTAAAGATGTGTAAGAGAAAGGGGGAATAATAAATGAAAAAAAATTATTTTGATATCTTACTTGAACAAAAGTACATTGTCCCTTCAATATCAAAATATGTTATACGAGTAACACAAAAAGAAATTAAAGTCATTTCACCGGGATTTAAATTTCGGTAGTTAAGTTAACAATACTCTTTTATGTGGATAAGTCATGTGACTAAAGAGACCCTAGTGTCTAAACCCCCCCTGTGACGGTCTATAGATCTTATATGTATATCAACACAGATTACGAGAACTTGACACCACAACTTCTGAGAACTTTCAGGGAACCTGACGTTCCTCTAGGTTGGTCACGTAAGATTTCCTCTAGTTAGGACCCACAAGTAACCTTCCTGACAACGATTTCGACTTTGAGGTTATGAAACCAGTGGAGTACGCTTCTGAACTGAGTAACCTTTTCTGAGACTACGACCCTCCCTAACCCCCGTCCTCCTCTTCCCCTACTGTCTCCTACTCTACCGACCTACCGTAGTGGCTGAGTTACCTGCACTCAGACTCACTTGACGCCCTCAACCACTGCCTGTCCCTCTGGACCGCACGACGCTAAGTACCCCAGCGTCTCTCAACCTGTGCTGACTCGCTGACTTGACTTGACTCGACTTACTATTACCCTCTACGTACAACCGTCAACACAGCCACAATTATCTCATTAGGTCAAACACTCTTAAATTTCACAGTAGTTACCTTTGAGACAGGTCGCCAGAGGTCTCGCGACCCGTCGTCACAATCTACGTCTCATGACAATGGTCGCATCACCACCATCACGGGACAAGCTAAAGGAGACAAGCTAAAAACGATACCAGGAGGTATACAGGACCGTAAAGAACAAGGACAGGAAAAAACCCTTGGAGTAAGAAAAAGATGACCGACTAAGACCTTTGATGAGACTTTGGAAAGTTGTATAAAGGAAAAACACAATTAGTCCCTTAATTCACAAATAAACTTTTGATTCTTACTAGTCAGTATTCAGACACCATAATAAAAGTACTGACTACTCGATCCTGTGTTTTCGATACAAAAGAAAAGCACCTTTTTTTCACTATAATTTCCTTTATAATTAAGTCGTTTCTACTTCCTTTAGGGACTGTACCTAGGTAGTATTTTGTGGGTCTCTTTACTTTTGGTAAGTGTGTTTTTAGACATGTGTCTATAAACGTCGTCTAAATAAACAATTGAAGGGTTTGATCCTTCCTGGTTCTACAAGAAATCATCCACTCCCTACTCGATTATTTTTTGTGTTGTGAATCCAAGTCCGAGGTCCTACTTTTTTTTAACGTCACCTACTTCTTTCCGACCAAGGTTTTTCAATACATGACCGACACAGGTAATGTATTGCAAAAACTTTATTGTGTTAAAATCTTTACCTCTCGTCAAATGATCAACTGTCCCGAATCCTTCCTCCCCATCTCGTTTCTTTGGACACACCACTCCTCTTACAAGACGTAGAACTGACGCAACTACAGGTACAGGTCTAACAATAAACGTGATGTCAAGACGTTCTATAATCGTGACCCCTTTGAACCATTTGCACGTATGCTAAAGAGAGATAAGTATAATATTTCGATACACTTAGAAATCAATTCAAAGAACTTTTTCACGTGACTCGTCATACATGAAAGAGTACTCTTTTTTCTTTCTGGACTAGATTTTACTGATTTGTGCATAACAAAACTATACACCTAAAAGATTTTGTTTTTTGTAAAGTAATGCGAAGTACGTCTCAACGAAAAATACAAGGATAAAAAAAATTGGGTATCTGTTAAACTCCATGGAACCAAAGCACCACGATACCTTTTTTATGTCGAGGAACCGTGGAGTCCTCACTCTGTCTGTTTCTTTTTAATAAACTTTTCGGAGGAAGTTTGACATGGTAAGTAGGATCTAGTCACCGTAAAGTGACTTATAAAATTTATAGTTTTTCTTCACTTTCGGAGTGTTAAAGAGAAATTATTCATTTACTTTCTTGGTTATTGTAGATAGTCAACACACGGAGGACCGTACTAGTTACTTCACATTAAACCCCCCTTGGATAAAACTTTTAAAGTCCCTGGTGACTAAAAAAAATTTTATCTCTTTACAATGAAATGACTACCTTTGTAACAAACTTTCTTTTTGGACTCTGACGAAACACGTCGCCTTCGGTAATCTCTGAACTAAAGTATCTACTAAAACCAATAAACCACTTTTTTCCTTCGGTAGCGAGACTTAGCACTAAAAAGCACTCGAAGAGACAGTAGTCTCTAAGCCTGTCTATAAGAATTTTCACAAAAGAACGATAGGATTTGAAAAAGTTCCGTGAATTACAGTCCTTGAAGAATTCTTAAAATGATTCTTTATTTTCATACTATTAACGGCCCCAGGTCGGGGCCACCTAGGTCCCTTAAGCTTCCCACCTGCCGCAACCGCACCTTTCTGAACAAACAAATAATTACATTCTAATCTAATCCTTTGATATCACATCATTCTTCTAATTCACCTCCTTCTCGCGGCTTATCGAACCAAATGGGCCTTCCGGTTATTTTAAGGTCTGTTCCTTAAACGTGGTAGATACAACCCGGTGGCCGCGGGCGAACTTATAGATTCCCACGGAGCGGAATTCGAGGGAAAGCACGCCCAGAATTGTCGGACCCGTTCATTCATCTGGACCGCTCGGAGGTGCGGGGTCCACCTCTAAGTCGGACTTCAATTTCATTTCTCGTCTCTCTTCCTTTCCCTCTCTTCTTCTCTCTCTCTCT
>SJYO01030260.1:30215087-30302507 GCA_006410555.1 Capra ibex | reverse complement strand
TCTGTACCCCCCTCGGTCTCAGGGTTCTTTGGTCCGGCTCTCTGATCAAGCTCTTTGACCAGGCTAGGAAATAACAAGTCTTCCGGAAAATATGAAAACTATTTTGTACCTCTAGTTACCCATTGTGTCTTAATACATCGCAAGCGTCGGGGCTGAGAAAGATATGTAGTAAAACATATGTTTTCCAGAGTCCACTAAATGTAATAGAAGACCGGTTCTCCGAACAATTGTGAAAGATCGAGAGAAGGAATTACTTACAATTAAAACAAAGGGGACTTCACAAAAAGAAATTAGACGCAGAGGAATTTCGTAATTTCAATGTAGAGATATCTTGTTTCCACGTCACCCTATATTGTTTCTTCCATGAATTGAGCTTCTAGATTACAACGATTATGGTCCAGATGATGAACAAAAAGATATATGGTTGATATAGATTTTTATTTCCTATACTTTTAAACCGTCGTTCGTAACTGAGTTGTTTACTTTGAAAATTAGTCAGGATAAGATTTCTAAAACTGAGAAGCCTTCGGGGATGTAAGGATCCTACAAAATTCGAAGGACACGGAGGACGCCAGTCCTCCGGAGTTTGTTAGTGTGAGCGTCTCAGGACGTCCGTCCGATCTTTCGGTAGCCTTCCCAAAAAACCTAACTTTGTGAGAAAGTTTACGTCTTCTGATTTCGGGACTTAACTGAAAAAGGTCTTTTACAGTCTTCTCACCTTTTCGTCTCGTGTTTTCGGCCGTCTAAAAACAACCCCATGTACGAATCCTTAAAGGTCTCCCCAGGGACTTCAGACTCGTGCGGAACGCATACAGTCGAAGGAAGGAGTACTGGAACAGTGCCCGTCCTAAGGAGTGTGACCGAAGGCCGTCTATTATAAAATAAATATATATATATATATATATATATATACACCAAAGAATTTCGTAGAACCTCGTGAACCAAGTTTAAGTCCACTTTGAACACCTCTATATATATATATATGTATATATATATATCCACGACAACCAAACAAAAAATAAAACAAAACACAAAAATTTATGTCGTTTTAAGAGTCCGATTACAATCTTCTTATTTAGACTGGACTTATTACGAACCCAGTAAATACATTTATTACTTTTGTAAATATATTTATTACTTTTTGGTAGAAATCAATTTCGAGACTCCAGTAGTAATGTCATGACGACGTTTTTATCCACCCTCGGTAACACGTCCCTCTTTGATCTCCGTCGAGTTTAAAGGGTCACAAGCTTTTCAATTCGGAGTTCACCTGATTTTACTGTTACTCATTTCGGAACAGACAAATAACTAACCTTTTGAGATCTTTGTGGAATTTTGTGACGTTTGGTAGTACGTGTATTTAAGAATCTATTGGAATTCATACTTTTTTATATAAATCTTAAGAACGACTGTGTCGACCCTTGTCACTCCTTCTTGAACGACTTCTATTAAAAGAGTTTAACTTCTGTTTCTGTTATTACTCAGTATCGAAGTTTTCACCTAGGAAGTCAGTGTAGTTATTATCGTTAAAGTAAAAACATCAAAAGTAAAAAAATTACTGTACCTAAAATATCAGTCCAAAAGATCAAGTATATAGTCACAACAATAAATCGACGATTCAACACAGGTTCAGAAACGCTGGGGTACCTGACGTCGTACGGTCCGAGGAGACAGGAGATGACAAACTTTAAACTAGTTTAAGTACAGTCAACTCAACCACTACGATAGATTGGTAGAGTAAGAGACAGAGGAGGAAAAGGAAAACGGAACTTAGAAAGGGTCGTAGTTATAGAAAAGGTTACTCAGTCAAGAAACGTTGTCCACCGGTCTCACAATCTCGAAGTTGAAGTCGTAGTCAGGAAGGTTACTTATAAGTCCTAATTAAAGAAAATCCTAACTGATCAAACTAGAGGAACGTCAGGTCCCTTGGGAGTTCTCAGAAGACATCGCGGTGTCAAACTTTCGTACTCAAGAAACCGTGACTCGGAAGAAATACCAGGTTGAGAGTGTAGGTATATACTGATGACCTTTTTGGTATCGAAAATGATACACCTGGAAACAGTCGTTTCACTACGGAGACGAAAAATTATGTGATAGATCCAAACAGTATCGAAAAGAAGGTTCCTCGTTCATAGAAAATTAAAGTACCGACGTCAGAGAATACTTATGGTTTATGTCTTATATACCGTATATGAAATACTTCTGATTCAGATTACAAACTTGTGAAATCGAACGAAAAATCTTTTTTATTTTGACACTTTAGAGTGTCTTTAGATATAAAACACGTCTTTATTTTAAACAGTAGAAAAAAAAATGTTAAAATGAACGTTTTAAATATTGCTAATTAAAAGTTCTTCGTTTCTTAATTAACGTACTTTTTAATTTTTTTCTTTCGGTTTAATGAATATTTCCAATATAATATTTAAGAGATGTACACTTCTTTATCGAAAACTTAAAGTCATTTTATTCGTTTTCTTTTTCAAATTTTAGTTCTAATAAAATCCCGACCCTGTGTACGTGTGGTAATATATGATAAGAGTTTATCTTAGTTTCGAGGTGAGTAATTCTTTGTGACTATATGTCCAGTAACTTTACTACAAAAATAACTTTACTACAAAAATAGAATAAACATACAGGTAGATGAATTTAGAAGTATGGGATGATAAAGATCAGTAGTCCTTCAGTCCCATCTAGGGAAAAATAAAAGACAAATTACAGTGGAAAGAAAAAGAAAAGTAAAAAATTTTAAAAACAAATAAATAAATAAAATTCTTTTCTTTGCGAGATGGTATCCACTCTAGGAACGACGTCTCGGACCCGAATCAACGGGACCCCGTATACCCAGAATCAAGGGACTTTTCCCTAACGTGGACACAGGTGTCGTTACCTTCCATCTAAGAATTGGTCCTCTGGTGGTCCCTGTAGGGGTACTCTGTTTTATCTGTGATCAATACTAAAAACAGTACTCACTGAATGATAGAGTATTCCGTTTTATTCAGAACCACCACCTAATCTCGTTTTCAAAATAACTGACTTCTCGATAGAGGTTCCATAATAGATACCTAACCGACAGTACTATGACTTTTTTTATACCCCCAGCCCGTCTCTGTCTGGGGCAAGTAACGAAAGTGGTTATTAAATCAAATACATACACGTACAAAACAGACAATTACCAAAATAAAATACACCTATAACGTTTCGATTATTATTTTGTATATTAGTCACTGATATTTAGACACCAGTCCGTAAGATTATTTTCTGATAAGACCTTTTTGTGTATACTTTCTTTCGATTTGACGACCGTTTAGTCATATCCTTTCTAGTCTCTTTTGGGTCCTTAGGACCAAGGTTACTAATCTAGTCACAAATATTTCGACAAAGATCTCATTCTTCAGAGAAACTGAAACGAAAAGACTTTTTATTTACTGTAAATGACTTGTGATTAATCTACAAACTTTCCATACTATCGTATCGAAATTTGAATCTTTGATATTTGTAGAAAACACCTACTTTCTAAATTTTGTCTCTTTTTTGTGTCCGGTTATCTGATCCTAACTTTAGACACATATAACCTTAGGTCACACCGACACCTGTTCAGTGATTGAAGACCCAGGGGAGTAAGAGTGAGACACTTGATTCTTTCTACCTTGTCAATCCTCACAAAGTTTTATTAAAAAATTTGGATTTTAAAATACCAGGAGGAATTTCGTGATTTGTGGGCATACGATTAAAAAGAAACATTTCTCCTTGTACTTGTAGGAATCTTTAAGTTAAAATTACACCAGTTTTAGATAACATTACATTAGTAATGTTGTTATTTTTATAATATCAATCTTTACTGATGTTTTCTACTGTAATCAAAAACCAAAATAATAGTCAACATCAAAGATCTCTTCATTTTTAAATTTTTATCGTTATTGTACGTTCACTAAATGTATCTTCGAAGGAGTTATTTCATTATACTAGTGTTGACAAAGATTAAGCGATTTCGTCGTTGTTTTTTCTAAATGTATATATTGATTTGGTAAAACGAGATGTCGTAACATTTAGTTGATGAGAAGTTATTTTTTATTTTTTCAAACCCACATAGTTCGTTATGTCAATACAAATGAATCTAATTTTTTTTTGTATCGATGGAGTGACCCACAAAATATAAAATGGTAGTCAGAAAACCATATAAACAATTATAAACTATTAATTCCTTAATCTGTTTCTATCAAAACACCCATGAAAGACTATAGTGTTGGATTCGATGAATACATTCATAAGTGACTGGCTTCATCAGATCAGGTCTAAAACTCTCCCAGTAAACATGACATGACCTTCTAGTGGAACCTAAATGTCAGGACGGACACTGACGGACCCAAACTGAACTCGAAATAAAGACACCCGTCTAAGACCGTGTTTTCTTTTGTCGTCCCATTTTTCTGTCTTCCTTGTCCCGACGCTCCCTTCAAAACACGTATTTCCATTTCTCCTCACCAAACTTAACGATTCTCTACTCTCTGATTCGGTGAATCTAGAAAATTTCATGTCTCTGTCAGTAAAAATTCGTTTTCGTTCCGAGCCTCGAAGTCTCGCAAGTCTCTTGAACCAGGACCTCGAGGACCTCGTCGGAGGAGGTCCCTGACTCCCTGGTGCGACCCGAGAGTCGACAGTCCTGTCTGCCTGCAGAGATAGTCTACCTCCGCCAGACTCGACCTCGTTCACGAGGCGTCGCACTGTGGGACCCTCGCGCGTCGTCCGGACCACTTGTTCCCGAGGGACCACATGAGACTAAATAGAGATAGACATTTCAGTGAGGACTATCTCAGGTTTTCTCTCTGACTAGTTCTCGCGCTAGTGAACTTTACGAAAGTCTGACAGGGGTGGAGGGAGTTCGATAACAGGTCCCGACGCTCCTTTGTTTTCGTAGTCTCCGACCAGGCTCGTCAGAAAGGAAAGGAAACTGACACAAGTCAGCGAAGTGAGCACAGACTGAGAAGCACTGGGGTACTTGACATCGGGTGGTCCGAGGAGACAGGCATCCTAAGAGGCCCGTTCTTATGACGCCACCCAACGGCACGGGAGGAGGTCCCCTAGAACAACTGAGTCCCTAGTCTTGGCGCACAGAATACAGAGGACGTGACCGTCCGTCCAACCCTGGAGACCCTTCCTGATGGTGGTCTCGGTGGGCGTGGAGGACACGACCACTTGACGTCCATGAATGCGACCGTGAAATTTCCAGCAGGCCGGCTAACCGACAGGGTGGTCGGTTACCATGAGTAGTAGACTCTTATATAGCTTACGACAGACACCACGCACACTGACACTTTCACAATCGACGAGTCAACACGGACTGAGAAACGTTGGAGTACCTGACATCGGGTCGACCACGGAGACAGGTATCTCAAGAGGTCCGTTCATGTGACCTCACCTAACGGTAAAGAAAGAGTTCCACTAGAAGGGTTGGGTCCCTTACTTGGGACCAAAGGACGTGACCTCCGTCTAAGAAATGGTAGACTCGGTGGTCCCTTCAGGGAGACACCATGTACCAACGACTGTTTAAAGTGTACGAGGATTTGTCCGTTGACCTAGAGGAGAGAACTAGTAATCGTACACAGAACACGACACAAAGTAGGGGACTATAGAGACCTTACTAGTATATTGTAGAAGTAAAGTAACATAAAGATCAACGGGTTTCAGCTTTGACATAACCTAGACATTATCCTAATTACCCATTTTTGTACCCGTAGTAATAAATCAAAGACAACCTTAACAGATAGTAAACACTGAATGACTTTCTATCCTGACTTTATTTTATTCTCGTTCATAACTAACAAAACAAAGACAACCTTAACAGATAGTGAACTTTGAATGACCTTCTATTCTGACCTTGTTTTTACTTTCGTTTATACTACTATGAAAATTGTGTTCTATGAACATTTCTTTAAGTTGAGTGTATAGCCCAATCAAAACTTTCTTCTACGTATTTCTACGATGTCTCCCGTACGTAAGTCCTAAAATATAACAACTTAGGTTTCCATGAATGTATAAAACCGAAACGACAACTATCTGTCATATGATTTCAGTCTCCGGGTCAATTAATTTTCATAATAAAATAACTCCAAAATTTTTCCCTTTCCCTCCTAATTTCTAAAATCCTCACCAACATTTTTTTTTATTTTTATTTGAGTCCCTAACTGTGCCAACTTCTTTTACATAATAAACACTCTCTTCTTACTACATCCGGATCATCATTAATACTTCTTAAAATATTGACTCCGAAACAAAGGAGAATTTCAGTCGCTTCTGTTAAAAATTTGAATTTAAGAAGAATAACCTCTATTTACATATGTATCAAACGAAAAGTAATGGTAAGGGTTCTTTTATTTGTGGATCCTTTGACTTGTTACAGAAGATATGGTGACATCCGTCGATCAGTTCATCTTATAACAAACTTATATCATCGAAAGTCATTTGTAAACAAATAATATTCTATTTGATAATTATAATAAGGTTATTATCATTTTTACACAACCTACTAATTTTATATAGAAAATCTAGGTAATTTACAAAATTCAATTTTTTTAGTTAAGAAGGTATTCCAAATAGGATCAAAAACAAAATTTAAAAAACACGTATACTAATAAAAACGGGAACATTATAACAGTTGACCTTTTAACATGTTGGATTTTCAACTCTTAATATAAAATAAACCGTTTGTATGACTCCTGAAGTCAGGTCCTCTGTCGGAGAGTTTATCGGGTTTTTATGACAAGAGTTCTCCATTCCCTCCTCGGTCCTATATATCCTTTAAAACGTTCTTTCTGGTCCATCAACCTTTTAATTTTATAATGATAATTAATTTCTTTTTTGTCTGTAGAGTTCCCTTACTCAAAACATGTAGATCCTTCTACGTTCTCAGACCTGAGTACTTTGGTAGAAACTATACGGGGAATTGATAGATACCGGTCCTAGGACAAATAAAAAAAGGTAGGACTTAGGGGAGTTCCACCGATGGTACTGACTACCGAACTCCTGGCGTTGTAGGAAACAAATGACTATGTCGTCCACTGAAGGAAACAGATGTTAGGGATCAAAGAGGGATAGTGATGACGTAATAACACGGAAAACAAAAAAAAATATAAAAGGAAGTATTTTGAACAAGATTTTGATGAGGGTTATAAGACTTTCTCTATAAGGGAAAGATTGAAATAATAGTAAAGATAAAATGGGTATAAGTTCTGTCTTTATAAATATAGTAAATAAAGGTCAAGTGTTAGGAACCTATCTGACACACTCGAGAAAACTTTTAATACCAAACTTTTAATTCTTCATGGGTCCATGGAAAGGCGTTAAAATTTTGTATCACAAATTACTAAGGAAGCAATCTTAGAGTCTAGAAGAGTTTAGAAGGTCTTTTATGACCCTGGATACCTTTCTCTTTTTACAGTAAACCGGATGTCTCACACTCTCGAGTTGTAGAACTCAAAAATATAGGAGGAGACTGGATAACACACGAAGATAGTGATTTCTTTTCTTGACACGATTTTATGTAAGTTTTGTTTCCGTGGTAAGTCAAAGACTGTCACCTCCTCTCCCTTCGTCTGTAAAAAGGGGACTTAAACGTCCAGTACGGATACCGGAGCACCTCGGTAACCAACCCTCCGTCGGCACCCGCACCAACCCCCTGGTCTCAACCACTCCTCTCCGTCCCGAGACGGGGGCCGATGGGGGTCCTCGACGTCGACCCTCGCCTCGTCCTCCGACCGACCGGAGTGTGCGTGCACAACGAATGACCCCACGTCGACATCAGAACGACATTAGTCTTGATTTTCCCTTCTCAATAGACACTACTTATACACCGTAAACATAGTTAAATTACTTTAAAATTCACAACTAAAAAGTTTATACATTTAAGTGCAATAGGATATCTTTTTGACCGAGTGATTCGTCTGAGGAACAGGTAGACGAAGATTACGGGAGTCTCTCTATTTCTTCGTAGTACACTATTCTTGTTTTCAGGTGAAACCTATGTAAATAATTGATTAATACTAGGTTGTGTTGACCAAGTAGGTTTAAAAAGTATGCGGTACAACTATACAAAATTCGTTCTAGACTATTTATCGTTTTGTGAAGATTTACTTGTTGATAAAATCATTGTTTATAAAACACTTATTCTAATACCGATAAAGTCACTTCAAAACAACTAATTGAAAATTTTTTCATTATTCACCAAAGTACAGAAATGAGTTGATACATATTTTCATACTTTCACAATCCGGGAGTCAGTACAGACTGAGAAACACTGTGGTACCTGACATCGGACAGTCCGAGGGGGCAGGTACTCTAAAAGGTCCGTTCTTATGACCTCATGTAACGATAAAGGAGAAGGTCTTCTAGAAGGACTGGGTCCCTAGCTTGGACGTATCGTCCGTCTAAGATTTGTTGATACATATATTAAATATATAAAAATCCATGTCTATTTTAATAGAAAGGAAACCAATAAGAAAATTTAATTAAGATTGAAGATTGTATAGTGTTAATTATACATGGTAAAGGGAACACGTCGTTCAAACTACTACCCACACTATATAAACTGTAATATTAAGTATAAATTCTACGATTATTCGAGTATAAATACAAAATTGTGGATTAGGTTAAAACTTTCATTTTTATTCGTTATAATGATCGTGACTTAAATTCGTTACTTTTTATTCAGTATATATCCAAGACCCAAGGAAAATTCGACGGGTAAGAATTTCGTCAAACAATTACGTTTTGATACCTCTTCCTTTACCGTTGGGTGAGGTTATAAGAACGGACCTCTTAGGACACCTGTCTCTTCGGACCGTCCGATGTCAGGTACCTCAGTGTTTCTCAGCCTGTACTGACTTCGTTGAAGTGATTACGTTTTGATCAACTTTGGATCGAGTCTATGAAACGTAATTCGATTGTGAAACGAACTTTCCATTAATCTATTGGAAGCAATCAATCTCAAGTGTTTTCTCCGTCCCGAAATTTTTTCAAAGATTACTTTACCCTAATAAGGTTTGGATACAACCTTTACAAACTTAATACAAATTTTGACCACGTAAGTTCTTTTATTTTATTAATCGCTATCATCTCTATTATATAACAAAATGTGAGAACGACCGTAGTCGGTAATACACTAGGACTCGAATGTCAGACATAGAAGTTAAGATTCTACAGTTATAGACATGTTCCATGGTAACTAAATTGTAGTTGAAAGGACCCTCTTTTTGTCTTTACCGACCGTTCAACGAAAATTTTTAGGTAACATCCTACGTTGGGTTAAATTCTTTACAATTTTACACTTCTTTATAACCATAATCTTAACTCTTTTACGTCATTACGTGGACAGATAAATGTTAGATGCTATAAGGTTTACTTAGGGTGGTAAACGACGGTTGTCATAAAGTAGATCTTACTTAAAGGAATGGATTTCGATAATATCAAAACGGTTCCAACAACATTTATACATGTATTACTACTTAACCATGTCAAACTATAGTTCAATAAAAAAGAAAATGAAAATTTAAAATTACAAAATGACTTCATATCAACTTTATAGTTTAATAACATAATAGTGAGAAGGAGATATCAGTTCAAACAGTTACATACTTTATATAAAACTTTATAAAGTGGTTTACCGTTGTAGTACAATGATCCACACTTCTTAACAGGAAACCCTATGTCCTTTAAATATATAATGAAACTACTTTATTCTTAGAACTCTTGTTTATTTAGTAATGTTCTACTTAATGATGGTCCCAGAAAGAAGGGACATTTCTAATGAGTACTCGTGTCAAAGTCCACCTTTTACCTTAGACTAAAACACTCTATCTAAGATAAATTTCAATATACAACTATGAACTTAATCGTAGGGAACCGAAGGGACCACCGAGTCTGCCATTTTGCAGACGGGTGTTATACCCTCTGGACCCAATCTAGGGACTCAGCCCTTCTAGGGGACCTCTTCCTTTACCGTTGGGTGAGGTCATAAGAACGGACCTTTTAAGGTATCTGATCATTCGATGTCAGGTACCCTAACGTTTCTCAACCTGTACTGACTCACTGAAGTGAAGTTCTCACTTGGTAATTGTGGTTTTTTTACTATAATAATTTATTTAGTTTGTACAAATAATTCTATACTTCGGAAGATCATTATTCTCTTTATACAAAATTCTTTTTCCGTATCTAATAGGTATAATGAAAACATAACCACAGAATAAATGTACTATAAATATATTTTATAAAATTTTAAAGAATTAAGTTCCAAATGTGTAGTCGTATTACTAAAGGGTTTTGTGTCTTGAAACGAATGAAATCCACTCGAGAATTTAACTTCATATGATAGTTTGATCATGAATTGTAACACAATATATCTATTTATGTTTAAATAGAATACAAGATCATGTTTCAACGGTGATTTGATATCAAAAACAACATATCTGGATACACTTTGTTCGTCTTACCTTACTTAAGTCTAACAGAGTTAATTCGGACAGAATATCCCAAGTAATCCGTGCATGGTCAAATGTTTGTAGACCTGACATTTTCTCCGAATTACTCGTGGACTTGATGGTAAAACTACGACAAGTTTAAGGAGACACAACAGACATGTAGAGCCACCCAGACTCTTCCTGTTATTGACAATGAAAGAAAGAAGATCACACTCAGTACCAACACGAATCACACACACACACACATACACACGTAAACACACCCAGAGGTTAATGATCTAGCCTTCACATTAGTTGTTCCAGTGTCCTCGTCTTCGGGTTTCATACTCCGAAACCCCGTAATTAAATATTTTTATTGAAAAGTTTTTAATCGATAAAATGTTTATCGTTAAATTATAATTCATTTTATTATATTTACTCCCCTTTTACGTGAGTAAAAGATAATAAAATCGTTAAAAAGAAGAATAAAGGTACAGAGAAATGAAAAACAGGATAAATGTATATAAAAAGTCACAAAAGAATAATGTTCTCATTTTAAAACATAACATGAAAAATTGGATCATAAAATTTTATATCCTGAGTATTACTAATACAAGACATTATCAATATATTAAAAGAAAACTCTACTAAAATTTACAAAAATTTGTTGACCTGGCAATATTTTAACGTATGGAGTATAAAATTGATAAATAACTACGATACATATTGGACTTATAAAACTTCAGTATTTTGTATATATTTGTCGTCAATAGTTTTTCGTTTGTTTGTTATTATACTACGAGTCTCAATTTTTTTTATTTCGTTATTGTATACGATATTATACGTCTGTATCCCTCTACGTTGACATTCTTTTTCGTCTAACTTCTCTCCACTTAATTCTTACATCCAACTCTTACAAAACGTGACCAAATAAACATGGTAAAAGTGATCTTCTTTTTTATTTATGTATAAAGAGTATATAAATTTGAAACATTGATGTACAAGATAACTCTTTGCGTTATACTCTTCGTATAATTTGACATCTGACATACTTACTTGTTAAATAAGAGTGAAAACTAAGAACAACGGACAAACCTATACAGGAATAATAGTTTTCACACTTTCCTTTCACTTTCACTTCAGCAAGTCAGTACAAACTGAGAAACGCTGGCGCACCTGACATCGGGTGGTCAGAGGAGGCGGGTACCCTAAGAGGTCCGTTCTTATGACCTCACCCAACGGTAAAGGAACAGGTCCCCTAGAAGGGCTGGATCCCTAGTTTGGGTCCAGAGGACGTAACGTCCGTCTGCGAAATTGGAGACTCGGTGATCCCTTCGGGTGTCAAAGTTTCTCGGGTAGTTTTCACATGTAAACACAATAAACTGTAACATAAACGTTTTGTGTCGATAAATAATAACTACAACCAATTAATATAATTTATTTTATAGACAGTATCATTTGTTGTGAAAAGGCATATTATATCATATAGTGGAACTTTGACAAATTACTAAATAGTAAAGAAGAATATTAAAAATCTTAATAAATATATAAAAAAGTACATATATTTGTATACATATGTGGACATATACCGACACCACTATCAGATTTCATTTTATTCTTTTTACTAAAACAAAATTTATGAAGAGTTCTCATTATACAAACGGAGGGAAACTATTTGTATTCATTAATAACTAAGGTAATGGGACACTACTTTTCTAGATGAATTATTTCGTGTCATAGTCAACGAATATACATGGTTGTTGACTCTAAAACAACTCGAAGCAGAAGAGAAAATACATTACTTTGTCAAAAATACTTAAAGTTTGTGTTTTACGTGTTAATGATTTAATAAAAATGGAGGTACTCACAAGGTCCTTGGGGTGGTGGGTCCATCGTTCAAAAATGGATGATTCATTTATGTACTTTACCCCGAAGGGACCACCGAATCACCATTTCTTAGACGGACGTAACGTCCTCTTAGTCCTCTGCGACCAAGCTAGGGACCCAACTCTTCTAGGGGACCTCTTACCTTACCGTTGGGTGACGTCCTTAGAAAGGACCTCTTAGAGTACCTGTCTCCTCGGACCGTCCGATGTCAGGTATCCCAATGTCTCTACCCTGAATCGTCCGTACGTGTGTTTATGTAATTTATGAAGTGAATGATTCATAGCACTAACCGGTGTTATTCTTATTTACTTAAACTATCTTCGTTCTGTTACCCTTTTGAGTCTTCTTAGATTTCTATCTGAGTTATTTCAATTCTAATCTTTAATTCGTCGTTTAAGTAATTAGTTGGTGATCTATTGGAAAAATAGGTAAACATTATTTATACCCTGTAAAAGGACCTATCACTAACGTAAAAGTTTTATAATATTTTCGAAACTTGTGGAGAACCGACCATGGAAAATTTTAGACCTAATATAACACTACAAAACAATAAATGACTTTTTTTCTCCATTAACTAGAGGTCTCTAGTATTAAAGTTCTAATAAAGTTTCTTAATGTTGACTTTTACATATTTTAGACTTCTTGTACATGTTCAAAACCAGAAGTGAGTTGATTCATACCCTAATCTAATCGAAGTCATAGGTGTACACATGATTTTTAGACACTAGATCTTTTCATTTGAAAATTCTTATTTTCCTTCTTAGACTTTACCCTTATCTCTCTGTCTAATCATCCTATTTTTGTATTTCAGTTCTTTGACCGACAGTGTAATTTTCTCTAAATCAAATATAAGTTCTTTTGAAAAGTATAATAAGTACCCCAAGAGTTCCGTTCTCATGACCACAACAAACGACAAGGGAAGAGGTCATCTGGTGTATCGGACCGTACGACGTCAGGTGCCCCAATGTTTCTCAGCCTGTACCGATTTACTGTCTTGTTATTACTCGCTATTGTTGTTCCTCTGAAATATTTAGTTGATCATCCATAACCCTATTTCCCACGTTCCTTTGTTTAGCTCAAAACTTGGGTTGGACACTGGATCAAGGTCCCAACGTTCAACCCGTACTCGACCTTTTCAATTTACGTACGATAAAAATATAGTTAATATTTGGTGTCACATACACACACATATACGTTAAATACATTTATAAGTTTTAAGTCTCTAATATTTGAAATTTCATCTTGTTACCTAAACTGATTCTAAATTTTGAACACTTACCATTTCTTTCATCATGTATATACATTTACTTTAATATACACATACATATATATATATAAAGATATAATTTATATCAATATACATATAGACACATATACACATACACATATTGTCTTTTTCACAATTATCTGGATTGATATGTATCCCGAATACTTTTCGTTACTCTTTTACAGGTTGAGTAATCTTTTTACCAGTCTCCTTATTCCATACCTCATTGTGCAAATTTTTTCCTTTTCTCAGTGTAGTAAACTTTCTAACTTGGAGTTCTTATAATTCATTTTTATATGTCCCCAATCATTAATACATTATCTATTCCATCGTAAATGACAGAAATTCATCTCATCCTTCTAACTGAAAACTTTATGAAATAGGTTTAACCTTTACACGTATATAATACAGTATAGTTAAGATCATGAATTTAAACTTTACTCATTTATAACTTGGTCACAAGTTTCTGTGGTTCTACAAGTAAAGTCACGATACAACTTATGAAGATTAAAATCATAGTAATACACTACCTTATATGTATGATTTTTGTTAGTACTCCTATAACTTTACATAATATATCTAGTTTGAAATAACTATACTTACAACCAATACGATATAAAACATCACACTTTTCGGTGTAGTATTTTATCTTATGGATACCAAAATTTTCATTCTAATAATACTAATATATACTATCCACTCCCTTATATAGACCTTTCAATAGTTTCATATTTAGACCCATTACCCCCCTCCCTTAAGGAAATAAGTTTTATATTTAGTCCCACTCGACACACTCCCTCTTTCTACTCTAATATATCACACTAGTTTACGGTCTCTCCTTATAAACTCGTATATAATTTCTTTCACTCCCTTATTCTGAACTTCTTCCCTCATCTCCCCTGACACCATTCTCTCAGGAACTTTTCGTCTTCCTTCACGTTTCCGGTACACCATCTCCGTACCAACAAACCGAATCGTCAGATAACGTTATTGGGTCCGTCTTCTATTACCACCGCACATGGTGTGACTATCAAAACCTTCGTTACTTTTAACTGTCCTAAGACCTTTATGACACTTACATCAAGGTCGACCTAACGACCCATTAGCTTACAGTTCCCACTTTCTGTCTGTTCTCCTTCTTTCAAAGTCTGACCCCGACATAAGGATTTAAATAAATTAAATTCACTTGAATTTAAATATAAGTTTACCGGTAGGTACCGATGACAATTGGTATAAACTGTCACGTCGAGGTCCGTTACTCCTGCAGTTCCCCTGTCTTCTTAGCTTTGACTTCATAATAACCAGTGGGGTTCAATTCGGGAATCTGCGCCTCTACCTACTTTGTCGTGTCCCCTGTCTTTCGTCACTCCACCGTCTTAGACTCTCCCTCGGACCGAGGAATATCCAGTTCACCTCTCTCGGAAAGTCCTACTTAAGTCCTCCCCGACCAGGTGACCCAGTTCACGACCACCCGTCGACCCAGTCTGGTACTGAGTCTGAACTGACGACCTACATTGTCACTCCTACTCTGAAGAAGGAGAACTGTCCAGAGAACTCGACCAGTAAAACCCCTTCTCTTTTCGGTCAGAAAGAAAAGACACACAACGAGGGAAGGTAAGGAATTAATGTAACGTTTCGGAAACTTGTTAAAAAAAAAGACGGAAACCACAGAAAACATACTTATTAACGGACTACGTGACACCAAAATAAAATTGATAAAATTTCCCAATCTTTATGTTATAAAATTTATTTTAAATATATAAATATTTATATTTTAATAATTTTACGTAAAATATTTTATAAATATTTATATAGTTTTTGAATATAAATTTATAAAAATATTTTCCACATAAATATTTGTATAAAATATATTATAAATATATAAATATTTATATATTTTATATAACAATTTTTTAAATATAAAGATTGGGAAATTTTATCATTTTTTTTTTTAGGGGTGANATATGTTATAAATATATAAATATTTATATATTTTATATAACAATTTTTTAAATATAAAGATTGGGAAATTTTATCATTTTTTTTTTTAGGGGTGACCTAATCCATTAATAAGTATGTTTTCTATGGTTTCTGAAGAGGTCCCGTCTTATCACCTCACTCATCGGTAAGGTAAGAGGTTCCCTAGAAGGATTAGGTCCCTTGTTTGGTTCCTTATTCCAGAGGGTGTAACGTCCACCTATAAAATGGTCGACTCGGTGATCCCTTTGTCTTTATATTTATAAAATTAAATTCAATAGTAAAAAGGAATATTGACGAGGTAATAATCAATTATTTATATAATCAAATTTTCTACTAGTTTTTATTTATGTAATCAAATTTTCTACTGACTTCTTATTTTTATGTAAAAAGACTAATAGTAATTATTTATGTAATCAAATGTTCTACTGGTTTTTATTTATGTTATAAATTTTCTACTAGTTTTTGTGCACCAAGTTTTGATTTTCTTCATAAATTTACTATTTTACCTTCTTTTGATTCTAAGAATAACCAACTAATCCTTCTGAAAGTCGTCCTTAGGTAGCAAAATTTTCCCCCAATCAGCTCACGAGTTTTATATTATGATTACAATAGAGGTGTTAATTTTGATTACTAGTCGGTCATTACAGATCACTTGAGGAATAACGGTTCATGTTTCACATTCAGCGAGACAACACAGGCTTAGACTCTGTGGTACCTGATATGTAAGGTACCTTAAGAGGCCCGGTCTTATGACCTCATCCATCGGAAACGGAAGAGGTCCCCTAGAAGGGTTGGGTCCCTATCTTGGATCCAGAGACCGTAACGTCCGCCTAAGAAATGGTCGACTCGGTGTTCCCTTAGGGTGAATAACGGTTTAAGTCTGAATTTAACTTCTTTCATCCCTTTTGGTAATCTGGTAAGTCTATACTAGATTTAGATTAGGAAATACTGATATGTCACCTTCACTGTTATCTAAGTGCCCTAATCTATACTATCTTACAGGCTTCTTGATACCTACCTCCAAGCACTGTAATATGTCCTCCGTCCCTAGTTCTAGTGGAGGTTTTTTTTTCTTTACGTTTTTCCGTTTACCAACAGACTCCTCCGGAATGTTTATGGACTCTTTTCTTCTCTTAGTTTCCGTTTTCTCTTTTCCTTTCTATAGACTTACATCTCAAGGTTTCTTATCGTTCCTCTCTATTCTTTCGGAAGAAGACACTAGTTACGTTTCTTTATCTTCTTTCGTTATCTTACCCTTTCTGACCTCTGGAGAAGTTCTTTTAGTCTCTATGATTCCCTTGCAAAGTACGTTTCTACCCGTGTTCTTCTTGTCTCTACCATACCAGGATAGTCTTCGTCTTCTATAATTCTTCTCCACCGTTCTTATGTGTCTTCTTGATTTGTTTATTTTTTTGAATTACTGGGTCTTTTGGTGCTATCACACTAGTGAGTCGATCTCGGTCTGTAGGACCTTACACTTCAGTTTACCCGGAATCCTTCGTCAGTGATACTTGTTTCGATCACCTCCACCACCTTAAGGTCTATTCGATGAAGTTTAGGATTGTCTACTACGACACTTTCATGACGTGAGTTATACGGTCGTTTAAACCTTTTGAGACGTCACAAGTGTCTTGAAATCGTCCAGTCAAAAGTAAGGTTAGGACTTCTTTCCGTTACGGTTTATTACAAGTTTGATGGCGTTTTAACGTGAGTAGAGTGTATGATCGTTTCATTACGAGTTTAAAGAAGTTCGGTCCGAAGTGGTCTTACACTTGGTACTTGAAGGTCTACAAGTTCGACCTAAATCTTTTCCGTCTTCTTGGTCTCTAGTTTAACGGTTGTAGACAACCTAGTATCTTTTTCGTTTTCTTAAGGTCTTTTTGTAGATGAAGACGAAATAACTGATGTGGTTTCGGAAACTGATACACCTAGTGTTTGTTTGACACCTTTTAAGAATTTTCAACCTTGATGGTCTGGTGAACTGGACGGAGAATTCTTTAGACATACGTCCAGTCCTTCGTTGTCAATCTTAACCTGTACCTTGTTGTCTGACCAAGGTTTAACCTTTTCCTCATACAGTTCCGACATATAACAGTGGGACGGACAAATTGAATATACGTCTCATGTACTACCTTTTACGGTCCAACCTCTTCGTGTTCGACCTTAGTTCTAACGTCCCTTTTTATAGGTATTGGAGTCTATACGTCTACTAAGGTGGGAAGACCGTATTTCACTTCCTCTTGATTTCTCGGAGAACTTTTACTTTCTCCTCTCACTTTTTCAACCGAATTTTGAGTTGTAAGTCCTTTAAATCTAGTACCGTATACCAGGGTAGTGAAGTACCGTTTATCTACCCCTTTGTTACCTTTGTCACTCTCTGATATAAAACCCCCCGAGGTTTCAGTGACGCCTACCACTGACGTCGGTACTTTAATTTTCTACGAATGAAGAACCTTACTTTCAATACTGGTTGGATCTGTCGTATAATTTTTCGTCTCTGTAATCAAACGGTTGTTTCAGACAGATCAGTTTCGATACCAAAAAGGTCACCAGTACATACCTACACTCTCAACCTGATATTTCTTTCGACTCGTGACTTCTTAATTACGAAAACTTGACACCACAACCTCTACTGAGAACTCTCAGGGAACCTGACGTTCCTCTAGGTTGGTCAGATACGATTTCCTATAGTTAGGACTTATAAGTAACCTTCCTGACTACGACTTCGACTTTGAGGTTATGAACCCGGTGGACTACGTTTCTTGACTGAGTGACCTTTTCAGGGACTCCGACACTTTCGAACTTCCACCCTCCTCTTCACGCACACCTAAAGTAGGTACTGTCTCCTACTCTACCACCCTACCGGAGAGGCTGAACTACCTCTACGGAAACTCGTCCGAGGCCCTCAACCACCACCTGTCCCTTCAGACCACACGACGTCATGTACACCAACGTTTCTTAGCTTGTCCTGACTCACTGACTTGACTTGACTTGACTCATTACAGATTAATAAATATTTTGGTTACTAATAAGATTGATTCCTTTATCGAAATCGATTAACACACTTTCACAAAAATCCGACTTTCTATACTATTACAGACACTAATAAGTTGATTTCTTTTATCGTGATTAAAACATATGAAGTTCATTTTCCATTTTGTCACTTATACTCATAACGTAACATATTAATTTAATTTACTAATTCATTTATAATACAAGTTTAAAGTATATACTTTACAATTGAAAAAAAAATGTAAAATTATACTTCTGAGAAATTAATTTACATTTTTTTTATATACTGGACTTACTTTTATACAGACCGTTTATTCATATAGTGACTCACTTTTACCTTATTCATAAAAACGGAGAAATACTTTGAGGACTTTTTTAATCCAATTCTGAAATCACTCGTTCATGTTAAATGTTTCAAGTGATGTCTTATATTTTTTCAATTTGTGACGTACTTGATTACGAATATTTGAAAATAGAAATTCGTTGAAAAATAAAACCCCGTTGACCAACTTCACTGATTTAAAAATACCTTTCATAATTTTTGTAATAGGTGGGTTCTGACGACCGAAAAAACCGTCGTTTACTTTATGTCTACTACATTTTATGTACTTTTAACTTTTATAGGGGTTTGAAAGGTTTTAGTGTTAAATGAGAAAAGGATGAGTTAGGGTAACTGATATGTTTGTTCACTTTCTTATGTTTGTAAGTTTTAGTATTTGGATGATGTGCTTTTTAATGACAAAGGAGTCCACTAAGATGTCAAAGGTTCATTTGTGGAGACCGATATTAAACACTTTGATGATTGACTTTTATTGGGTAGAAGTTAGTTAAGTTGTAAAACTGTTGAAATAGTGAAACCTGGTTACAGGTAATTCGGAAATAGGAGACAAGAGTTAGAACAGTCATGACATAGAAAGGTCCGACTAAGAACTTTTGTTTAACAAGTAGTAATAAACCTAATAATTTGACAGGTTTCAAAAGGGAGGACATATGTTTACGAAAAAAATTTTGGTTAATGACTGGATTTTTATAATCTACTTTAGGAGTTATAATTTTGGTGGTAAGTGGTATCTAAATTTTTTTTTTCTTTTTGAATGTATTCAGTACTAATTGAAACTTTGAAGAATTACTGTATAAAGAACTCCTTCATCTAATAAAGAACTCCAATATTAAACACGTGAGGAGGTTAAAAAGTCGGTTAACGAACTAAAACGGGACTTCTTTGTCCGTTTATAAAAATGCAAAGAGAACGATATCGTAGATTTTAAACAGTCGTTTAGAGATGTGGTAACTAACTGTATGACTCAAAACACGTTCGATTCTCATTGACTTTCTTTACATCACATTAACATTTCATTTGTATATATATTAGTCTTTGATACTGGTGTTTCTCGATTGTTTCAAGGAAGTATATTTTAATCGACATTAATTACTAGAACATTTCATATAAGACATATCTAAAAAATTTACACTTTATCCGTAGTGGCTGAGCTACCTGTACTCAAACTTACTTGAGGCCCTCAACCACAACCTGTTCCTCCGGACCGCACGACGCTAAGTACCCCAGCGTTTCTCAGCCTGTGCCGACTCGCTGACTTGACTTGACTTGACTCACTACACTTCTGTTACACATAAAGTACTCAATAAGTTGTAAAAGTCTTAAGTTAGGTATGATCAGATAGGTACAAAAAAGGTATATCTCTGTGTTATATATGGTAATTGAATCAAATGAAAGTCACTATTTTTTAGACTATAGAATTTGTATAAAGAACAGGTTTGTACGTAAATATACTACACCTAATGACGCCACCACTAATCTCTGAGTCAAAATTGTGATTACTGTATCAGCAACCTTTTCTGGGAGAACGACCCTTTCTAACCGTCGTTTTCCTCTTCCCCTGTCGTTTCCTACTCTACCAATCCATCGTGGTGGCTGAGTTACCTGCACTTAAACTCGTTTGAGGTCCTCTATCACCTCCTGTCTCCTCTGACCGTTCGACGTCAGGTGTCCCAGTGTTTCGCAACCTGTATTGACTCGCTGGTGTGTTGTTGTTGTTGTTATTGCATCCTAATCTATCTTAATAGAATACATTGATAACTGAATTTGACGAGTTACATCTTCGTCAAAATATTCACGTTTAAAACAAAATTTACAAGGAATTGTAAGTGAGAACTTTTTGGTTCTCCAGACATAAAATAAAATATATATATACATATATATGTGTGTGTGTGTGTGTGTATATATATACACATATACGTACGTACACATATATAAGGGAGTACATATACCTTTGAAGTTTCTACAATGTATATAAACTTGGCGTAAGACTCTCAGTTTATTTATAAAGGAAAAATAAAGGGTACACATAAGATATTACTAAATTGAACCCATAAATTATAAAATCGTACAACATACGTATAGGAATAACAAATTAAAGTACGTTTATACTATGAAGTCTCCTAAGTTAAGAATAGTTTGAATAAGTCATATAAAAGAATTATAAATTTTAATAGTATATAGATATGAAAAAATTATAGATATTTTAACTTCCGAACGGACATCACATAAGACGTAGTACTGTCAGGAATGAGTCAACAAATTGTGTCGAGGAGTAAAAGACAACATTTATCAAATCAGTGTTTTATCGTATTTAAGAACCTGTCTTACATCTTAATTGTAGTACTTTCACCAAACTGAAAAATGATCGTCTATTCACTAAATTCTTTTATTGAATTATAAAGAATCGAAACAAGAGGATCATACATTATACTTCTACTATACTATAAGGAACAGAGTATATACTCACTTCTTAACTATATATTACGAATATATATAACTCGTTAATCATTGACAGTCAATGATAAGAGAATATAATAACAGTACGTGTAAACATACAAGTAAAAATCGGTTTATAGATCACCGAGGTTAACACCTAAGTCACACACTCTCACTCCGTCTGTAAAACGTTCCAATGTTACTCATACCCCACAATCCCCATTTACTTGTCATGACAAGAGACGTATAACTTAGGGTTTAACCTTCAGTCTTACGTGACAAGTAGAGACTGGTAATAAACATAAAAGTCACTACCGAACCAAGGGTCCGTACAAATGGTTTTATATTATTTCGGTTTTACATCTATGGAACAATTTATAAGACCCTTAAATTTATGGTAACTCTTATAACATTATCGTCTAATATATGATATGGGTTTATACAGGACCTTTAGGTTGGAGAAGGAACGTACACTTAAAGGACATGATATTATATCTCGGAAGATTAAAATTTTAAAAGACCGGTTTTTGTTTGTTTTTGTTGGTTTGTTTGTTTTTTTGGGGATCTTTGGATAAAACAAGGTGTTTAATGTCTTAACAATTACAGACTTATGATTGAAATCTTTTAAATTGTGTCTTTTTATAGTGACCCTGTGTAATTCTGGATGAATAGACATACCCAGACATTTCTTTTCTCTGACTTTATTTGTTCATTGTTCATTATATTTTACAACCGGTTAGATCAGTTCAAGGAAAATTCATTAAACAAACTTATTTAGTTTACTCCTTTCGAACCGTTATAGTCGGACCACTGTTTGTTATCGATTAAAGAAGTTAATTAGTAGAACTACTAATAAACACGTTTTTGGAACCAACTCATTGTCGACGTCTTTCGTAGCTTTCTATGTACTCAAAACTCGAGTTTACAAACCAAATATTTATTACAGTAAGTCTCGGATGATACAAAACAGAAACAAAACAAAATAAAAAAACCAGTATTTTTGTCTAGAAGATTTATACCGCATACACACTTCAAATGTATGATAAGAAAGAGTTGGGTACTTTAAAATTCTCGGGAAAACCAAACCCCACCGTATCCGTAAGTCCTCCGTTAACTCAAGATAACAGTTGGTAAGGACGCCCCGTCTTTCTACAACAGGTGGTTCTTATCTTCTCTTCCGACTCTTACTCTCAGGAACGATTCTCGTTTTCTCTGGACTGAAAGAAACTAACGAAAGGTGTTCGATTTTCTTTCGCTCACGTGTTCCCGGCGTTCGGCCTCGTACTGTCACTCACCTCCGCACTTACCCTGGTCTTACAACTTACCTTCCTAGTGGTAGAGGGAGAGGGGTAGGAAAATCACAAACCGAAGTTCGAATAACAAGACATAAGAGGTCGTCCAGTGGTCGAGTAGTATTCCAATAACAGAATTGTTCTTTTAACTATAGACTATAACTTTTTTTTAATCACGCCACTAAAATATACTTTAACGAGACAACCCAGTACCGTTATTTATAACGATGGTCATAGGATGAGGTTCGAATGTTTTGTTAGTTTTTACTGAAGGCTCATCCTGACTATATAGTCCTACTTTTGAAAAAAGTTTTGACCAGTCCCTTACTGACATTAAAACGGTGTCAAACCCATTATTACCAAAGGAGAAAGATTGTTGAGAGTAATTACAAAGAGTATCGTGAAAATAACCAAAGGTCATTAGTACTGTTACTTAGGAACTCGTCGAAGTTGAATTTCTAAGTGGGTGACTCTTAAAGATGTAAACGTACTCGTATCATATGGTTCGAATTACCTTTGACTTATTATTATGGGACTTTCGATCGTGTATGTAAGAGTCAGTAGTCAGTTCTTCCTAAAGGGGTGTCTGAAGGACCAATCGATAATATATAACGTGTTACAAGTAGTTTAGAACATTCCCTCCCTGGTCACCAGTAGTGCCAGTCTAGTTTACGTCTTTTACAAGTAGACCAGTCACCAAGTCGTATATAAAGAACTCACTGAAATACTGAATTTCTAACCGACGAACTACGTCATATATGATATGACTAGTATATCTCCTTATTCGTTTTACTCTTCCACCCGAGTTAGTTGTTGTGTTTATATTATTGTAAAAACTCTCTTACAAACATAATTTCTGTAAGTCACCGTTAATGTCTGTAAACATATGTGTGTGTGTGTGTGTGTGTGTGTGTGTGTACACGATAAAGTCTGTGACTTACCAGGAAAAGTCGTTGACTTTTTTTCTAGTAGTATAGACATGTATCTTTGGAGTAAGAGTGTTGTATTCGTTCTCATCAATTCAACGAATTCACTTGTCCACGTTTTGTAGGTAGAATTCACTACGTTCTGTTACATTTTTTCTCAAGACTGTTAAGTCTCAGGGTATTTACAATTTCGTTTTATAATAGAGATTTTACACTCTCGTATTACTTCTTTAGTTTCATTGTTCCTCTAATACTACGTTGTCTTCCTTTACTTCTGGTTCGTCAGTCTCAGATCCCCCTTTATGACTTTCGTATTTCTTTACATATTTTTTTTAAGATTTTACTTTGGTTTTATTTTTGTCAAAAGTCAACGTTTTTAACCGACCCTGTACTACTTTATGAAAAACTTTATAAATAGTTTTTTATTTTATCCTATTCATATTTATATCTACAATGACCTTTCCTATACTCTCTAATTTCCCTTCATTGTCTCTCGATTACGTATGTAATACCCTAAGTATCTGTCTTTTCACTTGTCTATTTTTCCTTTCAACGTAACTTTTATGAAGACTTATTTTAAGAACTTAGACGTTAGTTAAGAAACAAAACTTTAAAATACATCTTAATAATGGTCATATATTTTAATAGAAAACTTTAAGGAATTATCGTTCCTAAGTGTTAATGTGTTGGTCCTTCCCTTTTTTATTTATTACATGGCCTCTGTTTCCCCCATAATTTTTAGTCCGACCTATATTAGTGGCCAGTCTTTCCGCCATCAAAGGATTGTCATTTTCGATGACAACTGACTGTAGTCATTAACGTAAACCACGATCTCTAAAAATCACCTCCTCCACCCCTCTGTGTCCAGAAAATAATGCAATAAATAAGAGATTCGACGGAAGGGAGTGTCACTCCCTCTAACATTCCCAGTGTAATCCCCTGAAGACGATAATGAGGGACACTGTTTGTGCTTGGGTGCTTTAAGATTAAAACCCTCCACGTCCGTTCCCACAATTATGTAAACATGAATTTTACAAAAAAAAAAAATTAATTCGTTACTATAGAACTTTGGATCGTAAAAAGTAATGATCTATAATTCAAATAAAGGTACTTCTGTCGAATTTTAGATAGTCATCGGACTTTCTCGGAAAACTAACCGTCAGGAAAGGTAAACCAAACTAAAATTAACAAGGAACAAGTTCTCCTTGTTCAGACAAGGGAAACGTCAGACCTCTCGTGACTTAGACTCCTAAAGGGGCCTATAAAAAGAGATCTCAGTCGAACGACATCTTTATAGTCTGAAATAAACATATTTAAGGAAATTGTCTAGAGAGTGTTATAAACTTATGTATAAGAAAATCAATTTGTATTATACTAATACGTATGGAATTAATATACATCTTCCTATTTTAACTGAAGGGAGACTGACGAAGCTATGGTTTTCGATAAAATAGTTAAACAGCTTTTAAGATCCAGTTAAAATACTATTAGTACATTGACAACTTTGTTCGTCTGTTTTTATTATATAAAGGTAGAAAGAATCATAGGATTTATGCGAAATAAAAAAATTATCTTTATATACACTAATTCTAGTGAGACATACACCTCTACGTAAGGAGTCACCCGTCCATTTTCTTCATGTTGACCCGTACTTAATTACGTGTAGAATTATATACAAATCACCCGGACTACTAAAAAACACAGTATATATTTAATGCAAATTTTTTAAGAATCACTATACAAACGAGTCAGAAGTCTTTGAATAATACAAGTCCTTTGATAAGATGGTAAAAGAACAACAAAATGTGACTTTAACACAGTCACATAAATTATCATTCTGTCAAACTTATAAAAATAAAAAGTCTGAACTTACTTCGCTATTACATTTAATCTCTTTCCTCTATTTTTATTGGAGACCTATAGGGAGAACATACTCTAAATAAGACCTACTTCGTAATTCTAGCAATGACCTTCACATAATGACATTCATAAAAGTTTACTTTCATCTTACAATTAAAAACCGGAACTATTACAACTCACCCCGCGTACAATTGTCTAAATTCTCATTGTATATATCACACCCTCGTCATTACCTCCCCTATGAGGTCTGACGACTTTGTGACCATTACTCTCGTATCATTGGACCCTTTTTTTTTTAGGACCTATATCTTCTTGAATTAATATCTTACGTATAAATTACTTTTGTTTTCATTTCACTTGTGTATAAACTACTTTTGTTTTCATTTCACTCCCCGTTATACTAGTAAAGAAGAATGAAACAGTACCACTAGAAACGGTCTTATGTAAATCATCACATTTTTAAAAGACTGATCTTTCATTCTATAAGTATTTTTATATGGTTCTTCTTACTAGTACAATGATACTTATAGTTATGTCCAATCTTTTTGTGTTTTACTTTTTGAAAATATTCCGTCCGACGAATTTAAAACCTACTATAAACATTTAAATAGTTTGCTAGTCATTATTAACGTGGTTCAAGTCAATAATCTTACGAATTAGACATTGATTAAATCAATAGTTTTGGAGAAATAAGTATCATACATGTTAAATTAATACATTTTGATGACATAAGTATTTCTTATTTTGTTTGTTTGTCGTTGTTGTTTTGGAAACACTTTCGGAACATTTGACTGGACTCCCGAACTAAACCAGTATATTGACTTCTCTATGTAAAAGGTGTATTATAAAGGGTCGTGAGACGACATTAAGTACCCATTCACGATAATACTCACCATTTCTCCACCTTTACTATCGGTAAACGACCACCTTATTTCCACCGTCCAATAATGAGAATCCACCGTTACAGAAACTACCGGGACACTTAATGTGTCGTTTTGTATTGGAGACCCCCTTTAAGTCCCACTAACGCAAATTATCATTTTGGGGGTCTGTTGATCCTAAAGAAAGAAATCGAAAACCTTAATATACGTCGTTAGAGTCTACCATGAGTCGAGTACTCATCCTCAAAGACTGTCCAGTCCAGGTACGTTTTGTCTGTTGATACCTAAAACTGCGGGTAGTAAGCCGGACGAGGTCACAAGAACGGACCTCTTAGGGTACCTGTCTTCTCAGACCGTCTGATGTCAGGTATCTCAACGGGTCTCAGCCCGTGCTGACTTCACGAAATCGGACGTATGTACGGAACGGACACTGTGCTGTGTTCAAAACGTAACACAACAATTAGTCTTTCATATAAGTCTATTACCCGCAAAAAAAAAAAATTATAGAACATTGTAGATTATAAAAAGAAGAGTTTACACTCGGATCTCAAACCCTTTAAGGAACACTTACTTTGTTGAACATAAAGTAATCTAAAAAAGTCTTAATCTCCATAATAAAGTATATACACCACTATTGGTCAAAAAGTGAAGTTTTACACTTGGAAAATAAACATCATAATAAAATGGGTGGAGGTTCTTAACCCCGTCCTCCTGATTAAGTATAAAATTTACCCATTCATCTCCAAAATTTTAGTCACACTCTGAATAAAATAAATCGACTCAGTATTAAAAATAAGAGAGTAGAGTATTTTCAAACATAAGTGTTATATTGACTTATTATCCTAACTAAATTTCTATTTAATGGTGAGTTCTGTTTTTAGTTTAAACAATTTACACACTGAACCAGTTGATTTCTTCCTTAAATTTCTGTCAGTAAAAATTAAAGAAGGTATTATATTAAACGGATTCAATCTTAGTATCTGTTCAAAAGTACTTGTATTTATAAGAAAACTTTATATCTATGATGGAACTTACTTCCATTTAAATATAACAACCACTGATCACTGACTTTCTTTAAACATCCGACGAAATTTTGATAATTAGAAGGAATTTTTATCGTGTCCGGTAAATAGTCTTGGTACAACAATTTATGTTTAAACGTCTTTATTATAATAGTAAATTCTTATTCACTATAAACTTCGGTATGTCAAATAAATTGTCTGAATTTAACGGATTTTACTATAAGTCAGATATTTTAAAAGAAACTAGATAAGTGAAATAATAATAAAACGTACAAATATATATAAAAAATAGTTAAAAAAATATTGGAACTAATATTCCTATGTATATATCTTCAAGTAAATATGGTGCTTCTGTTCAAACTTTTCCTTTAAGATAATTCGTTTTACAGAATTCGGGAGATCACCATAATTATATATTCTATAAAGTAACACTATAAACGAATCACTTTCGTCCAAAAACCACAAATAAAGAAGGAATTAATGTACATAAATTGAATGGGATCTGTAGTCGACAAAGGTGCAAGGGCAAACGAGATAAACCGTCTATTAAACATGGTAGGAAATCCATAAAAAAGATTTTTGCTTTTGGAAATGAAATCCTAATTTACTGGTCTGAATTACAACTTCTTTATTTATCGGATGATTCACTATTTGGTATACAGAACTTAGTCAATGAAAACAGGAACTCAGATTACAATTTTCTATAAACATGACAAGACATGTGTACTGTTATTATTATAAAATTCTTTTTGACATAATAAATACTTAAATTCTTTCTAAAGGTAAATTTATTTGTTGTGTACTTCCTATTTGATATTAATTGAGAAATCAAGAATGACTCTAGAAAGTATGATAAATCCCAGGTTTCCTATACCAGAATAAGTATGAATCACTACAAAGGTTACTAAAAAAAAGAAAAGTCTAATACCGAGAATAATATCTTTAAGATATGAATCTTTCCTCGAAATCAACCGTCTCGATGTCTCACACAAAGTCAATACTTCCTTGTGTAAAATTGTAGTACGGTCGTCATAAACGTAAAGAAAGAATTTCTTTTAAACTTCATAATTGTAAACTGTCTAACGATCTCTTTTGACTCCTTGTAGTAGTCATCTTGACCTTTGTATTGTACCTTTTTGGATTCTACGTTTCTACTCAGAGTCTCTACTGGATACAAGTTTCCACTTAAGGAACTAAGGGACAGAAAATGATATTGAAATAAAATCTAAGTTTACTCCGATTGTCACATTAGTGATTTACATGAGACCATCTTTCACGATATCCTCCAAAAACTTCTAGAAGTAGTGAAGAGTCGAAGTATGTCACGGGAAATGACATTTTACTCTTGTTAGTATCAGGACAGAATGGTCATGAAGGCTCCGACCTCTGGTACGAAGACCCTTACATACGTAACAGTGACGAGGAGTGACTTCTTAGGAACGTCAGCCACGTGCACACCAACCAGAGGAAAATTGAGATGAACACTCTGGGAACAAGAGTCTTCACAGGTCAATTTTGACTAAATTTTGTTTTACGATTTAGACTGACTAGATGAGAAAGTAAGAGATTCGGATACCACTACCTTTCTACATTATGTAAGAATTTAGAAATCGAAAGTGAGACTTTATTCAAGGAAATCTTTGAAATTCTTCCTCTTCCGTTACCGTTGGGTGAGGTCATGAGAACGGACCTTTTAGGGTACCTGTCCCCTCGGACCACCCGACGTCGGGTACCCCAGTGCTTCTCAGGCTGTGCTGACTCGCTGAAGTGAAAGCGAAAAGTGAAAGTACGTGACCTCTGCCTTTACCGCTGGGTGAGGTCACAAGAACGGACCTCTTAGGGTCCCTGCCCCCTCGGACCACCCACGGCAGATACCCCAGCGTGTCTCAGCCTGTGCTGACTTCGTTGAATCGTCGTCGTCGTCGTCTTTGAACTTCTTCAATTACAAAATACGAACACACTGGTTTTGTGTACATAAATGTGTAGACGAGAGTCCAATAGGATTAAAAAGGAGGTCAGTGAACACAAACCCCACAGAGGTAGTACAAACCAAATCACTGTAGTGTCTGTGTTTGAGGTTTTTTCCTTGTTTCTTTGTCCTATAAGACTATGAACGTGTAAAGACTGAGTTGAAAACAGAGAATAACACGGGAGTTTCTGGAGTCCAGGGGATATCTTATTCGACATTGACGTAATGTTTTAGAGGTACAGACGATTAGACTCTCATAGGATCCATATTTGGTACCTGTGGTGTTCCAATATAGGAGGATATTTTACCTTTATAGTTTTATAACAAGAGGACTCATGAGAGGGCAACGTCGGAGGACCGTAGTAGGTCGAAAAAGCTTCAAGAATTCCCTACTCGACCTATCTCGTCTCCCCGGTCCACAGACTTGACAGTCACTTCTGTCATTCGGTCTCACTTTCATTATCAGTTCGGAAATTAGTGAACGACATTTATATATTCGTTCTTTGAGTGAACCTCTTTAGGGACAGAGACGGTTTCTAGGGTCGATTCCTCCCGAGGTTTGATACCAACCTTACACTACACACATTCTTGTTCCAACAGGTCCCCCGGACTTTGAGGAAGGTCTCTGGAGTCACGTGACCGACACGGACCACTCCCCACCCGTCCCCCGAAAGGGGAAACTCCGGACGGTCTGTTTCGGACACCAGTCCGGACCTTTTCGTGTGTCATACGTCTCCCAAACCCAGACTTCACTTTGGGGAGTGACCAATAGTAAAATGAACGATTCAAATAAATTCGTACCGGAGACTTGAGTCGAACTCAAATTTAATCTCTCAGTCTAGGTTATTTTAGCCAGAAAAAATCTTATGACAGAGGTACCGGAATAGGTTACTTAAAGTCGTATTTCTCCGAGACTGAGGCGAACCACACTTTACAATCACTATGATTCTATTTAGAGGGAGGAGTTCCTCACGGAAAGGTGACCTCTCAGGTCTCTCTTTTGTAATAAAGATGTTTGTCATAACATTGTTGACGTCGTACGAATCAGATGTGGTCGAACGAGTTTTACGTGACGAAAGGGGAGGGGCGACGAGTGAATGAGCACATGATACCAACCGAAGGTTAGACACCTACACTCTTGCTGCTAATTCATTCCAATTCTCTCCAATTCATTCGACAGACGACCATTCACCGCTTCGACTCAAGTCTCCGATGCATGAATTCAGTAACGTAGGGCGAAGATGAACTTTCATAGGGTTCCGAACTCTATACACATTTTACAAGCCCCTCTTCACTTTTCTCCATGAACAAAGGACACCCTTCACCAGTTCACTCTTATTTAGTTCGTCTCTCGTTTTAGACCTCCCCGACTCTTACGTCTGTTCCCGACCGACCTCTGGTTTCTACTTGTGAACCTCCTCCGCTCAGCTCTTACAGAGTCATGTGACAAAATGTGACGCACAATCACTTGATCGTGAGGTCCCTCCCCTTTGTTCTTTTACAGGGTACGCTAAAAGTAAAAATAAAGTACTTACTACGGAATATGACCCCATTACTATATTCCCCTCCAAAACTCTTTCCATTAGAAACGAAACCCTTAGACTCCTACGCTCTTGGGTGACTTGATGGTCCACTTCCCTCAAACGTCTGTCAAATTCATACATTTAGTGGTTGACCTTCTCTTTACCCCAGACGTCTCGTACCCAGAGGTTACTGTCACACCTCTTTTCCTTTGGGGTTTCCGTAGTTTTCCTTCCAACCTCGTCCCGTTCTTTTCAGTCAGTTCCGTCGAGATTTCTCTTCCTTCACTTCTACTCGGGTGACGCTTTCTCTCTGGTTAAGTCCAGTCTCCACTTGAAGGGACCCTTCCGGAGGGATGAATTATCCTGTGTCCAATACGTCTAGTCGCCGTATCTCGTATTCCCGGTGTAGTCCTACCTTCCAGGACCTGTCAGTCACTACCTCTCCGTCCCCCCTTCCACCAGTGCCCTAGTTCCATCCGAAGGAATGACGAAAAACTGAGAACCCAATCATCCACTTACAAAAAATTAAAGAGAAAAATTAATCTCACCCTACTTCGAATCTTTTTTTTGTCCTCTCTCTCTTTTCACTTCTATGTGCGTTCCCCCTCATGTTGACTTGCGTGTCAAGGACGTTAGACAAGAGTCTAACTCTGCGACCGGAACCGCAGTCCCGGACATCGGGAAGGAGGTGTCAAGAAACCGTTACGCGAAATTAGAGAGTATCGAAGTCAAAGGAGGAGTAATCGTACACCTATTTTTATTGTAACTAGATTCTCCCAATAACACTTCTAATCCACAATGTTACATACTCTTTTACTAAATGTCCCTCTGGAGTACCAGTTCGAACGACAATAACAACCAGAGTCTTTACGTCTCGAGACATCTACTCGTGTAGTGTCCTCTGATCTTATTTCCCCTTTACCAACTATAAAGAACTCCGTTTAAACTTTATACTCTGAGTCCCTCTATTATGGTATAACAAATCAACTGAATTCGTGAATATGGAAAAATTTTTCTTAATTTCTTTTGATTCTCAGTCCTGAGGTAAACAGGACTTTAATATTTGTAGACGAGTTAAGGTTCTACAAACCTTTATTTTGGAAAATACAGGATTTTGAGATATGTAGACAAACCCTTTCACACATACATATATATATATATATATATATATATATATATATATATATATATATCACTCCACATAGAATAAAAAGACATCCACTCGACCGTTATAATATGATGACTTTATATTTTATATTGTTCACAAGAAACAAATCGTTTGCTTAACTGACAAATTATACCAGGAAAGTAACAGTAACAAATCAACGGGTCCACACAGGTTGAGAAAAACTGGGGTGACTGACATCGGACGGTCCCAGGAGACAGGTACTTTGAGAGCTCCGTTCTTATGACCTCACCCATCGGTAAGGGAAGAGGTCCCCTAGAAGGACTACTTGGGTCCAGAGGACTTAACGTCCGTCTAAGAAATAACAGGCTCAGTGGTCCCTTCGGGATATTCCAGGAACTTCACTACTATTTTTTTGGACAGATTTTGGTAAGACTGTATGTTTCTCATCCTTTTGGTAGTGATAGACGAAGGCACATCAAGGATTCCTTAAATATTTGGCAAAAACACTTACTACGATTTACCTAAATTTATAAAAAATTAATAAAGATAAATTCTTATGAACTTCTCAACGTAAAAAAGAAAGTTGAAACCAATAAAAGAGACACCCACTCAGTGTATAAAGTCAAGTCAAGTAAAGTCAGCGAGTCAGCACAGACTGAGACGCTGGGGTACTTAGTGTCGTACAGTCCGGAGGGACAGATAGTGGTTGAGGGCTACTAGTGAGTCTGAGTGTAGGTAGGTCAGTCACTACGGTAGGTCGGTAGAGTAGGAGCCAGCAGGGGAAGAGGAGGACGGGGGTTAGGGAGGGTCGTAGTTTCAGAAAAGGTTACTTAGGTGAGAAGGGTACTCCACCGGTCTCATAACCTTAAAGTCGAAATCGTAGTAAGGAAGGTCTCTTTAGGGTCCCGACTAGAGGAAGTCTTACCTGACCAACCTAGAGGAACGTCAGGTTCCCTGAGGGTTCTCAGAAGAGGTTGTGGTGTCAAGTTTTCGTAGTTAAGAAGCCGTGAGTCGGAAGAAGTGTCAGGTTGAGAGTGTAGGTATGTACTGGTGACCTTGTTGGTATCGGAACTGGTCTGCCTGGAATCAGCCGTTTCATTACAGAGACCAAAAGTTATACGATAGATCCAACCAGTATGGAAAGGAAGGTTCCTCATTTATAGAAAATTAAAGTACCGACGTCAGTGGTAGACGTCACTAAACCTCTGGGGTCTTTATTTCAGACTGTGACAAAGATGACAAAGGGGTAGATAAAGGGTACATCACTACCCTGACCTACGGTACTAGAAGTAAAAGACTTACAACTCGAAATTCGGTTGAAAAAGTGAGAGGAGAAAGTGAAAGTAGTTCTCCGAAAAATCAAGGAGAAGTGAAAGACGGTATTCCCACCACAGTAGACGTATAGACTCCACTAACTATAAAGAGGGTCGTTAGAACTAAGGTCGAACACAAAGAAGGTCAGGTCGCAAAGAGTACTACATGAGAAGTATATTCAATTTATTCGTCCCACTGTTATCTGTCGGAACTGAGTGAGGAAAAGGATAAACCTTGGTCAGACAACAAGGTACAGGTCAAGATTGACAACGAAGGACTGGACGTATGTCTAAAGAATTCTCCGTCCAGTCCAACAGACCATAAGGGTAGAGAAAGTCTTAAAAGGTGTCAAAATAACACTAGGTGTGTCAGTTTCCGAAACCGTGTCAGTTATTTCGTATTTATTTACAAAAAGACCTTGAGAGAACGAAAAAGGTACTAGGTCGTCTACAACCGTTAAACTAGAGACGAAGAAGACGGAAAAGATTTTGGTCGAACTTGTAGTCCTTCAAGTGCCAAGTGTATAACGACCTCGGACCGAACCTCTTAAAACTCGTAATGAAATGAACATACACTCTACTCACGTTAACACGTCATCAAACTCGTAAGAAACCGTAACGGAAAGAAACCCTAACCTTACTTTTGATTGGAAAAAGTCAGGATACCGGTGACGACTCAAAAGGTTTAAACGACCGTATAACTCACATCGTGAAAGTGTCGTAGTAGAAAGTCCTAAACTTTATCGAGTTGACTTTAAGGAAGTGGAGGTGATCGAAACAAGTATCACTACGAAAGATTCCGGGTGAACTGAAGTGTAAGGTCCTACAGACCGAGATCTAATCACTAGTGTGGTAGTACTAATAGGTTCAGTACTTCTAGAAAAAACATGTCAAGAAGGTACATAAGAACGATGGAGAAGAATTATAGAAGACGAAGACAATCCAGGTATGGTAAAGACAGTAAATAGCTCGGGTACAAACGTACTTTACAAGGGAACCATAGAGATTTAAAGAACTTCTCTAGAGATCAGAAAGGGTAAGACAACAAAAGGAGATAAAGAAACGTAACTAGCGGCTTCTTCCGAAAGAATAGAGAGGAACGATAAGAAACTTTAAGACGTAAGTGGTTTTCCTTAAATAGTACTCAAACTTTGCCTGATTAGTTCGATCCCTTATTTTTTTTATTATCTTGATTAAAAGAACATATATATAATATTTACCCGAAAAAGAATACCACATACACACATATATGATATATAGAAAATAATCCTAAAGATACACATTAGGAAAGTGAACATGTACTCTTGGCAAGACACGAAAGAAAGTAAATTGAACTTGGTGAGAAAAAGACTACTAAACCCAATTAAATAGGACGAAAAGACAAGAAAGTCTTTAACTTTCGATGTGTATTAGAGTCTACACGACTTACCTTTGATTTGAACTCTGTGATTATAGTTTAGATTCCTACGGTCAAGACTTTAAAACGACATAAAGATACACAGGATGAGTACGACTAAATATTCGAAAAGACTCTCATTTCTAGACAAAAATAAGAATTAACATATATCACAAGTCAGATTACACTAAATACGACATGAGTTTCCAAAGGATAAAAACGTCTTCGACCGTCGTATACTTATTAAATATGAAAAACCGTGAGTAGACAAACCCCGTGTTTGTCAAAGAAACCCCTTTACTGAAAATTAATTATTTATCTAGTGAAAAGTAGTGCAAGTTACCGTATTGAAAATTCTCTGGTCCTTTGTTCTTATCACTGTGTAACAATCTTGACGGTAGGGTTCTCCTGGGATATGCAATTATTCGTCACTTTCTTAGTCGTTGAAGGGGGAGAAAGATTCGAAGACAAGGGTAAGTCAAATAAAGACAAAAAAGAAAAGAAAAGAAAGAAATGATTGAAGGAATAAAGAACTATCTCAGGAAAAACCATGGTTCCAAGAAGTACAAATAAATGTTTGCCCTTTTTAATTATAATCACATTATTTGAAGTCATGTTAAATTCGTTGGAATAGTGTGAATCCTATTACAATTTTCACCAACAGGTCAGAACCCCCCTTTTTTCCCCATCTAAAATTAAACGATGAAAAAACACAGTCACGTCAAAATATTCCTTCAAATCTATACATGTATTTGGAGTCACCGTGATTTTGCATCATTCAGTTTAAGACTAGTAAAGAAAACAGTTTCTATGTACTAGAATTGAGTACTCAGTGACAATGTATATTCACATTACACCCCTTTTTACTTTTGTGTAATACTCCTAAAAAAACGTTTAGACATATTAAAAAGTCAATTCGTCAGTATTTAGTTCCTTATAACATCAAAAACTCCTAGTAATTTCTCCGTAATATGTAGTCTTATCACTTCAGCAGTCGTATTACGCTACTACTTACGGACATTGACAGACAGACATTTACTACACTTTGTCTAAGTCCCACAATGTTTCCTCTTATTGTTAGAGGGACTGTCAATCAAGGGACATCCATGACAACGTCCTACGGTCACTGTCTACACTTTACGTCTGGGGAAGTTACCGTTCGTGAATAATCGTGAGTCACCTTTGACCGTTACACTTTATTCTGTTTGCCGTCTATTATAGTAAAATTCATGTAAACAAGTCCATCCACACACTCAGGAAAGAAATGACTGTTTCCGGTATAGGATTTAATTTCCTTTGTACGATCTTTTATTTTAACAATAAAACTTTGGATCCTGTACTTGTGTATACACACACAGATATATATTATCTATTTAATACGACCGGGTACAGGATCAACACATCTTTGGAAAGGTGTTTCATTTATTATCTAGTCTGAATTAAATAGAAGTAAATAGGATAGTTACTTTGTATCGACGGAGCATGTAAATCGTCTACTTAAGGATGAGTATGTCTGAAATGTATCACTCCGAACATTATGCGTATGGTAAAACAGTCGGTAGTATGCACCGTACTGCATACCCAAGACAAACTCAGAAGTACAAACAATTTCCGTGCGGGGAAGACAAACTCAGACGTGTCAAGTAGACAACTGCTCGGTCCCGGAAGTCAGGGTGTAAAACCCACGAAATACAGTGAATGGTTTCTCCTCGGTCGTTATCTAGTTTATTAAAAGACCTCCAAGAGTAAACAGACAGGTAAATTGTCGTGGACTAAGTCCACGGTTCAGGTACTTACTAAGGAGTCACTTCTTCCTTCCCTCCCTCTCTTCTTCTCCCCTTTCCTTATCACGTTCCTCTCTTCCTTCTGAAAAACAGATTGTGCTCAGTGACTACTAAGAGACAGTAACCGGTTCAGCAAATTTGAGAGAAACGTGTATAAGAGAGAGTAAAATAAAATAAGTCGAAAACACCACCTATGAACTGTTTGGACTTTCGGTAGATTTCACACGTTACACTACCAAACTATACGTATGTGTGTATATGTAACACTTCGCAACACAATTGTATAGATAGCGGAGTGAATAAATGGAAAAAAGAAAACTCTGATGAATACAAGACGGAGAACAAAATGTATCCTCACCACTAAGTCCAAGATGGATCCGATGTCTCAAACCTCTCCTTTTGTTCTCTGTCATACACCTTAGTGTCAATCCAACTACTCTGATGTTGAATATGTGTGTTTTCGTCGTAATAATACTAAAATTTTTTGTCACAGTTGGAGTCGTAGAACCCTTCTCTCTCTCGTGTAACCTAACACATTGACTTACACGTGTTTCAATACAATTATTTTTTATAAGTATAAGACACACGAAACCCCTGTCCCAAATGAAAAAGTTAAAACAAAATTGATATCAAGTAAACGTTCCAACACAATTAAATACGACATATCGTTTCACTAAATCAATATGTAAATATATAAGAAAAAGTATAATCAACAGGTAACACCAAATAGTCTCCTATAAATTATATCAAGAAACATGATATGTCATCATGAAGACGACGAATAGGTAAGACACATATTATCAAAACCTCCTCCAGTACCGTTGGGTGAGGTCATAAGAACGGACCTCTTAGGGTACCTGTCTTCACGCAACGCCGAGGTCAGGTACCCTTACGTTTCTCAGTCTGTACTGACTCATTGATGTGTGTGTATATTATCAAATGCAGACGATTGGGGTTTAAGGGTTAGGAAGGGAAGGGTAAGGTGGAGGAGGAATCGTTGGTTTTCAGAGGAGATAAAGACACTTAGAAAAAGACAAAGTATCCATACAAGTACGACGTAAAATCTAAGGTGTTTCTTCACTACAATACACCGCAAAAAGAGAAAGACTATGAATCATATTATTAGAGACCCAGGTAGATACAACGACATTTACCGTAATAAAGTAAAGAATACCGACTAATTATAAGGTAACACACATATATATATGCATGTGTAGAAATAGGTAAGTAGACAGTTATCCGTAAAGACGACAAAAGTACAGAACCGAAAATATTTATCACGAAGACACTGATGTCCTCACATACATAGAAAAACTCAGTCAAAACACACTAATATACGGGTTCTCACCAAAACAACCTAGTAACCGTTAAAATAAGAATAAAAAAAAATCCTTCGAGGTATTACAAAAGGTATCACCGATGTGGTTGAATGTTAGGGTGGTTGTCACGCCCCTCCAAAGGAAAGGAGGTGTAGGAGACGTCGTAAACTATGAACGTCTGAAAAATTACTATCGGTAGACAGTCTCCTGCACCTCCTTTCCTTTGGAGGGGTGTGACAACCACCCTAACATTTAACCACATCGGTAATACCTTTTGTAATGGACACGCTGAGGAACCTTCTTTTCAATACTGGTTGGATCTGTCGTATAACTTTTCGTCTCTGTAATGAAACGGTTGATTTCCGACAGATCAGTTCCGATACCAAAAAGGACACCAGTACATACCTACACTCTCAACCTGACACTTCTTCCGACTCGCGGCTTCTTAACTACGAAAACTTGACACCACAACCTCTTCTGAGAACTCTCAGGGAACCTGACGTTCCTCTAGGTTGGTCAGGTAGGATTTCCTATAGTCGGGACCCTAAAGAAACCTTCCTTACTACGATTTCGACTTCGAGGTCATGAAACCGGTGGAGTACGCTTCTCAACTGAGTAACCTTTTCTGAAACTACGACCCTCCCTGACCCCCGTCCTCCTCTTCCCCTGCTGTCTCCTACTCCACCGACCTACCGTAGTGACTGAGCTACCTGCACTCAGACTCACTTGAGGCCCTCTACCACTACCTGTCCCTCCGGACCGTACGACGCTAAGTACCCCAGCGTTTCTCAGTCTGTGCTGACTCACTGACTTAACTTGACTATGGACACGGTCATAAAATTGTGAAATATTCGATAGGTACTCAAAGATCGTTCTAATTACCATGTTAAAAGGGTATTTTATGGCCAGTTACATCAATAAAAAAAATAGGACCACATATGCATTATACTGATTTGTATCATAAACTAATTTCTATATAAGTATTTTTAATAGGGAATAAAATGAAGAAAAACGGAACCCTTATGTCGTTTAATACCTGNGGGGGTCCCCGTTAGTGCACCCGGGGGTACCCGTTAGTGCACACGGGGGATCCCGTTAGTGCACCCTGTGGTCCCCGTTAGTGCACCCGGTGGACCCCTTTAGTGCACTCGGGGGTCCCCTTTAGTGCACCCGGGTGTCCCCGTTAGTGCACTCGGGGGTACCCGTTAGTGCACCCGGGGGTCCCCNGAAAGGGTACGGATTTATTTATATCAAATCTTTTGAACCACTATAGGACAAGGTACCGACTGACAGACAAAACGGAATCTCCCTTCTTTCTTCGTTAACTTTCAAGACTTTTCCCGTGGGGATATTTACAACCTTTCTCCGGACCTCTCTTCTTAGTATTTTTATACTAAAGTAGTTGTGAAAAAAAATCTCCTTTCTTTCTGTCCCAAGAATAGTATCTTTAACAATAAAAACTTGTTAAATGAAAATGAGATACAGAAGACAATTTCCCAGTAGTGATTTAACAACCTTTCACAGTGTATCTAGTCAGAACAATTGAAATATCAATTTCCGGAACATTTAGATGACGGTACACATTTCTTACTTTAGATGACTATTTAAGACAAAGGAATGTCAATGAAAAATCATAGATCTCATTTTGACACTGTTTCTCGTTTGACTGGTCAAGTGACTGGTCAACACACACACACACATATATATATATATATATATATATATATATCATTATCAAGATATATATATATATCATTAAATATATTTTATCTATAATGTAACACCAGAGTCATAATATTAATGTAGATATATAAAAACATTACGATTTTCGTAGACATGTTGAAATATAATTTTTTTAGTCATTATTTAGACAATGGAGTAACCAGTCGTTGTATTAAACTTAGTAACAGAAAATTAAAGTTCATATAACGGGAAAGATTGGATAGTATCCAAAGAACTATTTAGAGATTTTAAATTTAGATCGTTTTGCGTGTGACAGTAGGAATCACGTGAAACGGTTCGAATTCAATATCATATACCTTGTTCTGAATAAATTAACCTACAAAACAGTGTATAGTGTAAATTAGTGAAAGACAAAATTTCCATCAATTTTCTATCTACTTATCAGTTCCTTTAACGAACTCAAGTCTTATTGTAAAGGTGGTAAGGTGACGTGTCTCATTACTAAGGTTTTTTGTAAAGAGTTTCGGTTTTCTGTAAGATAGAATAATACATTAAGAAGAAGGAAGGTAATGTATAGTAAGTATTTGTAGTGGTTTAATAGGAAATGACGGTTAACTTTATTTACTGAAAGTCGCAACAATATTTATAAAGTCAAATAAAATTTGACACACACATACACATATATATAATATACTGTCTATTAGACATATCCATATATTTAAGGATCAGTTGTAGTCCAAACAATTAGTCTTCGATCGGAAGATTCAGTCTAATTCTCCGGAACTCGATCCTTCGAGGTCTTTTGTAAACATTTATCATGATCCTAATAGATCCTTCGATTCTCGGAACCTCAGTAATACTTACAATTAGACTGAGGAACAACTGGGATACCTGACATCGGGTGATCCGAGTAGACAGGTACTTTAAGAGGTCTGTTCTTATGACCTTACCTATCGGTAAGGGAAAAGGTCCCCTAGAAGGACTCGGTCCCTAACTTGTCCAGAGAGCGTGACGTCCGTCTAAACAATAAAAGACTCGGTGGTCCCTTCGGGTTACCCACAATTATCATCCGTAGTTAATTAACAAACCCCGTAAATCACAGGGTCTTAAAACGTTTAACATTACTGGAATCTTTAATAGACCAGAATCCTACCGTTATCAACTTTTTAATTACGACGTAATCTGACTAACCTTGAACGACGGACCTGGTGACACGTTCTTATATACTTCGTACAGTATTAGTTTATCGGAATGGATGGTGTCCACTCGGTACCTCTGACCATCGCATCAACGACTCCGAGTCTAAAACGGAGTACACGGGTTTCTACATGACTAGCAATCGAGACTTAGGTACCGATATTTGTCCCGTAGACTGAGTATTAGGTCATGATAAACGAGACGAGACAACTATTTCATCTTTGTATAGGTCGACTGAAAGAGTCTCACTTAGGTGTCTCTGTAAGTGTTCTGAATTAACTCTCGGACTTCTCGGTACGTCCCATAAGACCGACGAGACTTAGCTACGGGAACACGCAATTTGAATGACTCTATATAAATACCAATAGTTCCGTCTTAAATGAATTCCAATAAGACTTCGTGAAACCCATGAAAGAAATAATTAATATAAATAGTATAAGAACAAAACAAAAAAGAACCTTAAGTATTAGTCCGGACGGAAAAGAACATATTCATGATTAACCTAAAGACATTTAATTCATATGATTTATAAGAGATCCATATAAATCCATAATTCATATGGAGTTATAACCCAAGTTCCTTTTTGGGTAGTACACTTTGTCTTTTCGATCTACTTTTCGTTTGTAAAAGTAAGGTCACCCATTAAAAATAGATAATTTTTAAAACTGAAATTTAGATTTTTAACTAATTGAAGATTATCTCCGATTTTGTCAAACTGTTTTATATCTGGTAGTGGTTACGACCGAAACGAGACATTGGGGTTTGGAAAATATTGTAGAACAGATCGACTAATTATATTGTCTCGTGAAGTCGAAAACACTTTATGTGAATAAGTTAAAGTGACTTCTAATATCCAAAGTTTATTATTTTAACCTAAAATAACTCCTAACTTCACACATTTATCTTGTAAACTAACTTAAATTATTTTACCATAGGACGACTACCTTCGTTCAGTAAAGGAGATCAAAATTGAACTAATGTTTCTGTTCTTCAAAATACTCGATAAGACTTACCTTTTAAAGAAAGACAGATCTCTTTTCCTGATATAACTCTGATTCTTTTCATTCATCACGGTAAATAATAAAATTCATTTTATCAACAATTACACACTAATCAAAACTTTAAATTATCTCGACTAAAGATTAGACATAAACACCGATAAATGAACTAATGATCTCAAATGTACACCAATTCAGGTCCTCTATGTAAATAAAGAGATCCGAAACTTATCAAGCTAGAACTACTGAAAGGAGTAGACTATATACGTCAAGACAAAAATCAGTCGACGTCACTGGAGTCTGGTAATGAAGAAAACAGTGTCTTTTCTTAGTGATGTATCATTGGTCACAATGAGCCTAAAAACCAAAAGACATCAGTTAAGATTTCAAAGTATATTTCTTTGTGTCCCATTGAAAAAAAAGATTAAAGATTGTTTTTATATATATACTTTAGACTCTTACTGAATATTATTGAAACTCCTTTCGTTTTGGGGTACGGTTTATAATTCCGTATACCTTTTTTTAGTACTTTTATAGCTGTAAAGTTACAAAACAATCTGATTTCTTTCACTTTTACAGACAATCAGCAAGTCAGCACAGGGTGAGAAACTCTGGGGTACCTAACATTGGGTAGTCCAAGGAGACAGGGACCCTAAAAGGGCCGTCCTTACGATCTCTTCCAACGGTAAGGTAAGAGGTCCCCTAGGAGGACTGGGTCCCTAGCTTGGACCCAGAGGACGAAACCTCCGTCTAAGAAATGGCAGATTTAGTGTTCTTTTTAGTTGACTTTTACGGAAGAAAAAATTGCAAAATTAGTGTCACCTTTGAAATTTTCTAACAGTTCAAAGCTCCTCGTACAAACATTAGATCCGATCTAATGTACTATCCGATCTAACAAGTACTCCGTAGAAACATTTACATCCGCATCATGACTCTTTGCGGTCTTGACGTCTGTAACACGAATGACCTAACTATTATTTGTCAAGACCTCGTTCTACCTAAAGTCACACCTGATTTTCTCATAAAACCCAACTAATAGTAAGTCGTCGACTAAGTTTTATAGACGTTAAAGATAAGAGAATACGTCACAAAAGTTTCTTTATTTTTCCATTTGTCAATGATTTTCGAGTATTAAATTTTCCTCCTACATAGATAAATACACTATTACCGATACACAAAAAAAAAATTAAAATAAAAATGAGATAAAATGAAATGTTATGACATAACCAAAACGGTATGTAACTGTACTTACACAACAAAAATTACGAAGTCTCTTTCAATGTAATATACCCCTCTCCCTTCCCAGTGGTATCTCTTACCTGGTGGGGTAAGAAAACAGAATAAATTCTGTTTTTATTCTCATTACCTCATCTATATCGGGTCTCTACATACCCTTTTGTCAAATCTTTGTTCTCCGTTGTCGTTTTTAATGTTGTTCACGATATACCCTTTTACGGAAACCAAGTCTGAGAGACTAGCGTGACCATCGATAAACTCCCGTTTATATTCTTACGGATAAACTTTTGTCTTTTTTTTTACACAATTATACACTTCCTACTATCAAACTATCCTACCTTGACTCTACTTATCTTCCTTCTCGATATTAATCTTATTTTCATCAATATGAAATTTTCCAAACTTGATATCTTCTGGTGGAGTAGTTTCTGTAGTTTAGTTAATCGAACTTTACACACGACTTTTTTTAAAGGCCTACGCAAAAATCATCCACATTTAAAACATTGAACTCTCTGCTCGGTGTTTCGTTCTTCCTACTCTTTCGCAGACTTTTCTACATCTTTTCATCTACCTCATTCATAGCTTTTTCCTAATAGTAGATCCTACCCCCAGATCTTTTCCGTTCTATTCACTTAGTTTGACAAATTTGTCTTTGTGCATACCTTTACCATCTATTCTCACGGTATGTCATACTTCGTCCTGAAAAGTGAAACTCTCGAGGTTGTCTTGGAACCCACTACACACAATTAAAATGCTAGTACTTTTCACATATGCATCCCTGAGGGGACCACAGGTCACCAATTCTAAAGCGGGGGGTTACGTTCCTCACGTCCAAGTTAGGAACCAGCTCTCGACTCTAGGGTGTACGGAACCCTGGTTTTTTGGTTTTGTATTGTGTCTTCGTTACAACATTGTTTAAGATATATCTCTAAATTTTTACCGGGTGTAATTTTTATTTTGGAATTTCTTTTTTCTTTTTTTTTTTTCGAAGCGACGATTCTGAGGTACGAGGGTCACGTCCCCGCACTGACTTTCTAGGGTGTACGTCGTTGTTTCTAGGTTCTAAGACACACGACGTCGATCCTGGTCACGCCGGTTTCTTTGTTGGTTTATTCACAATACTTATAAGAATTCATCCATACGTTAAGTGACTTGCAGGTTACACCTGGAACAAAGTAGAAAGAGATCGATCGACAGGTTTTACATGCGTACAAGCAGTTCAGTATGTACACCAGTGAAATTGAAGGAGTGACATCAGAACATACTAATAATCTTTGTTTAATGTTATGGTTTTCATAGTCAATATAACCCTGTGACTCATAAGAATTCTCTTTGTGGTAAAATGTCGAAGAAAAGTAATCATGTTTAATCAACTTCTTTTGTTGAAAAACCAATAGTTTTATTAAAATTGTGTTCGGTAGGAATACGATACGAATCCTACTCATAGTGAAAAGAAGACACACTTTTACTTTAGTGGTTTGCACATAATATTGTGGGTATAATGGTCGATTTTATAACCGTAATTCGAGTCTTAACTGGACACCTAGAGTAATGGACATCCTACTAATTGTAGCAGTGACTTATCATTTCTTTCTTTTGTCTTCGACTTATTACAATTATTTTATTTAGTCAAAGTTTTCATTTACTTTGGGTTTCGTTGGTAAGATTGTGGAGAGTAAAAATGGGAGTGATCCCGGAGATAAGAGGTGATTGTAAACAAAGTTTCAGTCTGTCTTTTGTTGGTGGACAAAATGAACAAAGAAGTCGAATATAAGTTAAAGACGTGTATTCCATGGTTTATTTTTTTCTGAAGATATAATAGAAGATGTGGGACATCCTCGTGTCATCTTTTTATTAAAACTTTTTATCTTTTGTATATGATACATATATCATCATAAAGTATTTGTTTACAATTTGAGAATTCCGTAAATACTTTTTCTCCTTTGAAACAAATAATGTGTTTAGTTAAACACTTTCGTTCAAACCCCTGTATTTATATCCAAATGTTTCAAAGTTTTAGATTTTATCGTAAGTTCTATTGCTAATTACAATAGTTTGACTTCGTAGTTATTTTATTCCTATATCAATAGAAAACTTTATATAGGTAAGGATACATTTAAAGAATACAGTCATAATGGATACAAATAAAACTCTTATTACCGATTATTTCGATGTCTTCGTCATTTGTTAAGTTTGGTGTCTTGAAACTGAACCTTCATAGAAACGTCCAGTACGTCATATAAAATATATACAAAATCCATTCCTTCAACTCACCATACCTCTAAGATTAACTTACCATATTTTAGAACACAGCGTTTTCACTTAATAAGAATGAGGGTCAAATCTGTGCATGGTGACACATTAACAGGGAACCTTACTGAATTAGTCCTATAAATACTCGCCGTTATTTGAAAGTAAGATCCACCAATAAAGACGTATCAGTCAATGTATAATAACGGTGATGACAGTAATGTTAGTTGCGGGGACAAAGTAAATTCACTTCAGTTTGGCGCAGTACAACGTTAAAATCAATTAGTTTTACTATTTTATCTTTAAATGTTTCCAACGTTATTCACAACGAATTGTTCTGAAAGTTCGTAGTAGACAAACGAAACATACATAACAAAATTGTCTTACTGTGTTCCGAGTTTCCCGAATTATATATGTAAACTTACATTATCAATAAAGGGGGAATGACTCCTTTCTACTTAACAGTTTTGAGACTTTTCATGTCACTTTGTGATATTGAGTCTCTTCCAGTTTCCCCTACCATAAGCATCTGACACGATCGTAGGTTCTGTGACTTCTCATATATCAGAGGTACATAAAGATGTGGTGCTCACAGGGTCCCTTTTTCGTCCTTCGGGGTCGATTAACCGGGAAAAAGTCTTTGTTACGGTCCGACCCTCGTCTCTCACGGTCTACTCACAACACTAGGGGTAAGGTCTACCTCTCGTCCTCTCTACGGTTCACAGGATCAGTGTGGAGTGAGGTCGGGGACAGTACGAAAAACTGACGTCTATAGTGTTTCTAGTCCACCGAAAAATCAACCTTTAGACCACTTCCGTTAGTCCTTTCCGTTGTGACCGTTGGTTCGAAACGAGATACTCTCGTTTATCTTTTTAGAGTCGCTTCGACGGGTGCAATCGGTCTTTCGATAGTTGTTGTATTTGCTTCTAGAACTCGTTTAATGTCCCTTCCGACTCGTTTCTTTAGGTCGTTGCCTACGTCGTCCTTTCTTCCGGCAGTTATAACTTTCTTCTTATTTTCTTTTCGTAAAGGACCACCAGGTCACCAATTCTTAGAAGGACGGTCACGTCCCTTGTACCCAAGACAGGGACCAGACCCCTCTAAGGTGTACGGAGCCCCGTCGAGTCGGGAACACGGTGTTCGGGGGTCTTGGACACGATGAATTGTTCTTCTCGGTGGTGTTACTCTTCGGGCACCTGGAGTTGCTTCTCACCGAGGACGAACGACGTTAATCTCTTTCGGGTGTACGTTGTTGCTTCTGGGTCCCGTCGGTTTTTATTTTATTTAATTAATTTTTTTTCTTTTGATTGTTTGCCTTATCATTTTCATAAGTCGTTGTTTTGTCCTAACAAAAAGCACTTTACTCACTTCTTGACATAGAAGTCGAGACTGCTTATTATCCTATGATCATAATCTTTACCCTTACTTCTGTCCTACTCTTGTTTTCAACTTTTTTTACCTGGTTTTTTATTATCATACCCGACTGTAAATGACCTTTCCTTTTGTCTGTTCTCTTCTCACTCTAAAGATTGGTCAAGGAAATTCTCGAGATAATCTGTCAACAAATCCTAAAAAACCTGTATGATCACACACCGTAAGTTTCTTAGAAAGGAACCGTAGAGAAACGTCTTCTTTTTGTTTTGGGTGGATTAGTATAAGGCTACAAAGTAACCCTACTACGTTTCCGTACGGATAACTGACCTGTTGTACGACTCCCTCTAGTTTTGGACGAAGTCCACAGGAACCTAAACCTAGTGTTGTATGCGAAATCCAATTTGACCACATATCTTTACTTGGGACTTGTATGAAGATGTCACGGACGAGAACCTATTAACGGTACTCTCCCTCGTCTCTCGAGGGTTCTTGGTCGGTACCTCTCAGAACCTTACAGATTAAGTCTCCCTTTAACACCTTCACCGTCACTACCACTTTGACGATTACGTGTCACATCCTGACGTAAAGTTTACCCCTGATTTATACCCTTTCTCAGGTAACGAAATTCTTACCTTCTCGAGAGTACTGTCATGTACGATATTAAAAAAAAAACTAAGTTGGGAGTGTGGATCACAAAATTATTTGACCTGGTCATATTCCGTAAACGAGATGAGTAATTCCATTGTTGTCTTGGGGACTCTTGATACAATGTAATACCGTGTCCTCTAGTTCGACTTATATCTCGGAGTCTATTTCCAAGATACGATTCCTTCTTTTTACGTTCCTTGTAAAAAGGTCCCCCGTATTCTGACTCAATAATAACGGTCTTCGGTGTCCATACACCGTTTTCCGACTTTTTAGGCCTCTAATTCACTCTCGGACTACTTAGGTCTTAAGGTGGCAAAAACTATCTTCAGTATATTTCAGAAGACAAAAGGACCGTCTGACGGACTTATAAGGTCTCATATCTCAACGAATCTTAAAACAAACCAATTAAGTGAAAAAGTAACGATTAGTGTAGTGAATACGTTTTCCTACATTGGCACCTCAGCACCCCCAGAACTCGTACCCCGGTGACTACATTCACCCTTGGGACAAAAAGTGTCTTCCCTTCAGTGACTCAAACCGTCTCTCTGGTTCTTATTAAATGATATAGGGGGAAAAGTGATCTTACAGTTTTCAATAAAAAGTAGGGACCATAATTGAACCTTTCTCGATCTTAGAATATCTTGGTACCTTTATAGTCGGAGGTAAGGGCTCGACACGGCGCGACTCGTGGACTTGTAGGTCTACAACACGGGTAAAAGGGAACCTCCTTTACCGAGACACCCCAATGTTTCACGTTTAGACTCGGGTGAAAAATACCTCGTAAAATTAGATAATAATCTATGATTTTTATTGATAAAAAATAAAATAATTTATAAAATAATTCATAAAATAATTATATGATTACTATAGAATCGTTTGCCATATAGTCTGGTACAATTAGAACATATATCGACACAGGAGGCGTCGTTGTGTCGTATACCGTATATATCATGAAACATTTCCAAACAACTTATTGACCTAATTCACTATAAAGAATGTACTGGTGTTATTTTTATGAAATACTCTTGTACCTAATTTTTAAGGTATATTGAAAATTCAATTTAAAATATTGAATTGTATGAACATTTAATACTGAGACACGAAATTTATCTTTACTTTCTGTAATTCATTAATGTATATCATACGTAAAATGATAGAAGCCAGTAAAAGAAGGGTCATCTCAATAGTGTATACGGAATAAATGTATGGACTTTGTAAAATCTCCAATTTTTTTATACTTAATTGTACAATCTAAATAGTAGGTCCATGGATTAATTAAAATTGTACCATCTTAGTAAGGTAAACATAAGACGAATAATTACCTAATTATAAACTATTCAATTTATTTTTAGGATATCTTATAAATAATATAAAAACTCTTAAGAGTCTACAAATAGACATGAGTCTTGGTGTATGACATAAAACTAAACAAAATCATATGACAAACTGAATTTATTTATAAGTAACAATGATTTTCATATACTAAACGAATGTAGGGGGTTTCTTAGACCTTTGACTATCTAAAAGGTGTATGTAACTTTCTCAAATCAATAACTTTTCTCTGGAATTACAACTGAAAATACAGACGAACACCCGTTTTGTTGTTAGTAGTGTAAAATATAAAGACTTGGAGTTGTAAAAAGTAGACGGTATACAATACGTGTTTTGAACTGAGGACAAAATAATGTCTTTGAGACAGAGAACCCACCGTTAGCTACTAAAATACATCAAATAAAAATGAAGTACAAGAGTCAGACTTTAAAGAGAAGAACCGGACTCAAAGATCACCTTTAAACTATCATTATCCGTAACCGGAAGACTCCTTATTTCTCTCTACTACTAAGAAAGACCTCTCGTATACAATGACAATAATTATTATTACTAGGAATTAAAGTAAAAACGACAAATGATTGTTTGATATGTCTAGTCTCTGACGTTTTAGTTTTACAGGGTTTAGTTTGAAGAGAAGAGACAAATCAAAAGGAGGAGGAAAAGGGGTGACGTAACTAATTATTGAGACGAAACGTGACGTAAACACCCGTTTGTTGTCACTCCTTCTTTACAGAACAAGACGTCTATGAAACGTCTGACAAGTCCTTACTCTTACACCACGTCAAGGATTCTGGGTCTGGGGTCTTATATTCTTCTCGGGATTTCTCTCTTTTTCATGACCAAAATCCCGAACCACTAGTATGTGTTAATATTTCTCCTTAGAATTTTTAACATGTTTATTATTTTATGTCGTAAGAGTATTTTATCCGATCCTCGTATGAATCTCTCGACGCAAGAGAGGAAAAACGTCCATAACAATGTCTACTTCTGTACTACAGCTTTCTCAAAACAAAAATATTTCACAATAAGACGGGAAATACTCCTTTAAGAATTGTCATTAAGACTCAAAATATATGATCCGACGTCTTGTAAGGAAATCTTTATTTAGCCTACTCACACTCCCTTCCTTTCTTCATTTTCTTTTCGTAATTTATTTTTATTATACTTTCTCTCAATTTTGACCCTGAAAATAACTTTAACTATTCTTTATAGTATCTTCAGGTAAATGTTTACTACTCTATCACCCTCTCCTTTCAATGGTATGACAAAAACAGAGAGTTAAATTCTGCCAGAATTGGATTCCGTTTGTAAAGTCACGACTTTTCGGGTTGGTTAATAGAAAAAATGACTTGACTAAAGGTAGTCTTTCCTTATCTATGATCTTTTTCTTTTCTACTTTTTTCTCTCATGGGACCCTTATAACACGGTTTTACGTACACAAATCGAGAGATCAAATCGTTTAGACTGTCCCTCGGTGGTGGACCATTGACGCCACTATCTTTTATCAGAACAAATGATTCTTATCCCATACTTGAAATTTTTCCTGGGAAGTACGAAATATTTTTAGAGAGACATAGTCAATGTGTCAGGAAAAGACCAATTCTTCGTCTAAAAGAACTACATTCCTTTGGATCGTTTATAAAGTTTATAGACTGTAAAACACTATGATACGTTTTTAAAAGTACTATTTTGTACTGTCATCAAACTTCCACATTAGGATTCCCGATATTACAACAATATATTAATTTATATACGTAAATATTATTTTTGGTCTATAACGAATTCTGATTCATCTGTGTCTATACGACATAATATTATGAACATATGTACAAATATAAAGGTTTTAACGGTAGTAGAAAACTTCTCTATAGATCTATTTTTTACTTATCTTCTTTTAATACGGGTATTTAAGAGATTTGGTCGAGTCCCGTGAGTTCGAAACTTTAAAACTATCTCGACAATTTCTTCACATTTGACACTAACTCACACGAAAGAATAAGAAACTCGTCTTTCGTAAAACACGGTAAATTTGATGAGAATAAGTCAGATTTTGTAAACTAATTATGTGTCAAAACGTCTCCTTTCTATATGTCAATAGGAATGTTATACGTTCTTAACACCTCATAATTTACATTCAAATTACTCTTCAACTTTTCCGTAGTGTCTGTATATATGGAGACATTGTGGATATACCGTCACCAATACTTAGGACCGACGTTAAATGCTATCTTGGAAACTCAAGGGTTTAACTTTCGGACTCTTGATGAGACTCTGAATGATATAGAAGTAGAGTTCTTGTAATTGGAGTTCTATAAATAAATCTTTCGTAACGTAATGACTAACATTTCAAGTCAGTCACAACTTTTGACAACTATTTACATAACAAGAAGTATGAGTATTTTCAAATATTGACTTTCCCAGGATTTTAAGTAAGTGAAGTTAGACATGTGGTTATAACTTTAGTTTACGTAAAATGAAACCAAAAATAATCACATACATTATTTTTCTTGTATGCACATACATACTTACACATACATATATATGACATTATATGTATATGTGTATACTTGTAGTCAACTTGTCAATTTGAACCTATACATACATATATAAGTACACATATATATATATATGTATTTGTATTTACGTGTCTGAATGTATGTGTATGTGACCTTGTAAAAGGATACCGTTGTAAAAGGATCCTTGTAAAAGGATGATCTCTCCTTTGTTTATGTCTTTACAACACGAAATCAGTTTTATGTATATGTGTCTCAAGTTCCGTTATAATACGTATTTTCATGACCACATTATGTTTTCCTCTATAGTAATTAAGGATTTTCTTGTCGTTCCTAAACCAAAAAAAAATCATATTTACATAAATAAAATTAACCTCCAATTAATGAAATGTTATACTAGACTAAAAATTGCAACCTTTTCCTAAAAATTTAACCTTCTCCATCCCGTTTTCTCCCTTACTTCTGATTCTCTTGTCACTCGTTTCATTGTCCGTACCTGGTAATTATGAATTAAGTCGTTTATGAATCAGGTCGTTACTTACACTATACACCTTCTCTTGAAATAGATAGGTATCTGAATAAACGCATAAAGGAAAAGGGTGTTTCAGACTACCGACTCCTATATAAACAGGATAGTATTCTCAACAACAAATCAGTGATTCTGTACAGGCTGAGACGCTGGGTGGTCCGAGGAGACTTGTACCCTAAAGGGTCCGTTCTTACGACCTCACCTAACGGTACAGGAAGAGGTTAGTATTCCTATAAGTTAGCGTTTATTTCGTCCCTTCTTTTCTCTCACTCTTCCTTTAATCTATATGACAATTTGTAAAACAATGAATAAAAATTTTAGATATAATATAAGAATTTGATTACGAGGAAAAAACTCCCAAAATCTAAGATAAGTTATAACACCCTTCTAAAGAATTCTGTCAAAGATTTCTTATTGACCATTATTGTACTTAAACACAATTTCAACTTACGTGAAATTTTGTTGAAAAAATTAACTTCGTTAAAAAAAATCAACGAAATGTCTTAAAACACCAAAAGACAGCATGTAGTTGTTCTTAGTCGGCCTCCATGTGGGTACAGGGGAGGGAGGGTAGAGGGAGGGGTGGGTGGGACGTCGGACAGTGTCTCGGGGACAAACTCAAGGGACTCAGTATGTCGTTTACTTACGTGAAAATTCTTTGTAAAACCTTTCAAATATTACAGTAAATAAAATAGATATCTTTAAACATCGTGAAAATTTCTTCAAATAAAACCATTGTAAAAACGAATCACGAATAAAAATATGAATCGATTAACAACAATAGCTATGATTTCCTTATACACTAAACGATTAGGATAACCTATAATTTGTTGAGTCTAACCTGGGGATCTCGACCTTTGTCCAGTAATTCAGTTAAACAAAAGGTAGAACTTAACTACTTTTACATAAAATAAAACATAAACACACTCTGTAAATAACGTATCAAATAAAAACAAAGAAAAGAAAAATCAAACGTCGTAGATAGAGAAGAGGTTAGGTATTACATACCGATAATTTCAAATTTGGGACAGACACAGTGAGTTTTTAGAGTTCACAAGAAACTTCGGGGCTAAGTTCAGTTTTATGGTGACTCCCTTTGAAAGTGACGAGCGAGAACATCTTTTGACACGAAAGAAGGACGAACGCAGGTGTTAGGTCAAAGGACGGCCACCCTGGGGACGGCATAACCAGGGACACGTCGTCGTACGGTGGTGACTGTCTGTCAGTTGACTCGGAGAGAAAGTTCTGGTTCGTATGTACAAAAGGGGATTAAAAACGGACAAATTCGAGTAGTCACAGAAAGGGACTAGAGTCGATGTTTACCGAGAAAAAAGGACACGGAGAGAATATCTGGAAAAGATATATCTCTAGAAGTGTGAGTGTATGGACAAACGACAAAATAGTGTCACCCTCACATACAAAATTAACGACTTCCATCTTAAAGACAGAAATCAGCAATAAGACAACTACGTCACGGACTTCCTCCTGAACCGTCGACACTGTCGTGGAAACACCCATAAACAGGTGCATGCTTAAACACACAAAAGGATACATAATCCTCAAAAGGTTGACACAAAACTAAAAGAAACGACTAAAGAGTCGGGACCCGAGAAGTCTGACAGAGAAGGTGCACGTTAAAGTTTGACGTTTATTATTTGGAACGTATGGAACACATAATACAAGAGCCTGTAGAGACACGAGTCGACGAAGTCAGTACAGTCTGAGAGACACTGGGGTACCTGACATACATCGGGAAGTGCGAGGAGACAGGTGCACTAAGAGATCTGGTCTGATGAACTCACTAATGGTACGAGAAGAGGTCCCCTAGAAGGGTTGTGTCCATAACTTGGGAACAGGGGACCCCGAAAATAATGAGTAAAATTACTAATTATGAGAAGTTATTTTACAATATTACACATTGACTAATGTATAATGGAGTTAAGGAACTTGATGTTCAAGTTAAAAAAAAGAAGAAAATAGGAATTTTTTCACCTTTTACTCTTGGGAAGATAGACTTATCATACTTGAAGTAATAGTGAAATTTTTATAAAGGTCCTGGAGATGGTCGAATAATAACAAGAAAATACTGAGCAAACTGTTAGGTCTAATATAGTAGATTAAATCAATTGTTTTAGGTAACTACTGATAATTCTATCAACATAGAGTTTCCATAAGGAAAACTTAGAAACAACTTAATTCGTGGAAAAATATTTTCATATCTTGAATTGATTTCAATTTATCGTATTACGGATTTTGGATTATTAGACTATATGGTTGATAGATTACCTTATTACGTCTTTTATTAAATTTTAAAATTTACTCCTCGTTTTCTCCTTTTCCTGGTTAAATTTTATTTCTTAATTCTGTTCGTATAAGTAGTCAATGGTAAACCCGGGTTACCTTTTTGACCGGACTCCTGATAAGTTAAATTTTACAAGGTATCCACGACAACCGAGGGACTTCGTTTTATATTATTCCCCAACCACAGGGTTAATTTCATAACCTTTACAGTCGTTCGACTTACCTTACCGAAATATACCAAACTCTCTGTTCACACGACCATTCCGTCAAACCCGTACTTAAGCACCTTATAAAGCTCTGATTAGTCTGACAAAAGAATTCAATATTGAAAACGAAAAAGAAATAAAGGGACTTCCCTAAATGAACAGGTCACGAGTCTTCGTCAATAATACTTGTCATCTGTTCTAGTAACACTTTAACAAGTCTTGGAAGTTATTGGTTTTTAGGTTTCCAAAACCTAGTCCAATCACTCGGGAAATCGTTAAATTTGTGACTAACATGAAATTTCTTTCTACTTTAGTCGGTACGAATCACGAAACTTTAAGAAAGACGAAGGAATTTCTTGTATTACACTACTTAAAAATTGTAAAAGTCATAAACTTGACTCTATATCATGAAGACATTAGTTTACTTACTTAGTGGTTAGGGGTTTAACATTGAAACACTTTTTTTTAATGAAGGTTAATTTCAGTATCGTAAATTTTATGTGAAAACATTGGTGAAGTGGAACATTCGGTGTTTTAACGTACATCAATACATTCACAAACCTTCTATTATAGAGATTTGATGAATGTTTCTGGATAGGGTCAGGCAACGAATCTTCAAGAGAAAAGAACCCTTTTCATGATTTGGAGAGACGTGGAGTAAAGAGAACATGCACCCATTATGAACACGGATAAAATACTCATAAATCACTTAATCATGTAAATTTGTTAAAACTTACGATGGACCGGGTACTATTTGTCGGTTCTCAATAATCAATAAGAAAATATGTAGTAGTAATAATTATAGTACTTAAACTATTAATACTCAAGTTTATGAAGAAATTTCAAAAGAAAACAATAGGTGAAGATTAAACTTTGACGTTTATGACTTATACTTATATTTATATTAATTACTCCCCCGTTTTTGGCGATTATCAGTTTTGACACGAAACAGCATAAAGTGTCCTTTAACTCTCACTTATATTAAGAAAATGTCATTCCACTCTCCCTTTCTATGGACGACAGTGTTGAAAATAAAAGAAAGAAAGATTTTCACAATCTACTTTGTTCTTTCCCTTCGATATAACCCTCCACTTCCCTTCTCTTTCTACTCATTTAGTAATAAAACCGTCTAGTATAGAAATCTCTGAACCCGAAGAGTCCACCGTGTCACCATTTCTTAGACGGACAGGTACGTCCTGTGCACCCAAGTCAGGGACCCAATCCTTCCAGGGACCTCTTCCCTTACCGTTGGGTGAGGTCATAATAAAAAAAGGGGGAAGAAAAAAATTTTTTAATAAAAAATTAACTTCCTATTAACTGAATGTCTTAAAAGAAAAAGTTTGTAGTTGTACTTAGTCGGTATCCATATGTATACAGGGACGGACCCTTTAGGGTACCTGTCGTCTCTGACCTCTCGGTGTCAGGTACCCCAGTGTTTCTCAGTGTATACTGACTTATACGTGTTAATCTATGAATTTCAGTTATCTTAATTGTTTATCAGTAATTGGTTAAATTGTCATATATCATAATCACTATTATGTTTTATTTGTATTTCGTAAATATAAAGAGAATTGTTATTATAAATCTTTTGTATTCCGATTTATTAAATAAGTATTGTGGTTGGTTTTTATTCTAAGAATCTACGATTGGATTCCTTTTTTAAGTATAGATTAGATATACGTATATATAGACACAATACAAAAGAAACATTTTTAGTACTTCTATTGGACTTGTTAATTTTTACATCGTTATAAAGTCTTTCAAGTTAACAAAAATTTCTACAATCAATAGGATTTCACTCTGTGTGTGACTCTCTTTTATCAGTTTTTGTCTTTTGTTTTTATTAATAAACAACCTTGATCGTCTTCACTAGAACGTTGTTCGTTAACGTTCCTATTTATCCCCACTGGTTATTACTTTTCATTCGTATTTTCATCTTCCTCTTCTTTGAGGGTGATATTTATTTATGTCGTGTATTTAGTTTGTTACATGATAATTTACCACTCACGAATGTTACATTAAACTTTACCTTTACAATATATGTATTATACTTAGCTATTAGTGCATACCTTTCCTCAATAAAGACCCAGACACAAATTTCTACGACAATGAAACCTAGTATGAAACTAGTGGACGGAGATGGGTTGGAGGTTTGGGTGTCGTTACTATCTATTTAATATTTTTCCTTGTCCGTTCCTTATATGTCTGAAAAGGGGGACTCAAGACCCAGGACTATTGTCAATTTTAATGACACTGACCCTAAAAGCAAGTGTATTACAAGTCTTAACGAGAAACATTCCACCACTTCACTTCATTCCAAGTTTGAGTTCGAAACCATATTACTAAAGGGTGTACACTGTCCTCCGTATTCTTCCGACAATTAACCCCGATATTGAATATCCTCCACCCGTCTATACCCGGGAACGTTAATTTATGACTCGGTTCAGTGACCCACCTAGTAAACCTAGTCGTTACGGTATCACGTCCCTCTAGCTTGACGATTATACTTTGGACCCAAACGTAAAATTTTAAACTCACCGGTGTATCTCGGACAACACATTTTGATACACTCCCCTGATACCTCTCCTTACCGTTATGTTTATCTTTTTCCTATTTAATCCCCCCTTTGCCTCTTCCGTTACCGTGGGGTGAGGTCATGAGAATGGACCTTTTAGGGTACCTACCTCCTCGGACCTTCCGACGTCAGGTACCCCAGCGACTCCGAAAAGTGAAAGTACGTAAGTTCTTCCTTTACCGTTGGGTGAGGTCACAAGAACGGACCTCTTAGGGTCCCTACCCCCTCGGACCACCCGACGGCAGATACTCCATCGTGTCTCAGCCTGTACTGACTTCACTGAATCGTCGTCGCCGACGACCCCCTTCTTTGCGTCGAATTAAAAAAGGAAATTCGATAATAAAATTTATTACTTCTGTTGATCTTGAATCAAGTCAAGTCAGTGAGTCAGCACAGATTGAAAAGCACTGGGGTACCTGACGTCGTAACGTCCGGAGGGACAGGTAGCGGTTTAGGACCTCAAATGAGTTTGAATACAGGTAATCTCAGCCACTACGGTAGGTTGGAAGGGTAGGAGACAGTAGGGGAAGGGGAGGACGGAAGTTAGAAAGGGTCGTAGTCTCAGAAAAGTTTACTCAGTCAAGAAACGTAGTCCACCGGTCTCATAACCTCAAAGTCTAAGTCGTAGACAGGAAGGTCACTTATAGGTCCTGACGAAAGGAAAGCCTACCTGACCAACCTAGAGGAACGTCAGGTTCCCTGAGAGTTCTCAGAAGAGGTTGTGGTGTCGAGTTTTCGTAGTTAAGAAGCCGCGAGTCGAAAGAAATATCAGGTTGTGCATGTAGGTATGTACTGATGACCTTTTTCGTATCGAAACTGACCTACCTGGAAACAGACGTTTCATTACAGAGACGAAAAATTAGACGATAGATCCAACGAGTATTGAAAAGAAGGTTCTTCATTCTCAGAAAATTAAAGTACCGACGTTAGTGGTAGACGTCACTAAAACCTCGGGGGGTTTTATTTCAGACTGTGACAAAGGTGACAAAAGGGTAGATACACGGTACTTCACTATCCTGGCCTACGGTACTAGGGTCGAGAGACATACAACTCAAAATTCGGTCGAAAAAGTGAGAGGAGAAAGTGAAAGTAGTTCTCCGAGAAATCAAGAAGAAGCGGAAGACGGTATTCCCACCACAGTAGACGTATAGACTCCGATAACTATGAAGAGGGCCGTTAGAACTAAGGTCGAACACGAGTAGGTCGGGTCGTAAAGAATACCACATGAGACGTATATTCAATTTATTCGTCCCACTGTTATATTTCGGAACTGTAAGAGGAAAAGGATAAACCTTGGTCAGATAACAAGGTGCAGGTTAAGATTGACAACGAAGGACTGGACATATGTCTAAAGAGTCCTCCGTTCAATCCACCAGACCGTTCTTTCGGTTTATATAGTAATTAGTTTTCTTATATAGTTTTATTAAACTGTTAGGCATTTTCTAATATACAAATACCGGAGTTTCACTCTTTACCAGTTTGTACATATTTTACTTTCTTTAAACACCTTGTATACTTTTAATATACTTTGTTTTTATCATCGTTCCTTTTTTATTGACTAATCTTTTTCATGTATAACACCACAAGTTGGAATTCCCTTTATTATCATAAGAAACTTAGATTTTTATTTTAAATTTTCTTACGATCGACGCCCATAATAAAAAAAATGAAATAAAAGATGAATCTAAACTCCTTGATTGATTTAGAAGTGTAACTTTGATGTTACAATTTAGTCTATTTATTTTAAATCATAGGAGAATCCGTGTGCAAACATTTACGTCTAATACTTTTGAATTGCCTAGAAGTTCCGTGGTTCTTTTCTTTCTAAATGTATATTTGTTTACTTTTACTATGACGCTGTCTAAAGGACCGTCATGGAATCAACAGTCTTATATTATTTATTATTGAAGTTTCTCGACTTCCTTTTATTGATGGGTATATTATATCGAAGAGATAGTTTTATAGTAAGTTCTTAATATGGATAACTTACATACCGTTTTTGGTAGTGTTATAACATTTCATCAATCAGAGGTTAATTTTATTTTTTTTTAAAATTTCTTAATATGGTTTTATTACCTCTTCCGTTACCGTAGGGTGATGTTATGAGAACGGACCTTTTAGGGTACCTATCTCCTCGGACCATCGTCAGGTACCCCAGCGTTTCTCAGCCTGTGCTGACTCACTGAAGGGAAAGTGAAAAGTGAAAGTACGTAACCTCTTCCTGTACCGTTGGGTGAGGTCACAAGAACGGACCTTTTAGGGTCCCTGCCCCCTCGGACCAGATACCCCGAAGGTATCTGCCCCGACGACAGACACCCCAGTGTGTCTCAACTCGTGCTGACTTCACTGAATCGTCGTCGTCGTCGTATGGTTTTATTTTTATTAAAATCTGGTCGGGATTCTCTTATTTCGTTGTTACAGGAAAAGACTTTCTTGATAAAGTCTTATACCGAACCGATCTTCTTATATCTTATCGTAACTTTGTACATATAATAGTATACACTTTATCTAGCGGTCAGGTCTAAGTTACGTACTCTGTCCCACGAGCCCCGACCACGTGACCCTACTGGGTCTCCCTACCCTACCTCTCCCTCCACTCTCCCTCCCAGTCCTACCCTTGTATGCATGTGGGTACCGACTAAGTACAGGTACATACCGTTTTGGTAGCGTTATAACATTAATCGGAGGTTAATTTTTTTTTTCTTTGGTATCACTTCATAATTTTTTTTCTATATTTTTACTCTATGAGAATGTAAATTAATGGTAAACTATTTTATGACAAAACACTAATTTTCAACTTTCATATTGACTTCTATTTTACTAGAACTTAAGTCACCCTCCCATTTCGAACACTTCAGGGACGAGTTCTCCATTTGTGTTTAGGACCTATCACCACATCTCTCTATAACAGATAATAAACGTTTCAATAACTCCTTTACCTTCTTATATTTCATTACTTTTACTACATAAATAGTTATTTTTCGTTTTCCTTATTATTTCCTACCCTGTCATAAGTCAAGTCAAGTCAGCGAGTCAGCACAGGCTGAGAAACGCTGGGGTACTTAGCGTCGTGCGGTCCGGAGGGACAGGTAGTGGTAGAGGGCCTCAAGTGAGTCTGAGTACAGGTAGCTCAGGTAGGTCGGTAGAGTAAGAGACAGCAGGGGAAGAGGAGGACGGGGGTTAGGGAGGGTCGTAGTCTCAGAAAAGGTTACTCAGTTGAGAAGCGTACTCCACCGGTTTCATGACCNGGGTTAGGGAGGGTCGTAGTCTCAGAAAAGGTTACTCAGTTGAGAAGCGTACTCCACCGGTTTCATGACCTCGAAGTCGAAAATCGTAGTAAGGGAGGTTTCTTTAGGGTCCCAACTAGAGGAAGTCTTACCTGACCAACCTAGAGGAACGTCAGGTTCCCTGAGAGTTCTCAGAAGACGTTGTGGTGTCAAGTTTTCGTAGTTAAGAAGTCGTGAGTCGAAAGAAGTGTCAGGTTGAGAGTGTAGGTATGTACTGGTGACCTTTTTGGTATCGGAACTGATCTGCCTGGAATCAGCCGTTTTATTACAGAGACAAAAAGTTATACGATAGATCCAACCAGTATTGAAAAGAAGGTTCCTCATTCGTAGAAAATTAAAGTACCGACGTCAGTGGTAGACACCACTAAAACCTCGGGGGTTTTTATTTCAGACTGTGACAAAGGTGACAAAGGGGTAGATCGAGGGTACCTCACTACCCTGGCCTACGGTACTAGAAGCAAAGGACTTACAACTCGAAATTCGGTTGAAAAAGTGAGAGGAGAAAGGAGAAGTGAAAGACGGTATTCCCACCACAGTAGACGTATAGACTCCAATAACTATAAAGAGGGTCGTTAGAACTAAGGTCGAACACAAAGAAGGTCAGGTCGTAAAGAGAACTACCTTTCATAATTTTTCTCGTTTTAGTCTATTATTTTAATGAACTTTTGGTGTTATTTATATTATTCCATTCGTGTGGATACTTTTTCGTCCTATTGTCTAACTAAAAAAAAAAAAAGTTTTTTATGGACTTATTCTCGTGTCTGAGTCTCCACAAACTTTGTACTGAAAATAACAATGTGTCATGGTCGAATACCCTCCTTGACTTCCACAATTCTCGTTTAAGTGGCAAGGACTGTACATTACAAGTCCCAAGAAAAACTCCCCAAGCTAAAATACCCTTTAGTCAGTTCTAGGGGAGGACCTGAGGAAAGACCTTGAACAAACTCTAAGTATCTCCCCCGTCCAGACACATGAGTCCCCATTTATTCAAGGTTACATGTAAACTTTTCTTTACATATCGGATATTAAAATTTTGGTTTCTATCGTTTTATTTCCTCTTTATCTATTGATATGTATCTAAGTTTGTATAAAAATTCAGTATCATTCATTTGACTTTTCTCTAATCTATGTGTCCACTTCTCTTTCCTTCAATGGCAAATAAACAAGTCATGTTTTCTTTACTTTCCTTACTTTTGTAATTCCTGTAAGAATCAAACGAATAATTTCAAAATATTATGTACTATGTACAGGAAAACTAAGTCAATTTTATTTAGTATGTTCGTAACTATTTATTCATCACTTTTTTTCTGTAATTTATCATTTACTTTTATTCTATCATATCGTTATAATTATAGTTTGTTTTATTTAAATCCTGTTTTATAGTCATTATCTATATTTATTTTTGTAAAATTCTTTTATCTTTTCGGTACTTAATAGACATAAATTGTAAAGAAATATATATCCTTACTATTTTTACTTTAAACGTCAATCTCTTAAAATGTGACAAAATATCTAGTTAATTTCTTTGTCTTAAGTACAAAAACTTTTAGTTTAAATCGTTCATATTAGATTCTCTATTTCCATCTTTCACCGAATAGGTGGTAATCTCTTATAAGAAGTGCAAGTCGTTTATTCCCCTCCAAAGATCTTTTAATTCGTACAATAATCCGGTGTGTATATCAAAGTAGTTTAAAGTTTGTTGACTGTATTGTCTCCAGAATAAGACACCGACAAAACGGTAATTTATGGTTAAATTTCCATTTGCATGGTTTATGTACAGGTATAGTCATCTTATATACGGTATATAGAAGTTAACCGAAGTGTAAACGATAAAAGGGAAAAAGAAGGGAAAAATAAGTACAGACTCGAGGTCCTTAAAGTCAAAGTTAAATGTGACAGAAGTAGTTGAGGTGGTGGAACAAGGGACCTTTGAGGACCCGGCCGGCACAGTATAATAATGTGGTCGTTAAAATGTATTAGGTGATGGTCGGGGAAGAGTTTAACAGAATTGTATACACACGGGAGACCTAAAATGTAGACCCTGGGATTATTGAGTCCATAAATTTGTTCATAAATCTTTTTTCAGTGTTTTAATACTTTATAGTTTAGAACGTCACCTACTTGTACCATCAATCTCCATTTATATCTTGTAATTACGTAATTAGTTCTTTATTAGTACAATGATAAGTTTAGTTCTATCGTCTTACTATATATATCGTAATATGAATTCCTTTAATTTTTACTCCTTTAGCATTGAGATTTTCGTCTTAATTTAGTTTATATTTTGTTTTGTTATCATCTTTCCTAGTCACTTCGGTTACCTTAAATCTTTCTACCATTGCTATTGGGACGTGCGCTCTGTCGTTTTCTCTGTGTCTACGTATCTTGTCAGAAAACCTGAGACACCCTCTCCCTCTCCCACCCTACTAAACCCTCTTACCGTAACTTTGTACATATTATAGTATGTACTTTACTTAACGGTCAGGTCCAAACTACGTACTATGACCTACGAACCCCGACCACGTGACCCTACTGGGTCTCCCTACCATACCCCTCCCTCCTCCCTCCCCCCAAGTCCTACCCCTCGCGTACATGTGGACACCACCTATGTACAACCACATACCGTTTTGGTTATGTTATAACATTTCATTAATTGGAGGTTAATTTTATGTATGTAAATATAAAATTTTAAAAGTTTTTTTATTTTTTTAAAATTTTATTATTATTTTTATCGTTTAACAATTTTCATGAAATAAAGTCCCGACAGAATGATCAACCTCACTCCATTTAAAAGAAATCAAAAGTTTTTAAAAGTTTAAAAGACGTTTAGTTGTACGGGATTGTGAAACCACCTCTTCCTTTACTGTCGGGTGAGGTCATAAGAACGGACCTCTTAGGACACCTGTCTCCTCAGACCACCCGACGACAGGCACCCCAGCGTGTCTCAGTCTGTACTGACTTCACTGACTCGTCGCCGTCGTTGTGAAACCATTGACCTTATTTTCCATTTGTGTCTAACAAACTTATTCGAACCATGTTTTAACTGACCTATTAGGTCATATACATGAAACGATTTTTAAGATCGAGTTCAGTCGTTCTTGGACATTATAACAATTAAAATGTAAAAGGTAGAGGAAATATTCTTTTTCACGTAGTACGACAATAATTAGGAGTAAGAGACTCCATAAAAAGTTCAGTAGAGAGAGTTTTATATTCTTTTTTAATTCCCTTCTCAATTGGTTCCTTGGTATACCATGAAATAAATCACCACGGTTTGTTCATAGTTATCGGAGTTTATATCGTTCAAGGGTCGTATTAATTATCCCCGAATGTGATTAGTAATTTTACAGATGATTTATTTTAATATTTGGAAGTTCACAACCTACTCTTTACTGATATTACTGTAGCCTTTGTATTTACCAGAGTAATAAATAATTTTAGTAAAACAGGTTCATTTTCTATATATATTACATATTATTCGAGATAAGTTCAAGAAGGTGCGATTAAGTTTATATTTACGTATTAATGATCAAACCCAGTAAGAGGGTGTCAACACAGTTCCCATCTTTGGTGGATTCAAAAAAAGACTATATATAAATAAAAAACTATCGTAGTCCTTATCAATATATTTATATAATTAAAATCTGGATATTAATTCTGGTACAATTGACCGGAAGTTTACTTTTTTTATCTTAAAAATTCTTTATACACAAGGATAATTATCTTTGGATTATTATATTTCATTTTATATCTCATCTCTTTACCTGTTTACTTTTAAACTTCGGACTCTCATGAAAAACGAAATCTAAGGATTTAATTTATACGGACTTTATCAAATTGAAATAGGATTAAACCACCACTATCATTTCACTACATTATTCGACTATATGTCATAATGATCAAAAATATCATAATGATGAAGTCATATACAAATAATTCAATGTGCCATTCCACAAATTTTTCTTTTATTAGATATATCACCTTGAATAAATTTGTATTCGTAAAATTCTAGTGTAATACTTTTAAATATTTATAGGAATATCTCTATTATTTACACTTCAAGTATTGGGACTATGACCTTTGGTTTTTATGTGTAATGTAAACTTATGTGTCTACGACTTAGACAAATCATATACTTTGGTCACGAAAATTTTGATGAAACACTCTTACCATTACATGGAAAAAAACAATGAAATAAGGAATGTGTAAGACCGTCGTAAGGTATAAAATCGTTCCCTAGGAAATTCCATAAAAAAGAAACGGTTTATCTATTTAGATAACTGTATCAGACCTTCTTTATATTTTATGCTATTTTGGTAGACTCCTTCCAACCCTATGTAAACTTCTTATCCAACTAATATACATCTCGTTTCACTAACCATTTTTTCTTTTTTAGATATGTCGACAGTCTTTACGAAAACCTTAGTATAAAATTATGGTCACATAAGATGGTCCTTCTATTTCCCAGATCAGAATGAGGGCTAAAACATAAAGTGAAGTTTTTTGAAATTACACCTACTGAAGAACCTTTAGTCTTAACCTCGAAATATAATCATTGGTGTATCTTTCCTAGTGTAGATCTTTTAGACTTTTATTTCAGGTTTCACTTGTACAAAGATACATGGGTTTTACATATGTTCCTAACTTCAATAAATCTCCCTCTTTTTTACAGAACACGTTTGGTTATATACATAATTATCTCTCGTGGTACCATACTTGAATGTTACTAGTATTAAGTACTTCTTTATTGTAAATTTTTACTACATTTTTGTTCTTTTTGATGGCAATCTTTTGTTACTTTTCCTGTTTTTATGACGACCAGGAAGATGTTAGACACTACATCCGACAATGAAGACGTGTTTCAGCAGAAAAACTATCATACGTTGTGACAAATGACTTTTGGAGTGGTATCTATTGATACTTTAACAGTTTTCCGTAAACACATGTTTTATTGTCTATAAATCTTGTAATCTTTTTAGAAGTCGAATAAAAAATTAAAAGTCATAGAAACTATAAATTTATAATGTAACAGTAAATTGAAATGACATGGTTTATTAGTAGTTAAAAAGGGTTGAAAGGATATCTTATCTAACTTTTACTTTTTCTTTTCTCCACTTAAGGTAGAACCAATAAAAGTCCTAGTAACCCTTCAAAGTTATGGAATTATTAGATATTCCTTGAAGATACCTCCTACAACTAAAATAAGACATCTATGTAACGACAACACCACCATCAAATCAGAGGTTCGGGTCAGACTGAGCACTGGAGTACCTGACATCGGACGGCCCGAGGAACAGGTACCCTAAGAGGTCCGTCCTTATGACCTCGTCCAACGGTAACGGAAGAGGTCTCCCGGAAGGACTGAGTCCCTGACTTAGGTCCGGAGGACGTGACGTCCACCAGAGGAGGTGAAGTCCGTCTAAGAAATGACTCCCTCGGTGGTCCTCCATGAACGATATTTTAATTAAATTATTTATACAAACGTAATCGTTAAATATTTCAAAAGATTAAAACAACGTTTTTTATCATCGGTTTAAACTATATTAGTACAAAGGGATCGTTGTTAAAGAAGCTTTCTCCTTATATAACAGGTAATACTTTAGTAGTGTGAACGCGAAATACGTGTTCACTCGATTTTCCTTAGAATGAACTCTTTTTTTATTCTCTGAGAAGAGTGTCATATACAAAAAATTATATTTAAATAAATAAAATTAACCTCCAATTAATGAAATGTTATAACATAACCAAAACGGTATGTAGTTGTACTTAGGTGGTGTCTATATGTGCACAAGGGGTAGGACTTAGGGGGAGGGAGGAGGGAGGGGTATGGTAGGGAGACCCAGTAGGGTCACGTCGTCGGGGTTCGTAGGTCATAGTACGTAGCTTGAACCTGACCGCTAAACAAAGTATATACTATATGTACAAAGTTACGGTAAGAGGGTTTAGTAGGGTGGGAGAGGGAGAGGGTGTCTCAGGTTTTCTGACAAGATATGTAGACACAGAGAAAACGACAGAGCGTATGTCCCAATAACAATGGTAGAAAGATTTAAGGTATATATATACGCAATCATATGACATAACCACAAAAAGAAAGACCGAATGAAGTGAGACATATTAGTCGAGGTCAAAGTAGGTGGAGTAATCTTGACTAAGTTTACATAAGAAAAATTACCGACTCATTCTGATGTAACACATATATATGGTGTCGAAAGAATAGACAAGTAGACGACTACTTGTAGATCCAACGAAGGTACAGGACCGATAATATTTGTCACGACCTACTTGTAACCCCATGTGCACAGAGAAAGTTAAGACCAAAGGAGTCACACATGTGGGTCGTCCCCCTAACGACCCAGTATTCCGTCAAGATAAAGGTCAAAAAATTCCTTAGAGGTGTGAGAAGAGGTATCACCGACATCATCAAACATAAGGGTGGTTGTCTCATTCTCCCAAGGGAAAAGAGGTGTGGGAGAGGTCGTAAATAACGAACATCTGAAAACCTATAGTCGGTAATACTGACCGCACTTTAGCATAGAGTAACACAAAAACTAAACGTAAGGAGTGTCATATACAAAATTAGTACCCGTTATGATGGGTATATAGGTCGAAGGGTATATACACGTTTGATGGTCCAAATTAATTTCAACAATAAAAAGATACAAACTTCGAGACAGTTGTATGACAAAAAGTATTAAGTAAGTCTAATATACTTGAAATTTTTTCAGTGTTCTTAATATGATGTAAAAATAGTATACATACCGTAATGATAATTTATTTCTGATTGTCTGAACGATACATTATCTTATGGTATTAATGTTCTAAGAATAATTTTGACATGTTCTGTCAATAAGTGTACGGAATTTTATACCATGGTAATTTATAAGTTTATATGACGTGTCAAGAAGACTAGTTGGTCTTGAACCTCTTTAGGAACTACTTAAACGATTTATATATACTGTGTCTTGATCTTCACTGTTCACTCGTGTTTCTACTATATAAAAGTTTGACTTTACATCAAAATGTGATTAAAACAAATAATTTTTATCACTTCACTTCGTTCTACAATATCGTCTTCGTCATCATTATAAGAAGGAATAGTTCATTCCATATAATTTTTGTCATCGGTTACTTATTCGTAAACTCATTCGTAATTAATTGTCTCGTAAAGGGAGGTAATTATAAAGATCTCGGTCCAGTAAAAACAGAGCACAGATCTTATTGTTTTAGATTAACATTCTATCAGAGGTCGTGTTATCTAAGACATACGGTGACAACATGAATAGAAAGAATTCGTGTAGTGTCTATAAAAGTTACTGACTGATTTCAGACCATTTAAGGTAAGATATGTGGGTCTATAATGTTAGAAGTTGAAGGATTGGGGTATCAGGGAAAGAGTGGGATTAAGATTTACAAGGAGTTTTTTCTTATCAAAAAGGGGGAGATCAATATCTTATAAGTGAAAAGAAACATAAACGTCTTGTGAAAGACAGGCCAATACCCGAAGGGACTATCGAGTCGACCATTTCTTAGACGGACGTTACGTCCTCTAGGACCAAACTGGGAACCCAACCCCTCTAGGGGACCTCGTCCCTTACCGATGGGTGAGGTAAAAAGACCGGACCTCTTAAGGTACCTGACCCATCAGGTACCTCACCGTTTCTCAGCCTGTGCTGAGACACGGAAAGTGAAAGACAGACGAACCAGTCAACATGACTTCACAAGGAAAACACGACTTTCAAAAACGTGTGAAGATAAGTACGTCTATGACAAGTAGAGAATTCCAGGTCGACTTTGTCACATACGCACTTCAAAAGAATTGGGCAGATCTTCACTGAAAGGTGAGTAAAAGACGGGATTATTTCTATGAATAATCTGATACGAGATTTGATATCTATAATGATACGTATATACAGAGGATTACATTAATCCTTGACACTTCTGTTTTGGAATGTCTAACATGGTATACAGTTGACTTACGAAGACTTTCAGTCCGTTTCTTTTTTGTTTTTCATCCGTTAATTTATAAGTCAATTTGTAGGAAATTTCACAAATATCGTCAGACACCGATATCCCTTGTAAATTATGTAAAGTTGATAAAAATATTATAAATGCGATTTTGGACAACTCTGTGTAAAACTTTTTGTCTGTATAGATACTAAGACAAAGGAATGTTCGAAAAGTAAGTTTCGAAACGGACATTCTCCTTTATTATTGAACAGCTACAAATACTTGAAACCGCAATTCGATTCAGTAACGGATCTTTACTCCACTTTAACGAGTGTTCTACCTGGGATCTGAAAAGTAAAGAGTGTTTTGTTACTAATACAGTAGTGATACCAGAGTGTGTTCCAATAGTGGTCATACACAAACCCTCTTTTTCTGAAAGGTTTACCACTATCGAGAAGTACACACCAGTTCTGAACTAAGAACAAAGACCCATCAAGAATTTTGTCATGGTGGGAAGAAAAAAAAAAATTAACTACATATCAACTAAATGTCATAACCAATGAAAGTCGATATGTCGTTTTACTGAGTCAATATGAATTTATTCGTGATAGAAAATATAAGAAAAGGTAGTACTAAATAGAGTCCTATAACTTATATCACCTGAAGGAGCTATCGAGTCGTCATTTCTTAAACGGACGTTACATTCTCTGTACTCAATCTAAGGACCCAACTTTTTTAGGTGACCTCTTCCTTTACCGTTGGGTGAGATTATAAGAACGGACTTTTTTAGGACACCTGTCTCCTGGGTGCACCCGATGTCTGGTTTCCCTGCGTCTAAGTCCTTACTGACCCACTGACTCGTGTGTGTATGCGACTTGTGTCAACGGATACGATATGACATCCTGGAATAACTAATAGGTAGAATGTACATTGTCAAACGTAGACGAGTAAGGTTTGACGGTCAGGCACGGAACGGGTAGGGGGAGTAGGGAACAGTTGGTGTTCAGCAAAGGAATGTACACACTCAGATTTTGTTACGGCGTGAAGGATGAACGAAAACATGCAGTTCTTATTCGTCCCGACCTGAGATCTTTCTCTTTAACTTAGTATAAAAGACGTGTCCGTTTCTGAAACTCAGGTGCCTGTAATACGTTTTCTTTACAGAACCCAATTAAGAGACCTCTGGTGAAAATAACAATGATAACTTAAAAGGACTGTCGTGATTTCAAAACAATGGCAGTAAAAAAGATTTAATATAATTCAGAAACGTTTGTACCTTCATCTATAACATAAGTCAGTAAGTCAACACAGGCTGAGACACTGGGGTACCTTAGATCGGACGTTCTGAGGAGACAGGTACCCTAACAGAACCGTTCTTATACCTTTACCCAACGGTAAAGGAAGAGATTCTGCTTCTATAACCTATACAAGATTAAGTCACAGAATCCTTATCATTTATAAAGATTGAGAAGCCTTTTATGAAGGTTTAATACAATGTTTTTAATTTACTTTTTAAGTAACTTTATATTTTTGACTAAAGATATTCAGTTTTCCTTCGTTTGACCTACTATAAATGTTCACAAAGGAGTCGGGTTAAATTTAGACCGAAAACTAGAAATAGGGTGAAGTACTTACACTAGGATAAGACTCACCGACAATATGTTACACCAAGAACCCATGTTCATAAGGATCCCAATAACATCTGTAACTGACATTAAATAATTATTCAAAGTGTACGGTCGGAACGTAGTGTTTATGATTCAACGACGACGACGACGATTCAGTGAAGTCAGCACAGGCTGAGACACACTGGGGTGTCTGCAGTCGGGTAGTCCGAGACGACAGGGACCCTAAGAGGTCCGTTCTTATAATTCAATCTTCTGAAATAATGTAAGTTTTCACACATTGAATACTGACAGAAATAAATAGAATCCTACCAAAGGAACCTCTTTGAAATAATTTCTAATGAGACCTCTCTTTTATCCTTTCTCCAGATACCTTCGTCGTTAGCCACGTCTTTATCCCTTGGGGGACACAGGATTGATGGCCCAAGAGATCCATTGTTAAGGTCCTCCACTGTCTTTCGGTAAGGGACTTCTACGAGAGTATACTTGTAGAAATATCAGTCGTGACCCGTCTCTCAACGTGGTCTACATCTTTAAAGTGTGGTAGACTGCCTTGTATCGGAATAGGGAGTCTCACATTTATTTGATCGAGTTCTAATGATCGTTTAGACCTGGTAGGTCTACCGGGTCCGTCTGTGAATTAACTATTCTGTTTCTTTGTTTATAATAAATCATATAAAAGTAAAATAAAGTACGGTATTAAAATCCATAACTTCCCCGACCTCAATATCCTTCACTTTATTACTTTACGAAATAAAAAAGGAAGTGAGGTAACAAAAACTTTGTATGTCGACATCTAGAGGTAAAAGACAGAGACCTGTTACAATTACCGTCTAGGACATTGTAAACACCAATAAAATCTATAATCTTCAGAGTAAAAGTTCATTATTTTCAAGTTAAGTCAAGTCAACGAGTCAGTACAGACTGAGAAACTCTGAGGTACCTGACGTCGTGTGGTCGGGAGGGACGGGTAGTGGTTGAGGGTCTCGAACGATTTTGAGTACAGGTAGCTCAGTCACTACGGTAGGTTGTTAGAGGAGGAGACAGCAGGGGAAGAGGAGGACGAAAGTTAGAAAGGGTCCTAGTCCCAGAAAAGGTCACTCAGTCAAGAAACATAGTCCACCCGTTTCATAACCTCGAAGTCGAAGTCGTAGTCAGGAAGGTTACTTATAAGTTCCTGACTAAAGGAAATCCTACGTGACTAACCTAGAGGAACGACAGGTTCACTGAGAGTTGTCAGAAGAGGTTGTGGTGTCAAGTTTTCGTAGTTTAGAACCGGTGAGTCGACCAGGTTTAGAGTATACGTATGTACTGATGACCTTTTTGGTATCGAAATTGATCTATCTGGAAACGACCGTTTATTTACAGAGACGAAAAATTATACGAAAAATCCAACCAGTATCGAAAAGAAAGTTCTTAGTTCGCAGGAAATTAAAGTCCCGAAGTCAGTGGTAGATGTCACTACAACCTCGGGTTCTTTTATTTCAGAGTGACAAAGGTAACAAAGGGGTAAATAAACGATACTTCACTATCCTGGTCTACGGTACTAGAATCAAAAGACTTACAATTCAAAATTCGGTCGACAAGTGAGAGAAAGTGAAAGTGGTTCTCCGAGAAATCAAGAAGAAACGAAATACGGCATTCCCACCACTGTAGACGTATAGACTCCAATGACTATAAAAAGGGTCGTTAGAACTAAGGTCGAACACGAAGTAGGTCGGGTCATAAAGTGTACTACATGAGACGTATATTCAAGTTATTCGTCCCATTGTTATATATCGGAACTACATGAGGACAGGGTTAAACCTTGGACAGGTAACAAGGTACAGACTAAGATTGATCAAGAGAAACTGGACGTATGTCTAAAGAGTCCTCCGTCCATTCCACCAGACCATAAAGGTAGAGAACTTCTTATAAGGTGTCAAACAACACTAGGTGTGTCAGTTTCCAAAACTGTATCAGTTATTTCGTCTTCATTTACAAAAAGACCTTGAGAGAGCGAAAAAGACTCCCGGTCGTCTACAAACGTTAAACTAGAGACCAAGGAGACGGTAGAGATTTGGGTCTAACTTACAGACCTTCAAGAGTCAACTACATGAGAACTTCGGACCGAACCTCTTAAACTCGTAATGAAATGTTGCACACTCTACACACGTTAACACGCCATCAAACTTGTAAGTAACCGTAATGGAAAGAAACCCTAACCTTACTTTTGACTGTAAAAGGTCAGACCACCACTGACGACTCAAAAGGTATAAACGACCGTATAACTCACGTCGTGTGTCGTAGTAGAAAATCCTAAACTTTATCGAGATGACCTTAAGGTAGTGGAGGTGATCGAAACAAGTATCACTACGAAGGTTTCCGGATGAACTGAAACGAAAGGTCCTACAGACCGAGATTAACTCTCTAATCTGGTATCACCAATAGACCCAGTAATTCTATAAAAAAGTATATCAAGAGACACATAAGGACGGTGGGGAATTATGGAAAACGAAGACAATCCAGGCTTGACAAAGACAGGAAATAGTTCGGGTAGAAACGTACTCTACAAGGGAACCATAGAGATTAAAGGAACTTCTCTAGAGATCAGAAAGGGTAAGACAACAAAAGGAGATAAAGAAACATGACTAGTGCTCCTTCCGAAAGAATAGAGAGGAACGATAAGAAACCTTGAGACGTAAGTCTTCCCACATAGAAAGGAAAAGAGGAAACGGGAAACGAAGAGAAGAAAAGAGTCGATAAACATCCCGGAGGAGTCTGTTGGTAAAACGGAAATACGAAAAGAAAAAGAAGTCCTACCAGAACTAGTGACGGAGGACATGTTATAGTACTTGTAGACAGGAATCAAGTCCGTAAGACAGACAGTCTAGATTAGGGAACTTAGGTAAACAGTGAAGGTAACATATTAGTATTTCCTAAACTAAATCCAGTATGGACTTACCAGATTACCAGATGAAAGAAGTTAAATTCAGATTTAAAACGTTATTTCTCAAGTGCTAGACTCGGTGTCAGTCGAGGATCAGAACAAAAACGACTGAGAAATCTCGAAGAGATAGAAACCGACGTTTCTTATATTAGTCAGACTAAAGGCACAACTGGTAGACCACTGCAGGTACACATCTCAACAAAAACACAACAAAGAACCGGTCGGTCGAGGAGGTCCTGTGCCAGTACGGCGGTCGGGACGGTGCGGTACGAGAGACGGTCGCTTTTAAAGTCATACTAAATTTTGCTTTACATCTAGAAAGTAATTTAAGTAACAAAGGGGGGATACCGTAGAACTTGGGGTGACTCCAGGGGTTTGAACGTCAATCTTCCTGAGTACCAGTAAACGAGGACAGAAGAAACGGATTGACAAAATAAGTCTCTATCAACAGGGAAGTATGGAGAGGACATCAGTCTAAGTCTCCCCTTTAAAAGAAACTCTAGTACCGTTCCAGTATTTACTGATCACATAAACATTAGACCGAAACCACGAGATCGGAACTTTCTGTGGGTTTACTTAGGAAATACAGTCTTCCTCGACAAAACACCCAAAAAGAATTACTGGGACACCCATTGAGGGTGACCTTGTGAAGGACTCCAGTTTTATGGTGGTCGACTCGTAAAATGTGGGCAAATGGAGGACAAGGATCACGATGTGGGAGCTCTCTGAGGAAGACTACTTCAGGCGAGTGAGTCGAACAGTCACAATGGAAGTTCTACCATTCTTAAACGAACAGTAACAGGAGTACTGGGCTCCATGGACACGAAATGGGAAAATTATCACAAAGAACGAAAGACAGTCAAGAAAAGGATGAAAAGGAGTCGAAATGAAATATTTTTACAGATTTGGTCTCAGTATATAAGAATACATACAGTATATATTCTTATATGTATATATACAGGGTACATAGGATGTCGGGTTTGAGATCACAGGGATCTAGTTCGAGAGACCCACTAACTAAACTCTTTTGACCTCCGTACCGTCTCTTAATCACTCGGAAGATCGTCAAGAAAGTTTATCTATGAGTGATGGGTAGAAAGAGATAACCATATATGTTAATCCGTGTACTACTCGGTTTCCACCTTCTGGGTCGGAACTCGACTTGGGAGTCTTCAGGATGTTTCTATTACTTCGTAAAGAGAATCAATAAATTTATATAAGTAGTGAATGACAAGGATCACAACCAAGAGTCAATTTTGACTCTAGTATCCCTACGGAGAAAGACTATAGGACAGTGAATATATGAAGCTACCATACAAATTTCACAATCAGTGAGTCAACACAGGCTGAGAAACGGTGGACTATCTCCTCGGGAGGTCCGAGGAGACGGGTACCTTAAAGGGTCCCTTCTTGTGACCTCACCTAACGAAAGGGAATAGAAGGACTGGACCCCTAGCTTGGGATCAGAGGACGTAGTCTCCGTCAAAGAAATGATGGCACCGGTGGTCTCTTCGGGAGAGTCCCGTCCACACCGAAAACAGTCAATCGAACAAACAAGTGCCAAAAATCAAACTATAGTACCACGGGAAATGTTTTCGTAAATTTGTAACTTGGTTCAAGTACAGAACGAGGGGTCCCTTTTTTTTAATTCATGAATAAACTCGAAGTCTAACGTGACGTATATAAATCGAACTATCAAAATTCCTTTGTATATTATTATAATTTTTAATTAATCTTTTGGAAAATTTTTAGTCAAAAATAGTAGGGGTTCAGTAAAATTGAATGTAATACGATATTGAAATCAATGAAGATAAGTATTTGTAAATACCAATCTTACATCGATAAGATGAAGTTTTCCGTTTTTACTTTGTTAGTCCTACATACTATGACAGTATATGTAGTGTATACGAAGTGAGTTCGAAATATATCTACGTTTGTGTGTCGTGGTGGTCGTATGTAAACTATCGTTTATCTTTGTAACCCTTTTTGTTTTGTCAAACTATCGAAGTTGTTTCTGTTTATACAAAATTTACACATATTTGACCAATGGTCTCAAAGATTTCTTTTCAAATTTAGTAATATAAAATTTACCTTTTCTATTCTTTTTGAGTTTCAGACATAAAGTTTTGAATGTGATAAATCCGATAGTGTTTAAAGACCTAAAAAATTAAAGTAAAATATATAAGTCACTTCTAGACAACTCAAAAATACACGTTCTGGGATACCCCGAAAGTTCCACTATTAACAGTTTATTTCTTTTATACTATGCGTCGTAGACTATTCTGTCACTACTGTTACAACTTAGTCCTTCGTCATTTGTGTACTATTTGTACCGTAGAGGTGTCACGAACTGAAAACGATTGTCAAAAATGGCATACTGAACTCACCGTTGAATCGTCTTAAATACTACTCCCAACACACTAAAAGAACCGGATCCTGTTCAATGTATAAAATAACAGAGAATTGTCACTAGACCCAAATATCAAAGACTGCGTGTCTCAACACTCTTAAAATACTATAGACGTGAAGTCTACCACGATCAGTATAATATTTGGGAGTCAATTATCAACATTAAATTATATTTTTACGAAGATCTTTTAACGTAATAACGAAAGTGACGTGTAACTTTTACGACGGGCTTGTATTTACATCGTTAGACTCCAACGTCCCAATGGGATCCTACACAGAGATGGACAGCGAGACCTAACGACTCCTTCCAAGTGACTGGAGCAATGGACTAACAGGTACAGGAGGAAGTAGTGAATTGTAAACCGGAAGATCCACAAAATAGGAGTGAGGTTTTCGTATGTCTCCTCTTATAAGTTCTTTACTGTGGGAAAACGATCCTGGGTGTACTGAGTTGAGTTTCAGCCCAGGGACAACCGTCGGGTCGTCTAGAAAAAAACGTCATTTTCCTCTTGTTAGTCTCTCACCCCGATAAACCCTATCTCCCTTCACTAATCTTAAATTCGACCTACGTTTCCCACCATACAATCCATCCTGACGTAAATAGAAGTCTCTGTCTTATAAGCTGATGTACATCTCCCAAATAAAAAGAGTATATTCTATTACAAGTCTCGGACCAAACCTCCGAGGTCTACTATTCCACTTTCAAGAGATGAGTAAATAAGTAAAATGGTCTACCCACAACTTTGAGGGGGGTAATGTTGTAATAAAGCTTTCGTTCCTTCTTTTTCCTTTTCTTTCCAGTCGGAACCTGATCATCTAGCTTTAAAGGAAGTTTGCAGGTCATTTGTAGGTGAAAATAGAGCCATAAGTCTTCACACAGTATACTTGTAGTGAACATTATTTTGTAAGATCTTTCAACTGCAAAATCGAAGGTACTATCTGACTTAGTCTCATTTAATTAATTTTACATATACCTTACTTGTAACTAATGGTCAGCACCTCCACCCGTATGAACTTACTGGTCTCTACCATCTTCCGTTAATATCCGTTTGTTTCTGTCTCCCAACACCTCTTATCACTTATTATGCCACCCCTAGTCTTTCGTCTCTAGGAACTTTTAGTTGGTGTCCTCAATCCTTTGTAAATTTTTCTACCCCTTTTCTAAGTTCTCTTTCCATATTTATGTATTTCGGTTCTAAGATGGCACGTCAACTCCTACCGTCCTAGTGTCATTTCCTTGTATTTTATTTTTCGGGGACTAAATTTTCACAGTCAACACTGAAAACTCTTTTTTTTTTTTTAAGACCATCTGACAGACCTTTTATTGTACAAAACGAAGTCAATTAACCACCTTCTCTGATCTTCGATTCTTCTACGTGTCTATAAAAGTCTTCAGAATAACAGTTCCTTCTTTTCTTAGTTCAATGTTTTCGGACTTTCAAACACAACAACAAACATACAACTACTCCTTTGAAATCGTACACACTTTTTACAACCATCTTTCTCTAACTTTTCCTTTCCTCTCTCCTATGTCCAATAAAAAAAGTGTCTACTAAATGAATAAAAACTGATAAGTTTCAGGTTACTACATTCATTACTATGTATCTGACTATTTGAAGAATGTACGTAAAGCTTATAAAATTATTCCCCTATTGTACGTAACCTACGTCTATAAAATGCTCACGTGTTAAATACTCATTGGGTTTTATAACACTTATACATTAATAATTATGTATCGTTACGACTTTTACCCAGGATTGTATATAATATTCGACACGTAACAATATTGATTATTATTGTCATCATTATGAGAAAATATCCATGACAAAACATGTCTTTGACACCACATATATTAAATTATTTACCTAGACTTCATTAAGTAAATGATTTAGTCTCAGGATAGAGTCTACATAGACTCGGGTTTAAGGTGTCTTAAAGTCGTTCTTCTTATTTAGACTCCTTCTGGAATCCCAACACAGTCGTCTACCCCAATATTAGTGTCTGGACTACATTCCCTGTCTCAGCGTCACACCTCACCTCCAACAGTCCCCGTTACCCGTTAGGACTCCGCTTACGATCCGAGAGTTCTATTCCGAAGTCAATAGTTTCACCTGAGTCCACCCTCGAGTAGAGTCGTCAGTTTACCATGGGTCGCTCTCGAGTCCAAACGCAGTCATAGTCAGAACACCATAAACGATTAAATCACACTACGAAGGAGTCGAGGATTTTGGTACCATTAATCGAACCGTCATGTGAGGAGTCGTAGCTACCTTGGACTCAAATCGACCTGTTATAGAAATTCCGCAACTCCATATTACCGATACTTAGATCTTGACCCACAACTCAGTAGAAAAAGTCTTGCTTTTCAAACGTTGAGTACAAGTCCTATTTTTGATGGTCCTCACTGAATAGGAAATTTGTTTAAAACAATTATTACTCAGTTCACAACAATATGTCTAAATTGTTTGTAATATAAATACCTGTTTATTATTACGGTTGAATAACCTATTGTTACAGTATTTCCAGTCTTCTCCCCACAAATATTAATTTCATGTGACAATAAGGTCACAAAGAGACTTCAAAAGATTTTGATTTATATACGATATTTTAAAGTCCTCATAGGTTGTTACTTTGTTTATGACTCAAATATGAAAACTTAAGTTGTCCTTTTGACAATAATCTGGATTATTAATATTTAACTGATACTTTACAAAATTATTTCTATATCTATATACCTTATCTAATTTTTCTTCAAACCAATCTATGAAAAGTACGTACACACGGTTCACCAAAGTTAGTACAGGCTAAGAAACACTGGGACACCTGATATCGGTGGTCCGATGAGACAGGTACCCTAAGAGGTCCGTTCTTATAATCTTAACCAGTGGTACGGCAGGAGATCCCCTAGAAGGACTGGGTCCCTAGCTTGGGTACAGAGAGCACAGAGGAAGTAACCGTCCACCCAAGAAATGGTGATAATGGTGGATCCTTCGGGTTTTATGAAAAGTATTCACATTGATGTTAAATTCCTTTACTTTGAGTCACTATGTGTGAAAACATCATTGATAATTCGAAATAACTTTTCCGAAATTCAAAAATTCTGTTAGTATATATATTTATAACTATATATTGATAACTTATATATAGTCATATATACTAACTTTATATATTGATAGTTTTTCCTTCTTTTGATTTACAGTTATAAATGTTTATTATTCTAGCAAATACATTTTTGGTATTAACTGTGAGGTCTGTCTAATATCTTTTTTATTCACAGATCCTCCATCGACGAGTACTCTAGTTCTTTTTGAATCTAAAAAAAGAATTTGTCCGTGTTTGTTGTTGATAGTATTGGTCCGATTTGAAACGATAAATGAATAAACATGGTATGAGAAGAGTAGTGAAATGCACTAACCTCAGTAAGTGCGGAGTGTTGTCGTAATTCTTTGTTTACGGGGTTGTGGAGTAAAATCTCAGACTGGGTAAAATATACCTTTTAACCACATATTGACTTAACCGTAAACGTTAAGTCGTTTCTTATCTACCACATTCCCGTTGACCATTCGTTATACACCTTTTTCGTACTTTAACCTAAAGAGGGAATTTTGGTATGAGTCTTCGTAAATGTTCAATTGAGAGAGGAGATGAAACTCACAAACGAGTCTACCGTAGGTAGAACCGTTACTACGGAAGGAGGAGGACTTAAAAATCTATAAACGTCACACAGGGAGACGGGACACACGGACTAAAGGGAATCGAGTAAGATTTCTAAAAGGAGGTATCTTGGACAGTGGAAGAATGTATTACAAACTAAACGAATTAATACTAATAACAAGAATAGAAGAGAGAACTTTTCATTGAGGTGTTCCTACCCTCTGGAATGGAAAGAAGATCATTACTTAGCGTTCACAGGTCCTCCCAGGGACCGTGTATTTTTTACGACTAATTTATAAGACTTGACCCCATATCGAGGTAGTCATAATTAGTCATCTAAACCCTCGAATCAACCTTAATATGTCATTAATCATGGGAGAATTTGTATTTGGCTAAACACAAAGACTTTCTTTTTTCTAAGGAAATCTTCGGAACCATTCGACATTAAGTGAGTGAGACTAAAACCCGAGAAATGAGTGACATATTTATACTTTATTCGTTTCGGTTTTATATCAATTAGATATTTATTCTACAAACGATACACATAAAATAATTCACATAAAATACAGTATATATAGTGACAAGATTCTCCAATCTCTTAGACGTATGGTTTATGATCTCTATTTCTTTAGAACTGAACCTCAAGACACCTAAATGATCCACTAGTATTCGTATATAAAATATATTTTATATTTACATTTTCGTATATAAAATATACTTGATATTTGTCCGTAGTCTATACAGACAGTATCAGTAACAACTTAGGGTTTGCACAGTAACCTACTTTTCTTTATCACATCCCACCCACTAGACAGAATTCACTTTCCCGTCTCTGACTTTCCGTATGGATCTACAGTCACTAATTCGGTCGACATACTTGTGTAAAGTGAGGTAGGACATATTGGATGTTGGGAGAGTCGTGTACCAGAACAGGTGAGTGTCAAACTGAAACTGGTCTATTTATAGTAAACACCAGACATTAAAAATTTCGAGTCACCGTCCGATGTACATCGACATGTTTCCCCTAGAGGAGTAACATTCACGACTTTTACGGAATTCAATGAAGAATATTTCATTATTAACAGTAATAGAACGTGTTATTGGAATGTTTTCTATACGAAGAAAGACTCTATTTTCATGGTCTAAATTTACGTTCTCTCTGTCCTTATTTACTTCCTCATGACTTTTTTTAGTTCTTAAAAAAATCTCTCCCATATTACTTGTGTGGGTATAAATACATATATATGTCCATATATATCTCACTTAATTCATTTACAAACATATACTGTTGTAAAGATATAGTTGGATATATATGTACATACGTAAATATTTTAATGTATTTATAGATAACTGTAAATAAATTAGTATCACGGGAAAGACAATCAGGTCCTTAGTTTAATCCGATTTTCAGATTTGAGGTTCTAATATTCATCGAGACAAGACACGTATATATAATGGATAATAACTCTAAAGAATAATTTACACTTAATTCGAAACATTTAAGAGGTAATGAATTAAACGATTTTGTAAGTAGAATTACAAAGAGTCTGTGTTTTTATTTACGTACAAATTGTAATCGTATTCACGATGTTAACGATCTCCCTTTAAACCAAAATTCTCAGATTGTGACTTTTTATATCAAAAATAAAGTAATCGTATTCACCTTATAACTGTCATGAAGTGTTTAGTTTTTGTCTTTTACATCAGTGAAAAAGAACAGTAAAACTCTTTATACCATTTTAGGTTTAACTACTTCTCCACTATGGGTCTGTGTGTAATTGACTACGAGTAACAATTTATAGGGACTGTTTTGTACCGGAATCAAACCCCAGTCTGGTGACTCTGAAACATATTTAAGATAATGTAGTTTCACTTGAACCTGAAAGGGGGGTCTATTAAAAAATATGTTTGAAGAATTAATTAAAACACAAGTGAATAAGTAAGCAAATTTAACTCTTTTAGTGATTATTTGTAATTTTCATAAAAATGTACTTGCAGTAAAATACAGTAAAACTATGTTTTATTTCGTAATGTAATATATATATACACACATATATATATATATATATATCCACACTGGTGAATATCTTTATATATATATATTCATCAACCATATAAACAAAAGATTGTAATACTGTAGACTAATCTTTCAAATTATCTTGAGTAAGTAAACTTTAAAAGGAGTCTTATTCTCTCTGATCAATGAGTAGTAATTTTATGTAACAGTCTCTGTGAAACACCGAATTCCACACGTAAATTCAATGTATCTTATTCGACTCGAAATCTTTATTACCAAATACAAAGTAAAAGACATACATATTACTTCATTATGAATATATCATAAAAAACTGTTATTCTGAATCCTGTGTTAAATTTTATCAATTTACCTTGTTTCACACAATCTATTTTTCCACCACGAACGGTGACTATGAAAGAACATGATCTCTTATCCACAATCAGTGAACCACCCCAGATTGAGAAACGTTGGGGTACCCGATATGCGTGTACCAAAGAGACAGACACCTTAAGAGGTCCGTCCTTACGACCGCACGTAACGGTAAGGAAGAGGTCCCGTAGAAGGGCTACACCCCTAGTTTGGGTCCGGAAGACACAACCTCCGACTAAGAAAAATGGAGACTCGGTGGTCCTTCTCATAGAATAATCAAGTGAGGATGGGGGAGCATCGAGTCAGTCATTTCTTAGGTGGACGTCACGTCTCTGGACCCAAGTTAGGGGTCCAGTCCTTATAGACGACCTCTTCCTTTACCGGTGGGACAGGTCATAAGAACGGACCTTTTAGGGTACCTATCTCCTCGCACCGTCTGATGTCCGGTACCCCAGTGTCTCAACCTGTGTTAAATCGTTGATTTGGTGGTGTTCGAAAAGTACATCTATATGAGTCGTATTAAAACAAAGGTCTGTTTATTAAACTTTATAAAGATGAGTACTATGATAATCACTATTAATAGTACACAACTTAGAATGAGAGTGTCATCGGATTCTTGTATTAACGATAATAACCCATATAACCTTTATTTTTACTGTGTCTATCTAACTTATTAAATAGACTTTAATATGTGTTACTGTAAAATACATATGAAGAATATATGTTAATTCATTGAAAGTGAGTGTGTTAGTTATTTAGTTACACTTGTCTCATTTGTTCAACCAAGTCAATCACCTTTGTCACTCCCTTCTGCCTTTCTACTCGTCCAACCGGAGTCACAAATCGTCTTTCGAACTTACAAAAGGACTTTCTAGACATTTCCTCTTTACGTATAGGTCTTACGACAAGGCGATAATCTGGCTACCCTTTATTTTCATGACACTTACGACCCAAAGAAACATCAAGACGTTGTGCAACTAAAAAGGTTGTCGGGTTAAGAGATTAAGAGACCTAGGACAACAGAGACATTCCACCACTAATCGTGAGAATTGGAATCTAACTTCTTAAAGAAGAGACAGGTCTACAGTAATAAACTTAAAGTGTACAGAAATCTTAACCTTTCTAACTCTCCTGGATACATTATCACGTCTTGGAAATCAAAAATCTTTGTATTAAAAGTTGTATCACTAATTTTTTTAACTTGTCGATACGGTTTCAATGACCGGACATGTGTACGACATTTTATTCGACTTTTTATTTCAGTTCTGTAAATTTTGATAATCGTTTTATCGACATACTAGTGTATTATTAAAATACACCCTTCGTATAGAAGGATATGAGTCCACTCATATGAGTGACTTCGTCTGACTCCTTTTGTGGTTTTATGCTCTAATCTTTTTTCTTGTAGGGTTAACATATATATATATTTTGAAGGTACTCTGTACACATAAATAAATTATATAAATATTTCTCTTGTAAATTTTATAATGTATATACATAATATAACTTAATTATTTCCTGTGACGAAGATTTTAATCGAGGATAAATCAAATCGTTGTCTGAATAAGGTTTTTCATCTAGAATACACTCCCCTACTGGGTCTCCCTACCATGCCCCTCCCTCCACGCTCCCCCCAAATCCTACCCCTTGTGCACATGTGGGTCCCGCCTAAGTACAACTACATACCGTTTTAGTTATGTTATAACATTTCATTAATCGGAGGTTAATTTTATTTAAATTTAATTTTTTATTTCTGTAAACTTTTTGGGTTACAAAGGTGTTCAAAATGTATAAGTAACGAACTACGTTCTTTTAAATGTCCACGATACAATAAAATCAATTCTTAAATTTCCGAGGATTGACGTCTTTTGACTACAGTTTCTTTATATAAAATATATATATAACCATATATATATAATATATATATCCACATATATACAATATATATATAACCATATATATATAATATATATATTGTATATAATATACAATATTATACATATAATATAATATACAACATCAACAAGTCAGTCAGCGACTCAACACATACTGAGAAACACTGGGGTACTTGATGTCGTGTGGTCCGAAGGGACAGGAAGGGATAGAGGGACTCAAACGGGTCTGAGTACAGGTCACTCAGTCACTACGGTAGGTTGGTAGAGTAGGAGACAACGGAAGAGGAGAACGGGAACTAGAGGTCCGTTCTTATACCCTCACCCAACGGTAAAGGAAATGATCCCTGAGAAGGGGAGGGTCCTTAGTTAGGGCTAGACACAACGTCCGTCTAATAGATGACAGACTCGGTGGTCCCTTCGGAAGTCATAATTGACTTACTAGTATAAACCCTTTTGTCAAAAGAAGGGGGAAACCTCGTATTTCACTTCACATGATCCGTGACCTCTATACGATTTTTAGACTACGGTTTATACGGGTTTATTGTTGGATCACATTGTTAGTCCAATCGGGACTAATTTAATTTACTTGACTATTAAATCAACAATATAGTCAACTACACTGATTCCTAAGTTAGTAAAGTTTCCATCTAAAATCTCATTTTGAGAAAGACTATCTATAGAAAACTACTGTTATGACGTCAATTAAAAGTAACTTAAATGGGAAAAATTTAAGATAGTGTCTATACTAACGTACACGACAGATTTAGTGTGTCCATAAAATCGACAAAGCACATTATGAAGTAACATGTAGACACTAAAAAGTCTCCTTTTTACGGATAGTAACCTCAAATATCTAATTGACGACCGACACTCGGTTTCCTTTCTTTTAACTCAGTATTTATTAACATCCTACTGAGTGTAGTACCAATAATTCTTTTAATCTTACATAACGGTTAATATTTTTGGGTAATTGACACACATTACATTTTATTTGACAACCAAACCTCTTTGTAAAACCACGGTTTTTTTTTAAAAAAAAAACAATTTTAATGAAATCAGTATATAAACGGAAAAAGGGATCCGTTGATACTTATAACGGATCGTTATCTTTTCGTAAATGGTTTTACTCCAAATACCTCGTCACTACCCCCTCGAGATTCTTTTTTTTTTTTTACCTTTTTGGGGACCTTACTACTCCGTTAGTGACGGTCCTTTTTCCTGGACACGAGTCTTCTGTCACCAATAGAAAGGAGGGAGCGGACTTCTCAGAGTCTTCCGAACGCCACGCTTCTGGATATAGTACAACAAATTGGATCACGAAGGGGTTTAACAAACGGTAACCATTAAGAAATGTTTAAGGGCATGGGAAGTAAAGGTACTATATATAAAACCCTCTTCGACACTATCACAATTGAGGTGTTATCTATTGGGTTTACTCGAGGATTATGGTTAATGAATAAAGAGAAAGGTTCTCGAAGTAAAGGATAAAGTCGAAGTACAAATACTCTCCGTCAGTAAATGACTGTCCCGATCTAGAAGTTGTTTTTCCCTTTATGGACTAAAGACTGGTACTGAATATGAATGTCTCATACTAATAATATCGCGGAACATCTTGAACGAGAGTTTATAGTAAATTCGGGGAGATATAAACGACTGTGAAACTTGTGAGTAAGTATTAAAAAAGAAAGGGGAAATCGTGACGAAATAACTGAAGAGATATGGGTATAATGTTTAAAGGGGGGACGGTTAGAAGTGTGTTTGGGACGTTCCGTTCCATAAATAATAAAAGGAAATGGTTTCTATTCTGTTGATCGAATTTCATTAGATTGAACTGGTACTAGTGACTCTCTGTCTAAGTCCTGTACTTGAACTCACCCAAATCGGTCAATGTCTCTACACAGGGAACGTTCGGAGGAAGTGTTGACGTCCGACCTAAGTTCCTCGAGACCTCGGGTGTGACATTAAGTTTAGACTTGAGTTCTCACCCCTACGATAAGTCAAACTATAACGAGAGTATACATTATCACCAAACGTAAGAATCCTCTACGAACGATTTACAACTCAATAGAAATACATGAATCACCTGTCAATGTGATAACAAGATTACCCCTTCACACGAGTCTAAGTTGTGTAGGTTGAATGTTTATATATATCCGACTCTTAATTGAGATAGTGTGGTTAAATACAAAGAATGTGAACTGACAGTAAATGTCTTTGACTTTAAACTATTACACTTATTCACACAACAGCTGACTCCACTAACTGACTATTTAGACTTTTGTAGAGTCTTTTGTCTCAGACCACAGACATCTTATCAAGAAAGAAAGAAAAGAAAAAATTAAACCGGATTTAAGAATTTACTATTTTTAAGTGTCAATTTCTTCTTAAGAATCCTAGAATAGAGACTCTGTTTTCTGAGTTTTAGAGTCCCAAAAACCGTCCTACGTATCTTCTCTAAGCTCTATGTATCTTTTATAAAGAAGAGACCCTTACAGACAAATTGTCTCATTGACAGAAAAGCATATCATACGGACTACCCCAATAATTTATTAAATTTTCCTAATACAATAGTCACTCTTTGATTATAAGAGTACCTCTATCTTACTTTAGGTGTGTTATCAAATGATTGTTATGTCTTTATAAATTAGTAAGAACATAAACGGGACTCCTGAATTTTTATTCTTCTAATAAACTTAACACTTAGGTGAATAACTTTTCCGATAAGATTCCCCTTTCTCTCTCGCTCTGATTAAGGATTGATCACAAGGTACCTCCCTCAGTTTACCATTGTTTGAAACACATTCTTATATTACATCTTTTACAAAGGCAAACCTCTACACATACATAGTCAAAGGATCCCAACGACTATCTATGTTTCATGTTTTTTGACCCACCGAATTCAAGTCAAGTCCAGTGAAGTCAACGAGTCAGTACAGCTGAGAAACACTGGGGTACTTAGCGTCGTACGGTCCGGAGGGACAGGTAGTGGTTGAGGGCTTCTAGTGAGTCTGAGTGCAGGTAGTTCAGTCACTACGGTAGGTCGGTAGAGTAGGAGACAACAGGGAAAGAGGAGGACGGGGGTTAGGGAGGGTCGTAGTCTCAGAAAAGGTTACTCAGTTGAGAAGTGTACTCCACCGGTTTCATGACCTCAAAGTCGAAATCGTAGTAAGGAAATTTTCTTTAGGGTCCCGACTAGAGGAAGTCTTACCCGACCAACCTAGAGGAACATCAGGTTCCCTGAGAGTTCTCAGAAGAGGTTGTGGTGTCAAGTTTTCGTAGTTAAGAAGCCACGAGTCGAAAGAAGTGTCAGATTGAGAGTGTAACTATGTACTGGTGACCTTTTTGGTATCGGAACTGATCTACCTGGAATCAGCCGTCTCATTACAGAGACGAAAACTCATACGACGGATCCAACCAGTATTGAAAAGAAGGTTCTTCATTCGTAGAAAATTAAAGTGCCGACGTCAGTGGTAGACGACACTAAAACCTCGGGGCGTTTTATTTCAGATTGTGACAAAGGTGACAAAGGGGTTGATAAAGGGTACTTCACTACCCTAGTCTACAGTACTAGAAGCAAAAGACTTACAACTCGAAATTCGGTTGAAAAAGTGAGAGGAGAAAGTGAAAGTAGTTCTCCGAAAAATCAAGGAGAAGTTAAAGACGGTATTCCCACCACAGCAGACGTATATACTCCAATAACTATAAAGAAGGCCGTTAGAACTAAGGTCGAACACGAAGAAGGTCGGGTCGCAAAAAGTACTACATGAGACGTATATTCAATTTATTCGTCCCCCTGTTATATGTCGGAACTGTATGAGGAAAAGGATAAACCTTGGTTAGACAACAAACTACAGGTCAAGATTGATAACGAAGGACTGGACGTATGTCTAAAGAGTTCTCCGTCCAGTCCACCAGACAATAAGGGAAGAGAACTTTTTAAAAGGTGTCAAATAACACTAGGTGTTTCAGTTTCCGAAACCGTATCAGTCATTTCGTCTTTATCTACAAGAAGACCTTGAGAACGAGAAAGGTACTAGGTCGCCTACAACCGTTAAACTAGAGACCAAGGAGACGGAAAAGATTTTGGTCGAACTTGTAAACCTTAAATTACCAAGTGTATAACGACTTCGGACCGAACCTCTTAAAACTCGTAATGAAATGATCGTACACTCTACTCACGTTAACACCCCATCAAGTTGTCTGACTAAGGTTTATCCTTTTCCCCATACAGTTCCGACATATAACAGTGGGACGAATAAATTGAATATACGACTCATGTAGTACTCTTTGCGACCTGACCTTCTTTATGTTCGACCTTAGTTCTAACGGCCCTCTTTATAGTTATTGGAGTATATACGTCTACTGTGGTGGGAATACCGTCTTTCACTTCTCCTTGATTTTTCGGAGAACTACTTTCACTTTCTCCTCTCACTTTTTCAACCGAATTTCGAGTTGTAAGTCTTTTTCTTCTAGCACCGTAGGCCAGGGTAGTGAAGTACCCTTTATCTACCCCTTTGTCACCTTTGTCACAGTCTGAAATAAAACCCCCCGAGGTTTTAGTGACGTCTACCACTGATGTCGGCACTTTAATTTTCTACGAATGAAGAACCTTCTTTTCAATACTGGTTGGATCCGTCGTATGAGTTTTCGTCTCTGTAATGA